>JBBMJM010000022.1:3550170-3562984 GCA_037832705.1 Centriscus cristatus
ATCTACCGGCAGAGATAAAGTTCCTTATTCCTTGTCTCATACTCATTAACCATGGCTGATGAGGTTTATGTTTGGTGTCTGGTGAGAATGTTCACAAAGATCCACAGTTTGCTGAGGTTGTCTCTTCTGTCTGTGAGAAAAATCCACTAACTGAACAGCAGGTTCTCCATCGTCATCTATGTTTATGTGTTTATGTGTCATACACACGCCGTCATGGTAGTTTTGCAATGGAAAAAGAACGCGGCTGGTACCAAACGGAGTCGAGCTGGAACTGTATCATGTAAACGTGGCATAGGCCCCCCTCACCTGCCCAGCAGTAAAGATGGCCACGTTGCGCTCACTCTGCCCGAGGAAGGCCAGGTTACTGGTAGGGAAGTTATTCTCCTGCTCAGCTTTGCCTGTAGCCAGGTCAAAGATACAGTACCTCACCCAGTTGCCAGTCTTCAGCACTGCATGGACTCCTGGAGGAGGAAGACATGTTCAGGTATTCTCTCCACTGTAGTGGAAGTGTGTTACGTTCAACTGAAGTTGTTTACAAGTCACACACCTTTGGAGTCAACATTCACAGCCAGAATTTCCGCCTTTTCTGGGATGCAGAGCTTTTTGGGCGTGCGCTGAAAACAATCTGGAACTTTAGGTGTCCCGCCTGCTTTGACCACCTGTCATGAACACATCAAAGACCAGAAGATCTCCGTTAGCTGGTCAATTCTGAACTTCGAGCCTGTTCCAAATAAGAAACATTATGGTTCCTAGTTGTGTCCACACCTGCAGCTCATCTATTCTGAGGAGCCGACAGTCCTGTAACAGCGACGATGGGTCGGAGTCAGTAGGAGCGGCAGCGCTCTGGTTGCTCACACTGCTCGATGTCCCGGGAAACTTAACAGCAACATATGCGCCGTCCACTTTCAGTACCTGGGACACGACATGAACATGGTAAAGACATCAAGACGGACCAGGGACAAACCATCTTAGAACAGGAACTTAAGATTCTCTCGCAATGACACAATTTTGAAGAGGTACCTACCTTTCCCACAGGGACATTTTTCACGTCTTCCACAAACACCACCTCTCTCAGAGGCCACTGCTCCTCGTTCACCTTCTCCTCCTCCTTGGGAGCTGGAGTGGAACGTCTTCGCTCTGCAAAATAGTACAACCCTCTTAAGGCCAATTTACGCTTCTGCGTCAAATCGATCTGTCGATGAATTGCCTGTGGCGTTAAGATGTGCTCACTTTCACTCTCTATATACTTAAAACATAACATGTATCTTATTATTATTTACAATAAAAGTGAGAAATGGTGTAGGGCGCGGCGTCATTTCAACTCAGAAGCAGAAAGTCTTATTAAATGAAAGTGATCTCAAATGACGAGCCCAATCATTAGGAGGAGTCCTGATCGGAGCAGCACATGGTGGTTCAATCTAGCAGTGGTCAGTGTGGTTCATATCATAGGAGCTGGCTGAAAGGGAAACAGCAGATTCCTGACTTTAATGGGAGCTGGCTGTACTTCTTTGCTAGAAGAGCAAAGTGGAAAAAAACAGAAAGTTGCTGATGAAAGCTTGTGGTCCATCTGTTTCAAAGTCAAACGACTAATGAGCACAGCGAGGAGGGACTTGGTGCTGTGCCTGGGAGATGCACAGAAAAGACAGATTTGAGTGGTGCTGAGAGAGGGAGAAAGGGTTGGAGATTGACGTACTGTAAGGTAGCGAGGCACTGCTAGCGATGGAAGACGTATCACTGCAGGTAGATGCAGGGGAAGGAGGAGGACCCATCTCAGTCTTCACGAGTTCTGGCTTAGTTTCTGTCCTACAGGGATAAAAATGAGACAGGGATTGATCTCAGCATTCGATTCATGACATCCAGCACATGTACTTGCTATAATTGGATGGGCTGAAGTGTTACTTGAAACTAAAGTGGACTTTGGTGAGGCAGAAAAGAAAAACTGACTTGATTTCCTGTGTTTTAGTGGTCTTCTCCATGTTCTTGAGGCTCTCCGGTGAGCGCAGCTGGAACCTGCAGCTGTCGTTCATGTTCCACACAGACTCCAACAGAACCCCCACTTTGGGAATCCCAGCGCTGACAGAAAAGGCCACTGCACCGGCGTGGTAAAGGGGATTATTCCTCAAGCACACCTGAGGACGGTATCGGGACACTGCTTTATAACCATAATCCTTCCACTGTGAGTGAGAAATTAAAAAACAAAACCTGCAAACATTAACCCTTTAACTCCGAGTCATGCTAGTCGACTTTGGATTACTGGAATTACAAGACGATTTGCTCCATCAGACTGTGTTGAATGGTTTCTGAAAACTGACAGTGCTCAACAGCACAGGATACAGAAACTCCAAAAGCTTCCAATTTCTATCTGAGTACTTGCAATTAAGCTCAGAAATAAGATTTTGGTCGTACCTGTGTTCCCACAGTGATGTTGGGTATTGAGGAAATTCCAGCGCTGGACTTTGGCTTTTTGTTCTTGGCTCTGGCCTTTTCAAGCATCTTCTTCCGCTGACTAAAAGGCACAACACCCCTGCAGAGAGACGTACCCAGGGACTGTCAAAACATCATGGACACCGCTGCCTCACTGTTACTTAATTGGATTAATGACGAAACCACTGACATTTTATGTCTTGCTAAATGTTCTATTACAAATCAAGTCACATGCACACACGCCTTTTAGCCCATGATGGGAGGAAAACGACAGTTAGACCTGCTTTGAATAATTTAGTACATGATAATCTTTTATGATAATAAAGCAGAGATAAAATATAACATCATACATAAACTATGTTTGAATGAAACATCTCATGTTCAAATACTTTGAACCTGATGAAAGTGATGTCAGATGTGTATTAGTACTTACACTGCTGCATAAACCTGTGAATCGCATGAACACATGACCACGAGTAAATCAAGTCTAAACTCAGACAAAACAAATCTCATAAACAACTTATGAAACTAACACTTTAACGGGCTTGAATTGTCAGATTTTCTACTGAGAGCCTGAAATAAAAAAAACAAAAACGGTCTGTCTTCTTACCACCAGTAGAGGCTGTTCTCCAGCTGGGCACAGGTGTACAGCGCGCAGCAGTGCAGTGAGACCATGCGTTCCCCCTGCAGCTCGGGGAAAGCCTGAGCACTGTGCTCCAGCTTTGAGGCCACCGTGCTCAGCGTGTCATCCACCCAGGTCGCCACCTATACAACACATGCACATTAGTCCAGTAGAAAAAGAAACGCAGGCTGGATGCTTTCGCGGCTCTGCGTTTTCAGAGCAAGTTGAAGATGAACTGTACCTTGTTGGTTTCGGTTGCCACAGTAGCTCTGATACTATTGGCAGATAAGAGGGTGATTCTTTCATTAGCCAGCCCCAGGAAGGAAACACGCGGGTGATGGATGGAAGGATTCTAATGTGACAAACAGCAGAGGAATTAGAGGCAGCAGGTCTCTGCTATCAATGTTTCCCCATTAGATTTATTCACGTTATTAGTCTACATTTGGTTATTATACTGTAATTAAGGACTTCTGACAATTGTTAGTTCATTTAAACAGGCAAAATTCAAAATCAGGCACGAATATCTGGATATAAAAGCATTAAGAAATCCTGACAACTATTTTGAAATCAGCACCTGTGCATTCCTGTAGGGTTCTGGTTCACTCCACTTCCACTGGAACAGCTCCCCTTTGGAGCTGACAGCCACCAACTCTGAGAACATGGCTCCGATGCTTATGAACTTCACGCCATCCTGACAAAGAAATCAGAGACTTCAATGTGCGGTAAAAGCAGGACTGTGAAGTGCGAACTGGTTCAGACACCAAAAGTGTGGAGGACCTTTACGTTAACTGTGCAACATGTACTGTTTCTGCTTCCCATGACAGGACATCACTAAGTTCGGTCCGGGCTCCTCCTACCTTATCAGGCCACCACTGCAGCTCCTCTCCCAGGGAGACAGGGCTCTGAACGGGGATGTTCTTCTTGTCCAAGCTGGGCTCACCTTCACGGCTGGTGGACCCTCGGTCCGTGTCGAACGAAGCCCCGTCCAACCACCGGCGCTCACGTAACCTCAACACAGATTCACGCTCTCGCAAAAGCTCTGAGTCGCGCTCTAAGGGAAGAAGGAGAACTGGTATGCAATAAGGTCACACCAGTGGGATAGAAGTAAGCCACTCTCTGGGAAAGACCCGCCAACATAGTTTTAAGAATAAAGAGAGAATTCTACAGAATCATTGTAATGCAAATCTAAATATTGGCACGAATGACTGAGTGAGTCTAAATGACACTGGTGGGTAAGTCGGTTTGCACAACCAGGTGTTAATGTGGGACGTAGAAGGTGGATAGACAGAAGGAAAGCATGCATGTGGGCTGAGTGGGCCAGAGAGGATTGTAGACTGGCCTGATAGGGACGTGTTTGGACAGGTGAGCCTATCGGGCCTTTCTCAGAGAGCTCACAGTACGTACTGCAGACATGCACCACATCACATTAAAAACACTGCCGTTTGAAATACCCGACACTCAGTAGACCCTCGATGAAAGAGTGAAACAACAAGGAACTAATTCACCCGGCAGGTTGGCTCAGACCACTTTATTGTACAATAATAATCTTATGAAGCTGCTGCTTGATAAAAGGATTGTTCTGCTATTTTTATTCTACAAAGTAAAGAACTGAGATGACACAGCTTTCCCTGTATAACGTCGGATGTCGCCGTGTGGATTGATGGGTGAACTACATGCTACACTGTGAAGACCAGCTGCTATGATCCCAACCACTTGGATGAGGGAAATGACTTCCAGTCAAATAGGAGGAACATTCTCCTTAAGAAAAATGCTGTTCCACGAGCAAAGACTTGCTGCAGAGGAGCAGAGGCAGACTTATGTTTTCAGCTGAAGCTTTTGGCATCAGTGATGGTTTTCAAACGAGCAGCATCAGCCGCCACCAAGTAGAAGAGATTCTCTGTAGAGTTCACACTGGAAGCAATGCAGATGTTCGTTACTTACACAGGTTTGGGCAGGAGATTGCTTACGTTTATGTCTATTTACAGCCCTGAACGTTGTCTCTTCACTTCCAAAAAAATCTTGTTGAAATCTTGTTGGAAATTGGCCTGGACCCTGTATGTATTCATTAAACTAAAACTAGTTTTGGGTGTGAACACAGCATTCAAGATTTGTGCGGTTAGACGGAACATTGTACACAGTGTCTATATAAAAAAGTGATGTTGCAACAGAGAAGAAAGACATAAAGGAGAAGGGAAGCACGTTCAACTGCCCCGTCACTCATGGCTGTAAGATTAAGGAAGTGATTTCTTTTTCCTGGTTACTGTGGTGTAGCTCTCCGAACAAAGACAGTCACCCGAGCCCTGCCAATACCCCATCTTTCCACTCTAATTGGCCGAGAGGGGATGAGTTACCTCTGGAGGATCCCAGGCGGGACAGCGAGGAGCGTCTGAAAGAGGGATATCCAAAGTAGCTTATGTCCTCAGAGAACATGGCATCAGCATCGATAATGACGCTGGGATGTGCTGAGTGAATGTCTGCATCCAACAAGGACATCAGATCCTCTGCTTGGGACAAAGGCAGAACAAAGTGATGTGAGGTAACAAGTTTCAACAATGAACGCAAATCAAGCTTCCTGTGAAGGCCTGTACGTTTCCCTTATACCCACTTTAACAGGAGTCTATTTGTGTCAGTCATGTACACAGCAATGTTCCAAAGACTCACAGCTAACTGGGACGCCACACGCAGTTACACCATTTCATTATTCCATTCAAACAAACCTCCAGGGAGGTAGGATTCGCTGGCTGTGTCATCTCCATCATCCCCATCTTCGTCATCTCTGCTCAGGAGGTTGTTGACAGCAAGGTTGACGTCCAGGTTGGTTCGCTGGAGCTCCCTTATGATCACATTCCTGGACTTCCCCTGGAGCACAACCTGGGCCTGGCCATGAAGCCAAAACATTACAGTGATGCTATGGCATAGGACGCTTTGTGTCAGGAGGGACCAAGACATCAATACTGCAATGATTCTACATGGAAGTATTCAGATGACATTCAGGAAAATGTACCTGAGAAATAAGATCTTCGGGGATGACGGACGCTGGGATGACCGGCTGAGGTTGGCTGCCTAGGAGACCCGAGCCACGATCCCTTCCTGTGCGGATCACCCTGGTCTGTCGACGGGAGTCCCGAGCTGCTGTTGAGGATCTGCCAGATGTGCCTCCACCGCCTCCTCCTCCACCTCCGCCTCCTCCGCTGCTTCCGCCTCCTGCTCCACCTCCCCCTGCTCCTCCTCCACTTCCACCACCTCCGTTGCCTCCGTTCACACCAGAGCTCCAGCGACTCCTGTTACACATACATACACATTGCAAGGCTTGTGTTAGATGCAGCAGCCAAAAACACTGACCCCAAAACTCTCTCTCACACACAGAGCGAGCAAAAATTAAATGGCGCAGCACCACAGGACGGCAGATATTTTCTTAACATCTGTATATTTAAGGTTATTTACTTATCACATATATTTATTAACCCTTTTTTTCTTTTTTATAAATTGTAAATATGTTTAGTTTCTTTTATATTTGCCAGTAATTTATTTCTACCATGCTTTAACGTTTTCTTTGTTTTACCTCAATGTTAACTGCTGTAACATGAGAATTTCAACTTGTTTTCTATTAACTGGTGAGATATTTCAATGAAACTACAAAAATATATACCCAAACTGTGTATGTGTATAAAACGGTGAAGGTCAACAACGGCCTGTTTATTTGCCTTTTATTGTATTTCTGCTTTTATCTGATCTAACAACACAGCAGTGACTACAATCAAGTAAGTATCGGGATTCTTTCTGGAGTAACCCATTTACCCATCAGATGTTCCACTACCTTGAGGTTTTCTATTCCAAATGTGTGTCATTACACCAACGGCTACGCTGCTTTGGGATACACCCCAAAGCAGCTGCATCAGTGCAGTGATTTCCACGCTGAACGTTCACAGGAGCATTTATTCTGCCGACCCTGCTAGAACTTACCCAAGGGTGTTGCCTGCCAGTCTGCCAAGTGTGTCAGAGCCAGACAGGAACCAGGGCGGATCACTAGTCCTGCCTGGCCTGGAGCTCCTTCCTGTCCCTGAACCACTGCTCAACTTTGAACTGGAAACAAAAAATGGGAGATCAGTTACAAACCTATACGAGTCCTGCAGAGGACCACAAGATTGTGTTGTTTTTTTAATGGCCTGGGTGAACAGAGCAGTTACAGTTACCAGGGCATTTGTCTGTATTATGCCCCCGTTGTAGATGTATTTCATTTTAGTATTTGACTTTACTGTACAGAGGGGGTCTGCTGGAGACTAGCATGGCAACACCCTTGGGAATCAGAATTGGCTGCAACTCATTCCTCCGTCAAGACTTCACGTTCTTAGTGTCTTGGGGCTGCGACCGCTTTCTCCTACTTCAATGTTGTTCTATAATGTTCTTGTAGAAGGATGCCTTTGATTCATAGTCTGGTCAAAGTAGGCATTCGGGGGGTTTTGCATTCATAACAGAGTTTAAGAGACTACATGTGACTTCAGTTTAGGTCTAAATTTAGAGTCAAGTCTTCAACAGAGGACAATAAAACGCAGAAATACAAATTATTCATACAAAACAGAAACAGCATTCAACGAGCTGGCACAATTCATATACATTTTGTTGAGAGGAAAACAGTCTGAAATACACTTTTCCAAAGGCTTCGGTCAGGGGCTCTGAACGAAAAGCTGCTGCCGCTGGAAACCTCGTCTGCTGTTGCAAGTCTGCAGAAGGTAATAAAACTTTGGAGGGACATTTGGAGCAGAGTGCTTCTAAGTATTTTTACAGTTTTCAAGGCCCTGCTAACGGGGCCTTGAAAACATGAGCAACTATACACAAGACTTTGTCCGAGGATATGATACATGCTCATAGCTGACACTGAGCAGAGAAGCTGACAGGAAGCGCTTTAACAGACAGAAAAACACAGCAAGTCTAACGCCGTCAAACGCCAATAAAATCAACTGATTCTGCTGTTTGGTGTCAGGACAGGACACAATCCCTCCGTATCTATATGTAGGAACAACAAATGTACACCTACAATGTTATTATGTAAGTGAAACTGATGCACACATCTATTTTGAAAGTTGATTGTGAGAAGTTTATCGAGGCCAACACCAAAACATCTGTCAGCAGACATTTTGGGAACAGACAGTTTCTCTCTATACCTATTGCATTAAGCATTTAAAGGCCACAAGCAGCAAACGGAATTCAAATGGGAGTAACAGTCATCAGTGAGCTTAGGCATGCGCCTTGAACTTGACTTCTCCTCCAGCAGTCGAAGCCACTGCCAGGGTGAAATGGTTTCTGGGACAGATCCCATCACAAACAAGGATCTCACCCCTCACTGCCATCCGGTTTGCTGAGCTCCAGGCGATCAGGCTGGACAGCAAAGCTGATTCTGCACACGCGTCCATCCTAAGAGAGATACATTCATAACTGTTATATGGCCAAAGAAAGAAGAAGCAACTTCCCTTTTGACTATTGTCCTATGATTAGCAAATTTCAAATGATAATGTTTAATTATGTTTTTTAATAACAGGAATTAATCTATTTACACACATGTAAAGAATGAAGGGTTTAAACTGGAAAGGCGTAATTAGATGTCATCCTGTGCATATAGGGACAAAGTAAACAATGCTTTCAACTATATGAGACTATTCAGTATTGACGGAGGATTCGTAGATGTGTCTACTCTCAATATAGTTCCACTAGCTTAAGGGTGCAAGACGTAGGAAATGTTCGCCGTCGATCAGTTTCTGGGTATTAAAAATTACCTCAAGGAGAAATCCAGCATGGTTTGGACCAACAACACACTGTTTCAGGGTGGCCTGCTCCAGCAGACTGAGGTGTGGATGACTAAAATGGGAAGAAAATAAGCAGGGAGACAAATGAGTAAAAATAAAGGATGATTTTTTTTTATTTATTTTTTTTTTAAAGGTGTTTATGCAGTAACATTTTGAACAGACCCACCTGTTGTAACTGTATTTGTTGAGTTTCTCTGACACTTCACGGAGCCTGAAAAATAGTTACATTATTTGATTTAGGAACATCAATTTCTCTCTCTCTCTCTCTCTACTGTAAGTACTATTTCACTATGACTGCATGACTGCAAAGGTGAAAGAAAATATTCAAATTCAATAACTGCGTCATCAAACTATGGCCACTCAAGTAGTGGATATACACTGAACTTCACATTTGATTAACTGATGGACAATTGGACTCTGTTTGATGTTTGTCTTAGTTCATGTTTATGATGCACTGCCAAAAGAAAATATCCTGTGCACAGACACAGACCAATATTCTCTGGCTGTCATAGAGGACACAGCAGATAATTTACAACTGTGGAAACAGCACATTGAATCCTTCATCCCCTCTGGCCCCAGTGTCGCTCTTCCCCTGTTTATGGACAGGCTTGTAAATAGGACACGGCTCAGGCGTAACGTGGCCACTGACGGCTGAATCTTACACAGCCGGTCTTCTGTCATCTACAGAATGTGCAGACTTCATTTGGTTTCCGCAATAAACAAGGAAGAGAAGAGATCCATAAGGGTCATACCCAGTCACATGGAAAAGAACTAATCTGAGAATACACAAGACACTAGGACAGTGTGATATGAATTCTAACTTGATAAATCATGATTAAACTTAACTTTGTCATTTATGACAAATTACTTCCCGGGACTAAACTGGAAATGTATTAAAATGTTAAAACTGTCCACCACAGGTCATTTAGGCCACAACATCCACAATGTTCAGATCAACTGGGATTATATAGCAAAATGTGTTTATTCAACACAGATGTTTATCAAGGTGTTGAATTGTAGTCAACGCAAATTCTGTTCCTGCATACCTCGATGAATATGGTAATTGATTTCGATCGTTAATCTATTACCTCTCTCTAATCATCTAGTCACACAGCCATTGTTTGTGCCAAACCATGTTTATATTACTGAGGCTGGTGGAAACGCCTCCTCTCACACGCAACACTAGTTGTCAATTAAAAATTGGGAGAACATCTGAGCGATTACAAAGAAAATGTCTGTAGAACAGTGCAACAGTAGAAACGGCTGACTAAACCATCAACCTCAGTGAACAGGACAAGATTAACACAGCTGGATCAAAACCTACTCTCCTATGGTAGCTTTTACTACTTTACCAACCAATCGGTCATCCTGCTCGCTACGCCTGGCATGGAAACACTTACACTATACTGGGGTTAACGCCTTCTTGAATAGAGTGAGTACAAATACGTTTTTGTGGCCAACACAGAGGCTGCACAATTATCATTATCAATTATTTTGCAAAAATAGCATCTAAATTCATTCATATATGCATGTCCAGTCTCACTTTATTGCTCCACAAAATCCATGTTGTTGCAAAATAATCATACTGATGCAGCATCAGGGACAACGTGCCATGAATTCAATCAGTATATTTCAAATGGCATCTCAGTCCGTTTGTGCACGCATATAGTGGGGACGTTAGATCTGATTAGACACCTTAATGCCAGGTGTGAACATACACTTTAAGCTGTGCACTTGTGATTGGATCACTGAGGACTCTTAATACATGGTTCAAACATATGTCAGTGAATCTCTCCAAATTCTGCAGGAAGATCAGACTGATTTATTCTAAAAACACCCACAGAAGTAAATTGCTAATGCACTGTGCTTATCCACACATGGCAAAACTCGAGCAGAGAAATAACGCCTACTTTCCTCTAACATATTGCACATCTCTTAGACTGCAGGGAAATACATTGCCATTCCATTGTGCTATTCAACTGTATTAAGCTCAGTTATGAAACCACTGGCATTTAGTTGAGAAAATATGACCGGATGTTCAAACCAGGGAAGCACTTCTAATGAACCAAGCAAGCCCAAGCCTTTTATTTCAAATAGAAGCACTTTATCCGCTTTGACAACTGAAAGAGTCTTCGTGGGGAAGAGAAAGAAGGGGGCCAGCAGCACATGGTGACTGTAGCAGGGAATGGCATGCATGCCTGGGGATGAGACAGCCATGACCTCTTTAAGAAAGAGACAGGCACGTACCCCAACATGTTGGTGGGGCTTTTTCAATGAGATTTGAAATTGCTAAACTGAGATTTTGAGTCATTAAATCCTGGGTTAGGCCAAGAGAGGTGTACATAGAAGTGCTTATATTTTCTCTATTTTTATTTTTAAGTAGTCTGGATACTAGATCGAGATCTTAAATGCAAGGTCATTTATAAAACCAACCACTTAACAACCATGTGACTGTAGAACAGCTCATTATTACACAGCTCAAATCAACCAATACTTTATTTTATTTGGTCATAAAAGCCCAAGTCATAGGATAAAGGTTAGCAAACATTTTCCCATTAGAAGATTTGGAAAAGCATGATTCATAATGGTGGAAGGCAGCAGCAAGACCACTGTATAATGTAATGCGTGTGATTTAGCACGTGTATATCGCGGTTATTTCGTTTTTAACGTATAAAGCGATGATCTGGATCAAAATCTAGCACAGCTTGGACTGTTACAAACCATTGACACGATTACATTACATGCAATTGTAAACTGTACATCATTGTATATTTAACGATGTTTTTTCCCCAAGTGGAACGGCGATAATGTCAGTATATATTTGACTATGAGATCGCAAACTGTGTCACCTAACTCAGAAAATACACTAAGAGATAAATATCTGGCTTTGTCAAGAGCATGGAAACAAACGTATTCGCTCCTCAGCATTAGCATTCGGCTATCAGTTAGCTGACATTAGCTGCTCCATTGATCTGAATTATCGACGAGACACTCACTAAACATATGGCGACACACGTCTAAAGAGTGTACACATGATAAAAAAGCACAACAAAATGTATATTTTCACCATCGAATATTTTACAACCTTTATTTCCCTCTCTTTAACCCCATCCCCCAACCCGCATTGTCTATCTCAACTTTGAATGTGAGCCAATCCTTCCACAGACCAAGGAAACAGTTAGCCATTCCTACGATAGCTAGTTACTGGCTAGCATCCGGCGGTGGACTGACTTGTTTAGGTAGCATCAAGCTAACGAGGATTGTTCAAGATGCCGGGCCCTGTTTTAACCCCATTGGGGTCATTTTCAGGATTTAAACTCAAATTCACACTCATGACAGTGTCGACATCGTTCGCAAACACAATCCCAAATATCATTTCCCACACTCCAACCGCAAACATTCATTTTAATTATTCTTTTTCACGGGCCGCAACAAAATACCTGTCATTGAGCTGATCCTCGGTCCCGGGCAACGGGTGAACCACGAAGTGTATAGATGTCATGAGGTCAGTCCAAGATCACACACCAACGTGTGAAAGATGCGGAAATTGTTGTTCTTTAGAATACTGTTTGTATTCAGACTCATATGAGTCGTTTATTGGCGAAAAACCTCGAGTTTAGATCCCAGCCTCCTCACCCACATGCCGCCATCTTAACTCTACCAAGCTTCTTCTCTGTGTGTTGATTAGCGCTCATGAAAGCGCTCTGCTGGTTGGACCGAGCACAAACAGGAAACGTGTGAAATTAGACGCGATTGGCTTCAAGAAGAAAGGCGAAGACACTGTAGTGTACGATGTTACAGTGCACCACAAATACCCCTTTAATAGCGAGTTTGACAAATGGTGATGTGCATGATCACATCTCCCGTGTAAATAAAAGATACTGCTTGTGATGTACAAGCTGAGACAGGAGAATAGCACAAAGCATCGCGATAACATTCTGTGTCGGAGACCATATGGGAGTTCAAT
>JBBMJM010000022.1:3631575-3643104 GCA_037832705.1 Centriscus cristatus
ACACACACACACACACACACACACACACACACACACACACACACACACACACACACACACACACACACACCCTATGCGATGCTCTGACTGGCTCCGCTCTGCTTTATTCTTTATTTGGACAGGTTGGTCCCATTGAGGACTCTATTAGCGGTCCTGCTCTGTGGGTAGCGCTGCCTGCGTCCCGGTTGGGGCCAGTCGACATGTGTTTACTGCGGCCCCCGCTGTGGCAGCAGCCTGGTCGGGGACCCGTCCGGACCAGACCCTGCTAATGGGACCTGAAGACCCGTCTGACAGGATGCTGCTGTACAGAGACGCCGCAGCCGACCCGACCCCTCCCCTCCCTCCAGCTGCGGCCCCGTGGCCCATATCCCCCTTCCCATCATGCCTTGGTGGGAGCAGGTGAATGGCGACGGGCCGGTGCCAGCGAGCGTGGTTTCCCTGGGAGAGCAGCAAAGCCATCGACACGCGCCTCAGTGGCTCCTCCAACATGGCTCTGGCCCTGCACCACATGGGCTGGCTGGCCCGTCTGCATGCGTCTTTCAGGGTGTGTGTGTGTGTGTGTGTGTGTGTGTGTGTGTGTCCATGGTGGATGCCAGCCCTAATGCAAATGCTTTCCATTTAAAAAATGGGCGCCTCTCTCCTCCTCTGTTTCCCCTCCTTGGAAAAGGTCTATTTTGGCCTTCTGCTGCTGGCAGTTATTTTTTTCAGCCTCCAGACGGACAGAGAGCCAGAGAGATGCACCTGTCATCCACTTTGGAATTCACAACATTCACAAACATTATTGTTCTGGTCATGACGAATGGAATTTATAAAAGTTTCCGTGTTTTTCTTCATGAATTCTTCATGAACCGACTCGTGGCTCAAAACAGTTTAATTTCACTTGGGTGTGTTTTCATATTAGTCAGTGCAGCAGCACACACACACACACACACACACACACACACACACACACACACACACACACCAATCACAGGTGCAACACGGCAGCATGCCCCCGCTCTCTGCACCCTCGTAATTCTACATATTGCTTTAAGTATGCGCTAATTAAATTTTCTGTGGGTTTGCACGAGAAATAAATAATCTGCAGCTAAACGGCCTAATTGCGTCTGTCACATTGTGTCTCTGCGGCTGGTGCATCGGGAGCGCAGCCGCTGCCCTTGCTCGTTGCCATTCTGTCGTCCTGGCGAGCCCCCGCGCTGCCCCAGGTATCACCATGTGGCCATCTGGAGCCGACATCTGTCTCTCTATTGATCACAAGGGTTTAGCACTTGATCAAACAGACTGCGACAGGAAATTGCTCTTTTCCCCACAGAAAAGGCCAATCGCCTGCGTGAGGGTAATAGAGTGAAACTGAGATGCAGCAGCAGCAGGGGCGATGGGCAGACGGGCACAGACGGGCACAGACGGGCACAGACGGGCACAGACGACCAGGCAGCGGCGTGAGGTGGCAGCAGCTGAACTCACGTTCCCTCTGAGGCAACAGCAGCACGACGGTAAACACAGCATTTTAGTCGAGGACGCACCTTGAGCTGGGTGCACCGTTTGTGATAGAAGAAAAAAACATGTGGACCAGCTGGATGCTGGTGGAAGGATGAGAGCAGCAGATGGAGGACGAGTCCGTGGTTGTTTGGAATAAACATCATAAACTCTACACATCTGAACATGTGCACCAGGGTGTTTTTTTTACATTTTATACTGCATGTTAACTAAGGAAATGGTCTCTTTTTCTTTTAAAGAATATGTCTGAGTGTTAGGAATGCGTCATTTCAATGATTTTATCACGGTAATGTAACACATCACATGACATTAGTCTTCCAAATTTGGAAAGAGCGTTTCAGCTCCCGGCAGACAGATGGCGCTACGAATTCAAACCAAATCAGAGTCCACGGCCGCGGAGGGAAAATAGCTCGAGAGGATTAAAAACATGCAGAGCAAAGAGTCTTTAGAAGAAATTGTAACTAAAAAACGTTAATCATGAATATTTGATTGAAGGTCATGTGACACAGATGTGTTCCTGTTGTCATTCAAGGACATGTGACTCAACAACACCGGACGGACATGGGCAGGCGGGTGTCATGTCGCAGCAGGGAAATCCCTGACAAGGCTGCGGTTGTCTCTGCTGCTTCCCCCAGTGGAGTTCAACACATTATTAGTCGCGGGGTGAACAGCTCCTCGACGTGTTGTACGGCGGCGCGTTCGCCGAGACCGGGGTCCACATCTAAAACAGCCTTCTTCATCGGCGCTCAGGGAAGCTTTCCAGGCACTCGCTGGAACATCATGTTTAGCAAGTAGGGACAATTTGATACTGAAGGTGACATTTATTCCGCATTGTAGGAAATATTTAATTGTTCCTGCAGAGAGCGAGATATGTTTCCCATTGCCTACAGTGCTGAGATTGTCCCTTGGAATATGATGCAAATTTGGGATGAAGCAACTAATTCCTTCCCTGCACCTCTGTACCACCCCCCCCCCACACACACACACTCCCCCCCGCCCTCGCACGCTCCCGCCCTCAATCCTCCGCCTGCCTCCATCCTCCCCAGACACGAGGATTCTGATTAATCGTGTGACCGCCCCTCGTTTTGCATTTTACACAATCTCACGGCGCCACGGTGAGATGTGTGAGGTGTTTCGCCACTTTTGGCAGAGCAGAAAAGATGTAGCCCAAGGAAGAACAAGTCGAAAGTATGAGGTGGAGGGGTAGGGGGGGGGTGGGGGGGAGAAAAAAAAATATGACCAGGGGACGTGATAAAAAATTATCAGCCAGTGTGTTTTCCTGTTTGGTTTTAATCTACATTTAATTAAATTCTTATCTGCTGTGTGCTTATGGCTGCATTTGAATGGCGCGGCTGCATTCATTATGAATGGTAAAATTGAACTCGGTACATTGTGTGTGGCCCAATAAAGAAACACGACTCTTATTGCTGCGCATGCACAAGCTCCGACAGACATGCGGAAAAAATAAGTCAATTAAGATCGCTCTTTAAATTACCGCCGTATCAAAACAAGGGGCGGGGGCACGCTCCATAATAGAATGGAGACAGGGGAGAGAGCACATCTGACTGTCGTCGTTCATACACATCCCATTCGATGCAGCCAATTGTATTAGCCTGTTTATTGAACACGCGCAGCCGACGCGCGCTTGATTTACTAGTCTGTCACGATCGCGTGTGAACGACGGTGTTGGGAAGGACGAACAAAAAAAAAAAAAAGTTGTATGAACACAGAGGTCAAATGGAACATGCAAGGAGAAGAGTCCTGCTGGTTAATATGGGTGTTAGAGGTCAACAGCAAAAGGTCAGCGACACGTGGGCGGCAGCAGACGCCCAAGAGTCGAATCCAAAGGAGGAGAAAAACGCAGATCATTGTAATTCTACCGACAAGAGACACACGGCTTATAATGGGAAGGCGGCACTTTATAAGCTAAGAACAGTATCCCACAGCCAGCAGCCGGAAACGTTGAAAGGGACCATGAGCCGATACTACAAAGTTGGGCCGCGGCAAAATCCCTAAATCTTCCAGTTTGCTTATTGTGAGCAGTGTGGGGGAGAGGGAAGCTCCCTGCTGCCCGCCCGTGTTTACAGAGCTGTTCTCATCTCAAGGCCTCGCTCATCCACGGCACTGACACATGGTGTCGACATGATTAGGGGTCTGCCTTTGCATAGGGCTGTGTGTGTGTGTGTGTGTGTGTGTGTGGATCGGCAGATGAATTACTCTGGTGCATCGGAGAGGGATCACAGCAGATAATCACTCCTGACTGCTGTGCTGAAGCGCTCGGATCTGGTCTTTAAAATAATGTTCGCTGTAAAGTCTCTCCAAAAGCTTTACGCAGGTTATCTTCTGCATTTTTATGTTTGCTGTTTAAATCTTAACAGGACACGAGCAGCAAGGGAGAGCAAATACGTCTGGAGCTGGGGGAAGTGGACTGGAAATGTTATTGCGAGGGGTGAAGATTAGCCTTTGCAGGGGCTGAGGAGATGAAACTCCTGTATTCCAGTGGCGTCCCTTACTGGTGGAAGGGAAAGAAAAAAAAAGAATGTCCTTTTTAACCTAAGGACGCCAACAAATACCAAATCAAACCTCTGGCACACAGAGCGCGTGAATACCGTCCTACATAAATTCCAATATCATAAATACTACTATCACCCAAACAGAGAAGCCATAAAGTACAACTGCCTGTGTCTGGGACTATAAACCTCCGGCATTACTCATAGCGAATGTACACACGTGCACAATTTACTGCCCTAGATCTCCCTTTGTTTATCTTTTAAATAACCACACTTTATCACCCTCCTGCATAAGCAAATTGCATGCAATGGGTGTTGTTTTAACATTTGATTCGCTGTCCGGGAGATTCATTTCTCCCTGCGAAATTCAATTGTCTTTGCAATATCCCGCTGCCATAGGCATCAGCCCCCATCACCTGTGCGTTATCGCTGGCCGTCCTGTTGGGGAGCTCTTGAAACGGTGCCACGGCATTGACTCACAGTTAACAGCAGGTCTCTGAACTTCTCACGGTTGATGGCGGAGGCTGGAAATTACGCAAACGACTAATTAACATCATAAAGAGCGTTGAAATGGATGGACGACATCCGCAACCTCTATTTGCACACGTCAAGTTTAAAACAAGAAGAAAAAAAAAAAACATGTTTTTTTTTTTTTGCAGATAGCACAAAGCGTTTTGTTAAATACCTTTTTGAATATTCATTTTTGTGTGGCGGTGCTTTGGAATCTGGAATATTCAGTGTCAGAAAACTATCAGGATGAATTTTAATTTGAAGTTGGGATGAAGCTTTAAAACAGTAGTTCTCAAACTGGGGTCCAGGGACCCCGTGGGGTCCTTGAGACTGTATTTTATGAAGTGCTGTGTGGGCAGTTGTTACTGAGAATGAACGCAGTAACCTCATGGTCGTGGTGTCGTTAGATCCACTTTTACGGTTCCTCGTCATGACAAAGTTTGAGAAACATTGCTTCAAAAAAAAAAAAAAAAAAAAAGAACACGTCGGTTTGTAATTTCTATTTGAATACAGAATATTTCCAGGCGGCCGACGCAGACCTCCAGCTACTGGTCCGAATAACAAAGTGCTGCCTGTCAGTCGGAGACACTTTGCTGGCTGGCTGAACTAAGCTGGTTTAGACTGACAAGTCTTCGGCGGTGGCAGTCGCAGCCTCCGCTGGCAGGACAATCTCTGGCATCCGCTCCGACTCCCGTCGCCACCTCCCCGCCTCGCAGCCGGCGAAGATGACCACAATGCAGTCGAGTATATGTGTTGTTTGAACTGAAACTCTCTCTGCGTGTGTGTGTGTGTTTCTACCTGGAGCAGCCGTCGACTCACACCTCATTACAGAGCCACATTATGGACTACAGCAGTAATACGCCTTTAATCTTCTCCAAATCGTTAGAAATGTCAAGCTGGGGCCAGGGACTTCCCAGTCTGCTGCACCAGTGGCTTAGCCTGCTATCCCTCTTTTTCCGTATTAGCTATAGTTAGAGAATTACGTTTCGTGGACAGATCCCTGGAAACTTCCGGCGCTTTTGTTCCAACGTTCAATGCACCATGAACACAGCCTTTGAAACTGTCGCTCCCATCCTCTCCGAAATAAAAAAAAAAACAAGCCCAAACAGCCAAATGTGAAAACAGTTGATACCCCGACGAGCCACATCCACCTCCCGTACCTCCCCCTTCTTTTCCTTCTCCTCTCTTAATGAGAAGCAACACCCCTGTCTCTCCACTGAAGGATCCAGACTTTGTGTGTGATAGAGAGACTGCGGCTGTTTATTAATAATGAATTTGGATGTTTGCGTGCGGAATGTTATCAGCGCGCACACAATCCCACCAATAGTTTGCCCTGATGGGGTAGCTGGGTTCCTCATTAGCAGAACATATTTAATCCAGAAGTTTCTTATCAAATGTCACACCTGCATCTCTAAATGGCATTTTCACATTCATTCGCCTGTATTTGGGAGATGAGGCTCCAAGGTGCTTTGCAGAGATTAAGAAGGAGAGAGAGTGCAAGCTTATTTTATCATTTAGCGGGTCTGGAAGGAATCCAAGGAGTTTTTGTCTTGTTGTTGTAATTAGAAAGCCTTTTAAGTGATAACGCCTGCAAAGGAATATGAATATGTAGCGATCAGGCCAGTCCCCCCCCCCCCCTCCCCCCGCCCCCTCCTCTCCTCATCTCTCATCCCTTCTCCCCCTCTCTTGGCTTTTTTTTTTAAATTGTTGAATGCTGAGTTTTTGTTCTACGTACAGCAAGGATTAAGTCAGAAGCTTCTGAAGTTTAATGAAAGACTTGAAAGTGCACACTTTTCCTTCTCCCCACCCCCCCACCCCCTTTCCCCTGCATGAGAACGGCCATCAGTGCCGTCGTTTGTTCATGAAGAACTTCCTTACAGGCAGCAGGTACGAATGCAATAAAATAAATGTAACATCACGAAATAAAGTGAAACCTAAACGTCTCCGGAGCTCACACCAGCTGGGACAACAGGTTTTATTTCCCGGGGCAGAGATGCCGTCGTGGCATTTAGTCCCAGTGGAAGCTGCCGCCAACCATCAGGCCAGATAAGTGCAAAACTGAGCGGTATTGATCCTGTAATGGTGGTTCATGCTTTGACTCCGACACCTTAACCCCGCAGACATAATGTCATAGCCTCTTATCCTTTCCTCTCAACACATCGGGCCTATCTCCCACCGGCTGTCACCTCTAGTAATACGCTCCTCAAAAGCTCCCTTAAATCACAGAAATCACTGCACTTTTCAGACATCATTTATTTTCCCGCCTCTTAAAAGTGAAGCATGATTTACAGTTTGGTAAAAGGTTGTGCTGCTGCCCCCCCCCATTGACCCCCCCTTACCCGCGTGCTTCCGTTTCTACCGTTGTGAAAGCTGCGGCGCGGCCGTCACCATGTTCGCTCTGTTTAATTGTGCTGTCTTACGGCGCATGACAAATACAGAGGAGCTCGACCCGGCCCACCGACACCGGATGCACGCCGCTTTAGACGTTTTCATTAACTGAACGCGTCACTGTGCAACCGCGCAGTCGTTCACTCTGACAGGTATGAATGAATCTGAAACAGCTTAATTACTCCAAAGCTGAGACACGTTGTCAGGATGCTGAATATGGAGGTTTTTTTTTTTTTTTATCAATTAACAATCGCACGTTACGACCACTGGAGGGTGGCAGCGATAATTAGGGCGGATTTCGGCATCAGGGATTCCAATGGAAAATGCTTATTGGGATCCAAACGTCTCTCTGGTTCTCTCGACTGTTTTTTTTTTTTTTTTTTTTTTGGATTGATGCGTTTCAAGAAGCTGCCACCAGAGAAGCGAGGGCCATTGTCGATAGATGCCAAACGTTGACATTCTATGCAAATGCTGTTTATTGTCTTGCAGGCAGCACGGATCCTGCCTTGGTCGGGCTCGTGAAGCCCACAGCAACTTTCGAGCAAGGTTTCTGCACGAGGGGTTCTAATTAGCTCTCTGAGGGCCGCAGTTAGCGCAGCACTTTTCACAACAGCCGCTGGGAAGTTGAACACTAACTTGGAGGGCTCCATATGTTGCCCAGGAGGCCTGAGAGCCAGACGGATCCAGAGTGTTTCACATTTGGAGACACTGTGATCACTCCTCAGAGTGGCTTTCCTTCTTTTTCTGGGCAGAGAGCGGAAGGAAGCCTGTGATTTAAAGGAAGCTCCGACAGCGTTCATCGGTGTCGTTGGCTGCTTTTATTTGATAATCTGGTGTAAAAGGTGCACCAGGCATGTTTTTTTTTTTCTCTATTTAAAGTGTGTTACAGACTGGTGCAACTCAGGCATCGTTATGAAAACTACGTTACATGAAATCTGGAAATGTATTTGACCCAGAAGGGTTAGGTTCAGATGGAGAGTACGATGGAGAGTACTTGCCCTGTCTTAGTACTCACGTTCTGGTCGGGTTGAGGTCATGTGATGAGCCAGGTAGGCGACAGTTGGTTTTAGCTAAACACGCTAAAATGGTTGCAAACTCAACTTGAGGAGAACAAGTAGGAGTTTCCCAGAAAAAAACAACAACAACACACATTTCATAGAAATCGCTGCGCGGATGCAAGAGACACTTTATTTGACATTTGATTCGGATGCACAGAAAATAAACAACCCTTAATTTTGTGCGTGTGTAAAGCTGAGTGGAGAAAATCCAGGAAATGTGAGATGCAGGATGAACTTTCTTCCCAGGACCAACCCACGCTGGTTCACAACACAGATTCACTATCTGCTCATTTACGACATCAGCTCCGTCCACCTCCCGTCCAGTGAGTGTGCTCTCCCCACAGCTAATCCCCCTCTCAGGTCCTCGCTGAGCACCTCCTCTCAAACCTCTGATGATCTTCTATCTCTTAAAACTCATGTTCTGGTGCTTTGACCCCGGCAGCGTTGCCTCATTAACTGAAGCCTCGCTCACTCAACTTATTGTCTTTCTCACGTTATCACCCCCCCCCCCTTCATCTCGTAACCTGAAAAGAATGATCCTGTTAACGATCATTGCTCACAAATGAAGTATTTTATGTAAAAAATAACCCCAAATAACGGACGGGATAAATACAAGATGTGATGTTAATTCATACCAGGAGTTGTGATATTGGGAGCTAGTTAAGATGTCGTTACAAAACAAGCTCCTGTCGCGACAAGGGCGTTATTGTTCACAGACATTATTCTTGGAACAAATATTCCAGCACTGACGCTCGCCCGACCTCTAAGATGTATTTGCCGGATGGTGACATTTTAAACAATTTCTCTATTGAAACTCCGAGCATTACAAGCCAATCGACAGTGCTGAACAAATAAAAGGGGACGGGATGGGGTCGAGATAAGAGAATGCAGTGTTTGTTCAAGCTGAGTCTGCAGCCTCTGTTGGCGAAGGACGGCCTTTTGTTCCCCGGCGAAGTTATCAAGTGTAAATCATGGCCTTACAACTTACTAATATTAGAGAAGGGTTTTTTTTTCTCGCCAAACTTGGAAAAGAAAACTAGTCCAAATAACTGCAGAGGATAATTACCACGTGAAGAAAGAGGGACACAGTCCCGGCCGAGGTAGAGTGACTCCTTTCTGAAGCAGACAAACTGGGAGATTGAAGGTCTCTTGAATCCAGGCTGTTGCAGGGGGTAGGGGAGCTCTTGTAATTTGCAGAACTGAATCCATGGAGCGGGCATAAGGGAATAAGTTGGAAGGGGAAGAAGACAGAGAACAAACCTGGCAGGCACGTTGAGGCCATGCCAGTCCTGCCTGCGCCACGCGGTGTGGCAGGAGGGCAGTGCCAGGAAATGTGGCAAGAGGAGGAAAGATCAAACAACAAGGGCTGCAGATCTCCACCAATCTGCTCTGTATTAATGTCAGAGCCAAGGAGCAGCTGAACCAGACGTGATCCGCAATGTGTGACAGCGAGGCGCGCGCACGCGCGTGTGCGACAGTTTGCCACAAACTGGATCAAATTCATAATGGTCTGGTGGTAAGAGCGACAACTCGGAGCTGTCGCGGAGGGTGAGACATTTTCTTCACAAACTTGTCTTGGGAAACTTGACGATGACAGCGAGGACGAAGAGTTTTCTCTCTGGAAGCTCACGCTGGGGCGTTTTTTTTTTTTTTTTTAGCTCGTGCCACTGGATGCACCATGTAGCCCCGTGATGGAGTGGTGGGAAGCGGGTGCCTGTCAGCTCCAGTGGGCTGAACCTGCAGCGCGCTCCAAAAAAACTCGTCTTGTGTCGCTGCAATAAAGCAAGCAGACGGCAAATGAGCTCCACGCTGCCATCGCTCCCTCATGGACAGATGGCAAAATTAGACAATATGCTTTCCAAAATTACTCTGAAAATCACATGGCTGCGAGTCTTGTCTGCCCGTCGATCTATACGTCCGTTTGCGTCGCGGCCGTCTTTGTCGGGGTGCGGCGAGCCAACTGCTGTTGACTGATGTTGATATATTGACTTAGTCCAGCAGAGGAGGTTGAACTTTTTTCTTTTTGGATTGTGAGTGTGTGTATGGGTGTTTTTTTGGGGAGGGGGGTTGGGTGTGGGGGGGTAGGGCAGAGCGTAGTCTGTGACAATGCATGATGAACAGCCTGCTATTTGGAGTGCATCTGCAGGAGCCAGCTTGTTGTGTCGGGTCCTTGGAGAGATGTGGGAGGAGAGCAAATGTTTGAGGAGCAGGCTCAGCAACTGCTGAATGTCCCACTGCTCCGTGCATTTCAGTGAGTGACACGGAGCTTCTTATGACAATATTAGACTTTATCCCTCCTTGTCTTTTTCAATAGAATCTTGAACCTGAGACTGATAATGGTATCTCTGCTGATAGGAGAGTCTCTGCTGTGGGAAAAGAAATGGGGGAAGGAGTTGCTGTTTCGGAGGAATCTCTGCTGAATATCTTGTCGGTGGAAAATTACGTGATTCCTCAGCTATTCACAAAGTGAGATAGAGTTGCAGAAGTTGGCAGCATGACTATCTTGTCGAGTGAATAACTCTACGGAGAATGCTTCCCAAGCTGTCTGAAAAAAAAAAAAAAAGCACTCGTTTTAAAGTTATTGTGCAGAGTTCAGATTTATTTGGGAGAATTTTTGACTGTATAGGATAATTCATTTTAAATATCTGAACTCACCTGATGCACAGTGGCAGTAAGTATTAAGATGAACGGGAGAACTATCCCCCAGCTGACTCAATAAACACAAACACATCCATTACAGGCTCAAAGTGGGGCTGCAGATGGCGAAATGACAGATTCTGGATGGGAACCCGAGTATAGCAGCCAGGCAAAGTGAGTAAAAATGGGAAAGTTACAGAGTGTCTGAAACGGACGGGACTTTGTGGGGACACTAATTGTATATACGGGAAAAAATAGACCGATTGCCACCGCAGACTGCTCATTGTGGCTTTGATTGGCCTCCCGGTCTGTCACCTGGGAGAAACCTCCGTCCCCCTGGCGAAGCCTCTGTCTCCGGCTTTGTGCCCCGTTCAAGCAATTACGCCCAGTGACATGTTTTCATATGGGAACGGATGACAGAGGGGAGGGGCGCGGTGCGGGACGATGAAAAAAAAAAAAAAGTCATTTTGGCGCTGAACTCTTCAGTTCCGGTCATGCTCCGTACCGACGCAAATTAAAACCTCCCCGGTAGCCGATGTAAATATGCTGCCGACTGCGCTGCGCTTTAATGAGCCATGATATGAAAGACATCTAAACCCAATGGAAAATAACTGGCCACTTAAAGGAGGGGTGAGTCTGACAGGTGACAGGTAGGGCCAGGTTTAAGACAGGGTTGGCTGGTGGAGATGACGGGTGTGTGTGTGTGTGTGTGTGTGTGTGTGTGTGTGTTGGGGGGTTGCAGGATGATGGGTGCAGACCAGCTCTGGCATTCAGGAATAATCTAGAGCTGCAAACCAGTTTTTTAGCCTCAGGCATTTCAAAGAATTCTGGGTGGCAGTGGTGCAAAAGGGGGAAGAAGGGAGTGTGTGTGTGTGTGTGTGTGTGTGTGTGTGTGTGTGTGTGTGTGTGTGTGTGTGTGTGTGTGTGTG
>JBBMJM010000022.1:3643642-3654345 GCA_037832705.1 Centriscus cristatus
CACACACACACACACACACACACACACACACACACACACACACACACACACACACACACACACACACACACACCCCTCAATCCTCTAATAACCTGTCTTCTAAAAGAAAAAAAATAACTTACAAGGATTACCTATCTAGAAATCTGCTTTGTATGCAGAATGGGATGGCGGAATGGAAATGAGCAACTGTTCAAGATGGTGCCGACCAAAAAAAAAAAAAAAGAGGGAACCACATCTGCACAAACCGATTAATCCGAAACATTCAGAGGAATCTCAAGTCATTTACAATATCACAGAATCCATAATCAAGATTCGCTGCCAGAGCCTGAGTCTGCAGCGCCGCGCCAGTGCCCGGTTCAATGCGGGCTGATGGAATGTATAATTTCATGACAGATGCACATTCACAGGGTCGCTTGAACATTCACACAAATACAACAATTTATCCTAGAGAGGGAACACACATCCGACCACGACACGAGTCACACTACAATTGTACAAATATTCATTATATGCACGCAATTAGTGCTTTTAATGCTTGTTCCCGTTTGTCCTATGGATGTCGGTATGCGTCCCTAATTGGACAAATCCCCGTGTATGCATCACATTAATTAGGATGATGATGTTTACTGTAAAGATTATGGCTTTATTTGTGTTAAGAGGTGACTCAAAGACAAGACACAACCGAAAGTAATAACTTCAGAAAAAAAAGGCCCCCAAAATATGTCGATTTTAGAAAAGGACAAAGAAAAATTCCAAAATCGGTGTCAGAGGTTGTTGGTTTGAACAGACGACACAGAGAGCTATGAAGGTAGAAGCTGTCTGAAGGCTGCTGAGATCCATTGTTGTTGGGCCATCAGACAGTCTAACTCGGGATGAAGGGTGTGTGTGTGTGTGTGTGTGTGTGTGTTGGGGAGCGGGGAAGGGGGGGCGCAGAGAGGAACAAGACGGCGGGGTGCCTTATGAATTTAGACTAAGTTGAGATTCGGCATTCGGCAAAGACGCACTCGCTCCTCTGAACTGTCGTTACACACAAAGTGAACGCACAAAAAGCGATACTTTGCTGTTTGTTGTCTGTCATATGGGGAGGTGTGTGTGTGTGTGTGTTTGTGGGGGGGGGGGGCAAACCGATAACACAACTCTTATCCGGGGTTAACAACGACAATGTGCAACGTGCAAGAGGTAAATAAACCAATCCAAGTGTTCATGTTGACACTAAATGTTAACACATTTTTCCATATTAATGGTGTAACTGAACAAAGGTTTGTCCCCAAACTGACCATATGGACCTATTTTCTCTCTCATTTCTTTATTTAACCCGACAAGAAGCGGTGCACGTGCAGGACTGAGTCCATCATTTTAAAAAAAAAGAAAAAAAAAGACCAATCATGGCGACGTAACTCTCAATGACGCTGCGTCAGTTTCACATATAAGAATCCACCGACATGATTTTCAGAGCTTTGATCGCAGCAGCCGACGTGCCTGTCACACCATGTTTTCTCTTTGTATCGCTAAAATTGCAAGGAGCCGTCGCTCGCCCCACCAACTTCGAGTGACCTTGTGGGGCTGAATAAGACTGTAAATTTGATACAGGTCCCGTAACAATAATAATAAAAACGCTTGCACATTATCAGCACTCTAATTATAATTAATGCCGGCGGCAGTGGCGGACACGTTATTTACGATAGGGGCCCATGGTGAGCAAACAATAATAATCTGCTCTGTATTTTAAGTGATAGGATGATGAATGGCTCTCTTTGGCACGAAACACCAATAAAACGTCTCGGTGAATGATTCCATCGGCAGCCCCGGTTCCCCTCTGCCTTCACCTTTCCTCCAAACGCTCCCTTTCTTTGTGTCACCTTAAATCCCTGACGCGGGCCTCATCGGCGGGCCGAGTCCAAACCTCGGCGCTGGAAATAAACACCTTTGCAGGGTTAAATGGCAGGTAACTGCGCTTGATAGTTTGCGTTAAGACATGTCACCAACAACAACACCCACTGTGATTGGACTGTTTGCATCATGTGACTTTCCCAGAACCCGGAACGTCGGTTCGGTGTTTGTAGAGAAAATACAACTATCCTAAAGGCCATTTTGCCCAGAAAAGTGAGCAGAAAATGATGATTACGATTACAAAATGCGATTACAAAATCTGCAGCATCTAATGAAGTAAGAAAAAAAACACCCACAGTTAACAAGAAAGCAGGATTCAACGCAGACGGACGCAGACGGCCGCAGAGGGACACAGATGCAGGTAGAAGCGCTCGCGGCGGTGTACGATGCCTGCGTAGGGCACATTTTATTACAATGTGCTTCTTAATTTACAACCAAAAAATCGTAATAGTCTGATTTCTTCCATCAAATGTTATAAAAGTGTCTTCAGTGATCTACTCATGAAATAATGGGAATTCTCCTCCCTTCGCCTTCCCAGTTAGTCCAACAGGAGTTTGTATTGGTTATCTCAGTGCATCGTACACAGGATGTAGAATGCTGGCAAAGAACACGAACACACTAGTTTACGAACCAGTCAGACATCTGACAGTTCTCCATCCAATAATGCTCGGCTGAGCACGAAGGACCCAAGTGCCTCAGTCAAAGTGTGTAAAATAAAAAGACACAACCCTCCTATCTGGGTTATCCTTTATAATTAGGTGTCTATGTAGCTTATGCCATTTCCCTGTTTGATAATTGGAGTCCATCCCTCCTAATTTTGCAGAGAGTCAGAAAAAAATGCTTATTTGTGCCTATCTTCCTTATTAATTCTCCTCACAAATCCTTGATTATTTTCCAATCCTTCCCTCTGATATCGCTGGCTCTGTTTGTTTCACTCACTCCTCCACTGAGCAGTCTGCTTGCCTTCTCAATCGCCTGTTTTGTTTCCCGTTTTAATGAACAGTTGGATTCTTTTATTTCTCTACAAGTGCTGGATTTGCCTTATCACCCCCCGTCCCTTTGAGGGTTGCCAATTGGTTTTATCCATGGATGTATCATTTCTTAGCCTTCCTCTTTTTTCTCCACAAAGAGAAAGAACCACTCCGTCAACAAGCCTCTCCGGAGCCAGAGATTAAAAACCTCAACATCACCTACCTTCCAGCACTACTCCCAACTGGTTTGTGTAAAACTCAATTAAACTTGTCCCCACTGAATTCCACATTACAGTACATTAAAAGGAAATTCTTCAAGCGTGATGACAAAGCTCGAACCGGAGATTCTGATTTACCAGCTCGGGCTAAAATGTTCTAGACTCCGGGATTTTAGCCTCGTGCTGATTCACAGCACAAAGAAAAAGGTTTGTTCAAAAAACAAACAAACAACAAAACTTTATGATCTATTTATTTCCAGACATGCTGAATGTCACTGCGTCTGCTTGATGCGGCGCCTCCAAACAACACGGTCTCTGACTGGATCAGCTGGATCCCGCTGACGTTTGATGATTAAAGGTAAACGCTCTCACAAGTAACCAGGACTTCATGGCAGTTGTCAACCATGTGACATTTGAAATCTTTGTAAAACGCAGATGTTAATCTCTGGGGGCGGTGGTTGGAGAGGGGGTACGAGGGGTGTTGGAGATTTTTGATCTGATTTGGAGAGCCTCTGTGA
Source organism: Centriscus cristatus (assembly GCA_037832705.1). Lineage (NCBI taxonomy): Eukaryota > Metazoa > Chordata > Actinopteri > Syngnathiformes > Centriscidae > Centriscus > Centriscus cristatus. Next base: position 3,647,240 of record JBBMJM010000022.1, read on the forward strand.
GTCGATAACAAATTATTCCACCACCTTCGTACAATCTGTCGGGGTGAAAAGGGAGTGTTCAGTCAAGCGTTGATGCAAAGAAACATCGCAGGTCGACGTGCAGGTTAACGTCGTTCGCATGTGATGATGTGCTTTCAACCACATGCTGGGGGGGGTGGGGGTGGGGGTGGTGGTGTGAAGAGCTTCTGTTCTCTTGCGTTATGTGTGGGAGAGAACAAATGCAGCAGCAGAGTCTTGGCGTTGCTTCAGCCAGGTCGGCTTTGCGAGAAGCCAAACTGGAAACACATACACACATCCCTCTTCCTTATTTCCCCCCGGATAGCAGCCACCCCCCTACCCCAAGAATTTAAGGGTGGCTTTGAACTCTCCTAGTGTTTCCTCAGCATTGGAGAATGACTGCGCGCTCATCTCCCTGTCTGACACCCCAAGGTGTTATCGTGCTGAGATTAGTGGATGAGGTGCAGTCTGTGTTTTGGGCCAAACATGCCCATCCTTTGACACGAGGGCGGACTCCGACTCTGACTGGGCTACGGACCAACAGCGCTCCCTCTCTTGTCTCCTCCTTCCTCCTCAATCCTCTCCAACGTATGACATGTGTCACCGCCACAGATCTGCACTGGAAGATACAGGCGGTTCAAGGTCGGGGCAAATCCCCGAAGCACAGCACAGACGAAGGGAAACCGTCACGAAGAACTTCTCCTCTTCATTTTACACTGATGGAATATTTAAAAAGTTAATTTTCCTAAAATGCTTAGCATATTTCATGGTGCTATAATATGAAATCTCTATTCAAGTGCCGCACTAATGCAATGGATATGTCGATTTTCTTGTTCTGGGGGAAAAAAAAATATTTTGGTAGGGATTTAAAGCCCATGTAATATTCATATTTTCTATTTCACAGCACAATAGCCAGTGAGGAACTAAAATTATTATCCATAGCCAGAGTCTATTATAGTTTAATAAATCAACAGAGCGAGAGCAGGGTGCACCAGTACTCTCCGACTGCTCTGGAGCTCGTTCCTCCATGAGATAAAACACAGGATAAGAAGTATTTCAATAAGGAATCACACTACTTACAGCTGGATATCACCATGCATCACTTTCTTATAACCGCACTGAAATTACCTCCAAGCTACCCCACCAACAAAATCACACCAAATTCATTTTGGAGACCAGGTGAACTGAGAGCGGAGGAAATAGAGGGGCGATGGGTGAGCGTGGGTGGGTGGGGGACACACCATGTAATTATTTGGCACTTATAATGTTCTACACTTCAGACTTGTAAGTATGGCGAGCAGAAAATCTGTTTACTATGGAGCCGGGTTCCACACTCTTGTGTGCGGATGAGGCCTCTGAATAATTCAGCAAGAGCCATGGGCATGTAGGCAAGGAACAGTGTTGGAGAGAATCAGACCAAAGATGGCATCCTCCTCCTCCTCCTCCTCCTCCGGTGTGTGCATGGCGCGCTGCGTGCCCACAGACCTCACGCAATCTAACTGGATGCACGTGAGATGCTGAATATTGAAAATCCACGCGCGACTGCGATATTCCTTCACTGTCGCCGAGTTGGGCTAATTGACTCAAACGCAGCGACAGGAAAAGGATTGCACGGGTTGTTGTCTTCATATATTTATCTCCAACACCTCATTACTTCTTTTTTTTTGGGGCGGGGGGTGGTTACAAGTAATAAATGGAGAGAAATTTACTTGTGTTCAAAAAGCATGGCCTCTGCCAAATGGAAGGAGGTATGAAAAAAAAATCTTAAATTAGAATGTCATTACTCTCATTTGGTCGAGCACAGATGTTTTTGTTGTCATTTTACTTCTGTTGACAACTTGTCTCGTCGGGTTGTTACTGACTGAACCGCTGTGACATCTGCTTTACATATCAAAACTGCTTCCATTTTACAGAGACTTCGTCTTTGCAGGCAACATTTTTATTGACAGGTAAAAAGCCCCGGAGATTAGACATGGCGCTCTAATTAGTCTCGTCCTCCGCTGGAGTATTTAAACACAGAACCAGGAGAGGAGGAAAGGGATGGAGACAAAGCCAACACTCGGAAGAGGGGACAATGATGGATGCGCTGGCCATGTAACAGTAGAAGGGAGTCGGCGGGGAGGTTTGCTTAATTCCTGACGTGAAATATTACCTGCAGCACTCGACAGAGCAGACCTGCTCGGATGGCGGGAGAGATAGTATCCATCCTTTCAATAGGAGAAACAAACAAACAAAAGCTGCACGACCCCCGACCTGACAAAGGAAGTACAACTGATAAGTTAGATTTCCTCCCCCCCAACACCACCCCCCACCCCCGCCGCTTCTCACTCTTCTCTTTGAATAGTGGTGCGCTGCCTCTGGCCTCGGTTTCACCTTGCTACGCCTGTGCCCTTCTATTAAAGGTGGTAATGGCTGCCAACTTCCCTTAGGCCTCCTTTTTAATATTTGTCACCCATGAAAGAAAGCGGGCTGGGGCTTGTTGGGCGGTGATAAATCTTACTTTTGCCAGCTAAGGGCTTCCATCTCCCCAACAGAATAAAATCCAGTCCAAAACACTGCTGTGCGCATTAGGTAGCAGTGGGTTTAAGCCTTGTCCGCCATGATCAAACCAGGATTTATGAAGCATCATAACTCCCGACAACATCCAGCGGCTTATTAATTTTATATATTTCTGTCCGTTCCCTGATATTCCCGGCCTTGACAGTCACTCAAGATAAGCCAAAAGCGTTCTGACAGGATGGAGTGTGTGTGTATATTTTTCACTGTTCCGCCGCCTGCCTCCATTTGAATAGGTTGAGAAGAAAACCTTGGAACTGCTGCGGTGGTGATGATTTGTCGGAGGGTTTTGTCTTTTCTCGCAACCTTCCCATTTGTAAGGGGGCCCTTAAATCAGCGCTGCTCTCCTCGCAGCCACGGGAACACGGCAGACAGGGAGGGCGAGAGCAGGACGTGGTGGGAGTGTGTATGTCGTTCTGTATGTTTATGAAAGTCGGTGGTGGTGGATGGGGGGTGGAGGTGGGGGTGGGGTGGGTGACTGGCTCCGTCTGAGTATCACACACGTTGTTGAATTTTAATCAAAAACACTCACTAATCACCATTTACAGGCCGTCTATATAAAGGCCCGTTCTCCGATATGAGAGGGCAACATGCTGATAGGGTTTAATTTAACTCCAGTCTAGGTCGGAGGCTTGATTTAATGTGGCCCACAGGAAAACTGAGCAGGAGAGGGAGAGGACTGCTCGTTCTTTATGCAATGATCACATAGGTTCACATCAATAGAGCCCCAACCCATTACCAGAAACACTACATGAGAGAGGAGGGGCCCTGTGAGGGAGCTGGCTGCTCCTCAGCACAACAACAACAACAACACACACACACACACACACACACAGACACACAGCCTCTGAAGCCGCTGATGGCTGCTGCTTCACTTCTCTGACAAGCTACAGGATCCTGACAGGCTGTTCCAGATTACTTCTTTAACCTCTCGAACCCTGATCCCTCTTTAAATGTACTCTGGGGAAGCTCGAAGGAAATTTCACAGCGCACACATATTTTGTAGCCGCGTGTTTTAAACGCTGCTCTGAGATCAGTGTCCTGTTTCTTTCAGCAGTGATCTGCGTATGGGATGTGGTGGTAGCACCCGCTGCTGATGTTCAATGTCTTGCTCAACAACAAGTATGTGAGCCAGGATTCAAACCTACAACCTTCCTGTTCATTTGCCGCCACAAATACAAACAGGCAGTGATTCAGATAGTCGGTTCAGTATTATCACATTAGAAACCAAAGAAGACTACAAACTAAGAGTATAAACCAATGACTCGGCAGTTAATTACATGGTGATTTCAACATGCATATGTTAAAAATTGATTAAAAATCAATGATGCTTATATTATATATATATAAGCATCATTGTACAAGCATCATCATCTCCTATATATATATATAGGAGAGAAAATAGATATGTAATATAATGGAAATATGGATATACTATGTATTATAGTGCACTTGTATGGTGTTGCGAATACTTTGATGTGATAATTGAGATATTGCATTTGTAAGTGACTGAGACCGAAATATGTATGGGTCATGTGACCAGGCAGCATTTAGGCAGATGTGATAATGCTCCGACCAAACCTGAGTGAACCCGATAATGCTCCACGTGTTGTTCGCTCAAAAGAAAATCTAGACCATTTCAAGTTCTTTTGACATATTCCTGCGACCTCCGAGCCCCTGAATCTAATCGAGGCTGTGCTGGGACAGTTGACCGATCACTAACATTGTACATAGATCATGTTTCCTTCTCTGCATGATTCTCAGAGGGAGCAGTCAACATTCTTTGCCTGAACCAACCCGCCCCCTCTTTCTTTCCCAAAAACAAACTTTCTCTGAAAGCCAGGGTTGATGGGTGTCCTCCTATCGACTCAGATGCTTCTCAGATTTTTCCTGCCCGACTCCGGCTTCCCTTCACAAGGTGCCTGCGACATTGCATCCACCCACGTCCAAGCTAACCGGCCACAGTGGCTATCACACCCGAGACAGCTCCACCTACAGCGACTGAAGCAAGCAGTGGTGAGGAAGCAGGCAGCATGTAATCTCTAGGAGCTGTTGATACAGGGAAACGCACAGGGTTTGGGTCAAAGGGATTAAAATGGTGGAGGTGCTGCTTGTAAGAGGGAGAGGGGCTGTGAAAAAGTGGCGGGAGCAGCGGGCGAGCCACCCCATAACAGAGAGGAGTGTGGAGATTACAGGGAAAATGGCGCAAGGGGGATTCCTGCGAGGACAAGGGAAGAAATGACTTCAAATGGCATCGGTACACAGCATTAGTAGCCACGACCCAACAGTATGCAGGCTTAGAAGGCTCAGGGCATCGGGTGCCACTGCCCCGTGCTGGTCAGGGTGACGCAGGAGCACCTGAAATGACCCGACCGCCTCCTCTGTGACCGCAAATGTCTAAGGTTTGCGCTTCAGTGCCTGATGTTTTACGAAGCCCTAATAAAAACATGCACCCCTCACCTGCCTCCATTTATCCTGAAGCGATTCCCCGTTTATTAAAACGCATCGAGTTTTTACTTCACGTCCACGCTGGTCGTTCACATGAAAGTAAATCAATGTCAAAAAAGCAAAGCAAAGAAATATTATTGTTCTCCCATCCAACAATGGAACAATCAGTAAAGTACCTGATAAGTAAAATCATCAATCATTTCCATTGAGTTCCATCAATGGGAACGAGTCTGGGTCCCACAGACCCAGACACTGTAGGCAGGGCTTCTATTTCTGTCTGTAGGAGGTTCAAAAATCTACCATCAGTTTTCACTGCAGCCATCCCAGGGCTTGTCTCCCAGTTACATTTCACATTGAATAGACTTGTGTTTCCAGCAGTCGAGCCCTCTTCTAGTATGCTGGCTAGTGGAGCGATGACAGATTGGTTTCCACTCGCTGCACAAGGGAGTACAATGGAGTAGCTTTGACAGAGTTAAGAGAAACAGTGCATCACTGCCCCCCGTCTCTCTCTCTCTCTTCCTCCACACACACGTCTCCAATCCTCTCTCTGCTTTTTGTCTTCTCTCTCTCTCTCCCTCTCGTTCCCGGGGGCTTACAGAATGGATGGCCCTGTCTGACCTGGACGACACTGATGTCTGGTCCTCGACACGACTGTACCTACAGCACGCCTGTCTGCTGCCTCGCTGCCGTCCGCTCACTCTCCCTCTTTCACGTACAGGAAAAGTGCACATGAGGAACGGAGGGGGGGGGGTCTCTGTCACCAACAGGCAGAGGTCAACATGGCTCAGGCACTGCGGTGACCTCAAGCACGTCAAAGGCGAAGGTAAAGAGAATATGGCACATGTACCTAGCTTTTCATAAAATCTGAACAAGAAGTCTGAAGCATTATTATTATTATTATTATTACTATTATCGTCCCGATTTGGAGGCATCCAAGGTTCTCAAGATACAACAGTGAAAGTTTGGATCTCTTCCTACATCGAAGATCAAAAATGTGTTCTCTCTGTTACTTCAGGTGAGGCTTTACAGCTTTTACAGGACACAATAATACTCTTTTCACTTTCATCTGCTGGGTGGGCAATGTTTCTCTTTGTTAGTTCTCTCTGTCTCATTAAAACTAGCTCGAATGCACAGACCTTTCTGATGATTAGCATCCGAGCTAATTGTTGTAAAACTAGCTTCAGATGCTAATCATGAGAACAGTCTGTTCTTTTTGCTCTTTGCGCCATCTTAAACTGTCGAGGTATGAAGGTCACAAAAGGTGGTACACATCAACTTTCTGGCTTGGATTTGACTTTATAGCCTTGTGAGATAAGACGCACTAGCTAGGGAATTTCTACGTCTCTGCTTGTAATAGTGCGTTCCACAGTTAGAATTCAAGCTGTTGTTTGAGCTGTGGACATGGACATGTACATGGACAACTACACAACAACTGGAATGTATTTTCCCAAACATATAGGATGAAGCTGGAACCCACAAATGATATCACAGCTAGTTCCAGACATCTGCAGCAAGCGGAACGAGCGAACCGAGCATCTTGTAGCTGTTTGTTAAAACATCCTTATTTGTCCCTGTGTCCTTCTCATGATTGGGCTCAAAGAGACCTGCTGAGATGGTTGGAGCAGATTGCATGATAAAACAGCTCCCAGATAAGGTGTTAATGTTAGAGGTGGCGTGCAGTTCTGTTCCTCTGTGTGCTGCGGAGAGAAAAGAAAAACTGAGATATCACACTGATACACTGCCCCAAAGACTATGGGGCTATGTGTTTTTTTTCCCATGAAGGTAGATGTGCAATCAATAAAATGGATTAGCTGCAAAGGTATGTATAAAGGTTATCGCCACGTTCTCCAGCATGAACACAGTGGCGACCCCGCAAAACAATTTTGTAACCTGTCAAGCTATTTCTTTGGGGGGAGGATGGCGGGGAGGGAGGGGTAGGTCTGATTATGTTTTGCCCAAGCTGAGAATTGATCTACAGGGGGTTCACATTACCAGAGGAAAAATGGATCGCAGATCAGAGGACCTTAAAGGGGCTTATATGGAATTGTTGCAGCTCTATTCTCTTGGCTGGGTGTATCATCGGAACAGCCACTGTGTGTGTGTGT
>JBBMJM010000022.1:3698230-3708437 GCA_037832705.1 Centriscus cristatus
CACACACACACACACACACACACACACACACACACACACACACACACACACACACACACACACACACACACACTCCTTCCCCTCTCCCAGTATATTATCAGAGAGCCCACTCTTCTAAATTCCGCCCCTACTATTTATTGTTGGGCCTGGAGAACCTCTTTAGCATACTAGGCTCGTATTATGATGAGGATAACAAAGGCGTGTATCAACAGTTCCTTCCAATGGAGCGGAGTTTAAAAAAAAAAAAAAAAAAAAAAAGCCCGGCGAGATAACATTAAAGGCACTACCTTGATCTCAGGCGAACATGTTAAGCCCTGTAACGAAACGTATTGGAAGTGTTTAATTACAGCCCGGGAAATGAAGCTACAAGATGATTCCTTAATTAAGCAGTGATTAAGGATTTTCTGCCTTCTATCTAACACAGTTTGCAATGCATTTTAAACACAATCGCCCAGGCAACCTCACAGGGAACAATGTCACAGGGCTTTGATGAAGTTTTCGGCACAAATGTCACTGGAAAAGCAGCGGGAGGAGGAAGAAGTGCTGCAGCAGCACTCTCTTGCTTACAGTTCACTTTGATAAAACCTAGAAGGAATATAGAAAACCATTTGTGTGGGTGTTATAAGGCAGGAAATCTGACCTTTCTGATACAGAAATAGATTGAGGTGCTCCATTTCATTCACAGAGGTCCTCTACAAGTAATACTCTGCCTTGTTTCATCATGTGAATTGAAAGTCTCCGCTGTCTTATCACAGGAGACAGATTGTCAATGATCATCCTCCACATTATCGCCAGGATCATAATTTACATCTGGCTTAGGGTGCGTTCCACGCGCAATCACATGGAGATACTTAAGGCCGAGTGAGCGAAGGGTAGCCAGAACAGAAGGGACGGGGGAGCGATGGGGAGCGATGGGGAGCGATGAGGAGGGAGGCCGCCTGCTGGGTGCAGGGTTGGCGGGCATGCAAGAGGAGCCAGTGAGCTGTTAAAATCAGCCCTATCTCCGCTTTATCAAAGGACAGCTCTCCAGCCAAATCACAGTCGCACACAGCGCGCCTAACATTCAGGTCAATAAGCTTATAGGCGATTTACACAAACAATTCCTCCAGCAAGGTAGCAACAAAGTCATATTGGCTTTTCCCTCCCTTTTAGCATTGTCTCCGCCGAGGAAGCCCTTGAAAATGTCAATCTGTCGTGTGTGACTTTAAGGAGCTCAGAGCGCTCTAATCCTGACCACTGAGGTCGCAGTTTCTGCAAAAACAGAGTATCTTCATGTCTTCCTGTGTGACTTTTGTGGGGAAGTTGGTGAATTCTAGGCTCAATTACTTTAACCTTTTCTACAGCCATCAGCCAATGCAGCCGGGGTGATCCTCACAACGGGATATTTGCGAGGACACCCTCCATCCTCCAGCGCTGCTAGTCAGATGATAATGCATATTTTTGGTTGCTGATGCAGATTATGCAGCAACCGATAAAGTCAATCCCAGGAAGCAACCTTTCTCACCAAAGTCAAGCATAGCTGTGAGACGTTTCCGCTATCAGGAAAATATGTTTGAATTGCATGCAATTTGAGGCAGGCAGAGCACTCCAATGGAGGGAGGCTATTAGCGAAATGCCTTGCCACTGTCTCTTTAAATGCCAATAAATTCCCATCATTACAGAATCTGGCAGTTTTCCTCCCTGTCTGCAGCCCGGGTCTTTATCTCACTCCGCCTCAGTCTCTGAGCATGTAGATCTGGCCCAGTTAGATTGTCATACTTAACAAACATTAATGATTAATTTCCTCCACTGAGTCAAATGGGGCTAAAGGGATGACTCGATTCATCTTATCGCGCCACAAATTAGCATTTTCCCCATATTCTCCAGCATCAACTGTGCATTAAAATTCCACATTTACCATTCTGGGCACTGGCAGCTGTGGCAAAAGCGCCAAGGAGATCCACGGGCCTCTGTTGCTGGAGATTGCGATGACTTCTGCGCTGCACGCACACAATTAATTCTGCCACTTTCTGTTCATCACAGTACCTCTGACGGGCTCGCACAGAGGTTATAGGATGGTTCAAGATGGCTATTTGTTCTGTTAAGTCCTGTCATCTTCATCGTCAATGTTGCCCATGTCCACATTTCGCTGTCTTTAATGTTTCCCGTCACAACCACGACCTCTTATGTCTTGGACACGAGACACATGAAATGCACGTAAACGCGCTGTCCGAGCAAAGTAGGGAAGCCATTTGTCATCAGACGAAACTTGGAACACACAAAGGGGAACAGCTTGTGGCAACACCCTGAGCTGAACGTCACACACAGCCAACAATAAAAGACAGGGTGAAACAGCAAGGTGAAACTTCACAGTTTCTGTAAAATAAAGACCCCACTCAGTGTATAAATATATATATGTATATATAAAATATATCTTTCCTGCAATTATGGAGACAGGTTTGTCATTTGACTATAAATCTCTGCCGGGGTCATCTCAGCTCGAGCAGAAGGAGTTGTTTGATGAGAGATTCTGTTTCAGTTGCAGGAGAAAGTCAAGGTTATATCTTGAAACATGTACACCACTGACAGGTGGGAAGCACCCACCCCCCCTCCTCCCCAAGGGTTGATCCTCTCTCCATCCACACCTGCTTCATCTCACATCCCTTTCCTTTCTGATTGTTCCACTGACAAGTCTCACTTGTTTCAATGCCTGATGATTATTAACAGTTCTTCGGAGGTCTCAGGATGATCAGCACGATTCGACTCACGTTCGAGAAATGTTTACATGTATATATGTGTTTGTTATTCACCACGATCAACAGACATGAACGTAAGTTAACCTAGGTTTGATTTAATACCGATACAACACCCTCTGCTCTAAGAAACACTTTTAACAGGAAAAAGGCAGAAACCTCAGGAAGAGATGCAGCTTTCCTGATGCCTAAAACAAGCGCACCTCTTCAGTAACTCCCCGCCAGTGGCAGCAGTTACCAATGAACTGATCGTCTGGGAGGAACTTGTAAATATAAAAACGTGTTTATTTGAAACCCTGAATTAAGTACAACTATTGTGAACTGACAGAAATAATACTAAAAAAAAACATTTCTTATGTTTGAATTCAGCTTATCAGTAGAACTGAAATTGGAATTTTTTTTTATCACTCACTTTCAGGATGAACACATTGTTTTAAACATTTTAACTAAAACTTTTGTTTTATTTGAGGGCAGAGTCAAAGACTTGAGCATTGTCATTTATGAACTGTTACTTTTTGTGCGCGGCGCCTGCGGGGTCTTCACCGCTTGAGCATAAGAGAGAGAGTCATAAGATGACACCATTAACTAAACAGGCTACAAAGTCAACCACCCATTCCCCTCAGAAGGTTCCTGAGCCTCAGACCAAGATGGGACGTCAAGGTGCTCCACACACTTATCTGGGGAGTCTTCTTTTCTGCAAGGGTAAGGCAAATGGCTGAGTCTTTGGTGGCATTCAACTTCTTGACCTTTGCGCCTTTAAGCGGCTTTGCTACTTCACCGCACTCTGATCAAAGTTAATAAGTGCTTCATATGTTAATGAAAATTGGTACTCCTCTTTGTGTTCCTACAGCTTTTTAATACCTATTATAGACTGAAACTTTTAATGGAGGTTTTAGGTCCCCCTGACAAGCCCATTTCAGAGAGTGACTACACAGATACAAGGCTAAGCTAAGACCAGAGAGTCACTGCTCAGTGGAGGAACCTTACACGGGAGACCGTATTCTCCGGGAAGCAGCAGAAGATAAAGGCCATGGGATGAGTGGCTGCTTTAAAACCCACGTTCAAGTCCGCACAGGGCTAATTACAGCACGCCATCACATTTGAGAGGGGTTTAGCTAATCAAGGGGGGGGCTCTTTTTTTTTTTTTCCTTCCTCCCATATTCGAGGAATAACACACTTAAACCATTTAATGCCACCAGGATTGCGTCCTGTTTCATATCACAGCAGTTTCACATAAGTGGGGTAAATTTAAGCCACGCTGACATTCGTTTTAAATAGATCTAATTGAGGAGGGGATCACGGGGGAAACGGCTACACCTGATGATGGCACACAAGTTGCCAATGATGAGAAAAAGAAATTTGGATAGTACATCATGCGAGTCTTATGAGGCAATGGGAGACTTAGCTACTGTAAGCCCAGATAGCAAAGTAATACAAAAAGAATCTGACTAGCAGGGCTTGCGCATGACAAGGAACAGATTACCGACCCGCCGACACCCCATCAGGAAAAGCAGCATTTGACACTTTGGATTGCTATTTAGTGTTGACTTTATTCACAAACACGGGGAAGGAAAAGCAGATTTGAGGGCCCCGGTTCCTCACACGGTTTTATCCAAAACAATGCGCCTATCAAGAGGCTTTGACGAGGTTCTTTGAAGATTCGCAGAAGTTGTACTTTTCTGCAGCAGCAGCAGCAGCAGCTCTGCGTTCTATACCATCTATTTCCATAGCTACTGGGCTGTTACCAGACCCACACGGCTACTTTGAAGTTTGAAGAAGGACATTTTATGATGGAGACAAAGGCTAAAACAAATGAGGTGTTGCTGCTAATTACAATTTCCAAACAATTCAGCTTCTTCCCCCGAGAACAAAAGGACGACATTATTGATACGATTACTAGGGCATAGCCTCCCTGCAACATGAAAGATTTGTTTCTCTTTAATATAATGTAATTCCACGAGGCACATCAGTTTAGAAGTGTGAAGAAAATAATTCTAAACAAGTTTTCTCTTTGAAAGAAGAGAGGACAGGCAGGCATTCAAAGCATTGGTCCTCATTAAAAAGTCTCATTTATGGCGCCGGTAAGGAGACACCTGGGGTAGTGAAGACACGCGACCTGGGGGTAGGAGAAGGTTTGTGTGTGTATGTGCGTGTGGGGGGGCGTGACAAGTCTGTCATCTTCACACTGTAACCTGGAGCAGGCCGCAAATTAGCTCCTGTGATGGCAAGGTGTGACCGAAATGAAACAAACACACAAAGAGGCAATCTAATTGAATTGAGTTCAAAGCTGAGTTGTTTGGCGACGCCGGACGCTTTCTGCTGCCGGACCTCGGAGCAGTCGCAGGTGCTGCTGAGCGTTCACAGGCGCTTTCGTGGCGGCTCAAAGGGAAGCGCCACGCTCTCCGGTGCCATTGGTGAACCGTAGCACACCTTGACAGCGCTATCACAGACGGAGAGGCAGCGCCGCCGATGCCATCGCTGCCTCAGATCAAACCACTGCTCTTGGGTGGATTGCGGGGGATCAAATATACAAATAGATGGCTTCGACTCTGGGCAGTGATGGGGGAGAAACGCTGATATGGACACAAGTTGTGCCAGGTTTGATTTGAACATGGTGGGGAATTTTATTAGACGCCTTTGGCTGGACTTAAACTTATTTTTGATGCTTGGCGCAAGTGCGGGATGACACATTGTCTGGTGTCGGGTACAGAATAAAAAAAGGGGACACCGTGTGGCGCTTGTGGAAAACAACTGTTTAGTGTTTGTTTGATGAGCCTCACCTTTGTTGCAGAAGTATTCCATGTCTTCACAGTTCATGTTTTCGGTTTCAAACTCAGCTGAGAAGTTCTCTTCCACCGAAAACTCGTCTTTGGCCAAGAGCTCGTTCTCCTCCGAGACGCACTCCTCCTCCTCTTCCTCCAGGCCATCCTCCAGAGGACCTGAGGGAACACGCACACGCACATGCACACGCACACAGAGAGCAAAGAGATGTTAAGTTGTTTCATCACATCCCGCAGGCGACCAAGAAAATAAAACAACTTCTGCTCGTTGTTTCTGTTGCCACGCTGCGGATGTGTCTCTGCCTTCAGCTCAGCTTTGCCGCCGTCAATGAATAATAATCTTTTTTTACCGAAAATACTTCACAAAGGTGCCGGCGTAATTGAAAAAAAGCCCTCGTCGGCCGTACTTTATTCAACATGAGCCAGCGTGCAGCCAAGGTGAGCGCTGATGTTAATCACACTACCTGAAAAACAAAAACCTCACACAGAGAAACGAATAAAGACAGAAAGAAAAAAAATCCAGACTTTTCACACGGGCATCAGCACGGGGAGAGGAAAGAAAATACTTTTATTAATTTGTTAGCCTTATCACAGGGTACAATGTTGATTTTCCATTTACATTCCATGCCTGCGGGTAATACACCAGTGCAATCTTAAAGGAGACACTTTTCCGTGTGATTAATTTTCCCCCCTCTGTGCCGTATTATTTCTTTAAATCTAAATGATTTCAGACTTTTGCTTGTAGCTGTACATCTCTTTTGGTATTTGCATATTACCATTTGGCTTCAATCAAGGGCGCTGATGGAATTACTGTACAGCTACCTGGTTTGTATTAGTTGTGAAAAACATCTCACCCGGCCTTGGAATATTATTAAGATAATGTGCATCTTTGCACACGTCTCCGTCAGGAAAAAAAAAAAAAGTCAGTCCACAAATTATCATCACAGAGGAAGTGGTGGGAAACAAAACACAAACACTCAAACTACAGCCCGACATTGTCTTTGTCAACGCTTCACACTGTCAGACTTCTCTCTCTCTCTCTCTCTCTCTCTCACACACACACACACACACTGTGGTCTTCTGATGATCACCCTGTACACATCTCTGTAATCGCTTCTTATCCTTCTACACTCCTACTACCTTTGTGTTTGACGTGAGAAAGACATAGACAATGTCATACGAGTTCGGCTTCCTTAAAAACCTGCATTCTTCTTCTTTTTATCTTTGTATCGTTATCGTATTATTACTATTTTATGTATCTGTTTATTGTAAAACAACAACAACAAAAAAACATCCCGAGCTGGGAGTAAATGGACTTATTAAAAGTTCTGCCATCACCCGCTGCCAGATTCAGATGTTGTATCTGCGACGACAGACGACGACTACGCTCACAATCGCCTTGATGACGCCCCTGACCCTTCATAGCCTTTTCCCAATGAAAGAACTGTTTCCCCCGTATTTATCCCCGGTCAGACACTTTTCATGACGATTTATCGTCCTACTCTTGCGATTCATCGGGCAGCGGCGCCTCTGACTCCTGGGAGCTACGTTTGCAGCCTCTCGTGCGTCGTCCTGTGGCTCAAAGAGCCGACCACCGATATCCTCTCGACACCTTCCCAGCGTGTTTGTTCTATTGTGGGAGGCGACGAGCCCCTGCTTTCATATTCGCGCCTCAGAAAGTGGGGCTGACGTGCCTCTCCTGTTTCTCTCTCTTCCCGCTCATAAAAGACCCCCCTGATGTCCACAAACCGATTGCTCTTTTCATTAGTCTTATAAATTACTCCTTTGTAGAGGCCTCCATCGGCAGGAGCCCCGGACATGAAACGAATTAGCACACAGATCTCTAATAGGCGCTGCAGAGGCAGAGTGCTGCTGTTAAATTAGGATACAGTTTTATGATCTTATCTGATGCCTTCTGCTGATTCGCCGAGGAGTGAAGTGAGGCGTGAAGTGACTCGATGAGTCCGCCATCGCTTCAGATGAGACCGGGAGATAAATATCACAGTATCAAGGGGAGATTGTATGACTGGCGTTAAAAGCTCCTGCCAAGGCAATTGAAGACACTGAGCAAGAAAGTGGAAAATAGATTTCTGCACACAAACACACACACACACACACACACACACAAGGTACACATTCCATTACACAGCTGAATAAGAACTGTGTGTACAAGCAAACCATTCTTCCTCAGTCGCAGGCAAATACAGCAACGCGGCTGCACCGTAGAAAATAGACCCGCGGTGTTGTGTGATAATAAGGGTGAAGGGAGATTAAAGATAAACTTCATGGTCAATAAGACACAAAGATTAGGGAGATAAGATGAGATAGAATTGAGGTTTAATAGACTCGGAATAAGGGCATCTCACTTCCCCCTACTCCAACAGATTGTAACTAAATGGAGCATTTTCAAACCGATCGAGATACGCCGGGGCCTCTGTGAATATGAAGAAATGAACTACTCCAGGCAGGAAAGAGCCATTAGAGGGGGTCTTCTTGTGGGGCGGGGGGCCGCGTAGATGACCAAAGTTTACTTACATTCTCACGTTTGGTATATTATACAGTATTCATTGCATGGACAGACCTGAAATTATTTCAGAGACAGCAATGATAAGAATAATGACTTTCTAAACGACCAGCACCACACTCCTAACTCATTTTCTGATAGTGGCGTTCCTGCTATATTTAGTTGTGTACTGTTTAAAATCCTGTCACATTCGCCGTGTGACCCGCGCTTATTGGTGCAGTTCTATAGGATCTGCTGACGAGATGGGGCCGGAGGAAGGTCTGCTGCTGCTGCTGCTGCTGCACCCTCTTATCAAGGCTCCTCTGGAGTTCAGATGGACAATGACACCTCGCAGGGAGCATCTGCATTTTATTTGGCCTCCGAAGACAACACACTCTGCTTTAACGGACGCCGTCATTACGGCCGACACAGAAATAGGTCCTGCTTCATGCATCTGTCTTGTTTTGTAGGGAGTGTGTAGGGAGGTCCACAGCACTGCCTGATTTAATAAATTACTTTTTAAACTTTGGAATAGTTTGAATACTGAATACAGACAGACACAATCAAACCTGATAATTGGTTAAAAATATCTTCGATTCAGTGATTCCAACCTTAGTTTAGCTGCTTTCATGTGCTTTCTAACATTAAGAACCTTTATTATTGGACTGAGACACACACAGAAAAGCCCAACCCCAAATAAAGGACCAAGAATATGACTATCATGGCATCTCCCATATCATCTTTTGTTTCATGTTTTCTCTGATTAAATGATGTATATTATGACTTTTATCACTTTGTGATAAAGGGTCTTGCCTTCAGAAACTTGGTCCATCAGCATGCGACTGAACAAAACATGTGACAAACGCTAACTGATAATCAACAGCAGAACAGCAATATTGGGAGATGCAGCTCTGCCGAATCGTCTTCTTCTTCTTCTTCTTTGCACTGACCGCTGAGTGTTTGAAAATAAACTTGAGGAGGTTTGCACGAATTATCCTGCACCGAGCAGTCAGTCTGCAGAATTTAAAGAGGATTTTGTTTGGAGGGAACTTTAATCAGGGTCAGTGTCCTGGTATCACTGCTGTCACACAATCCTGTCACCCCCCCCCCACCACCTCCCATCCTAAACTGTATCATCCACCTTCATCAGTCTCCTCCTCTGACGACTGCAGAGGGAAACATCAGGCCTGTTCAAACAGTTCGGCAGCAGGAGCAGCCAACGTTAATAGAGACGTTGCCGAGTTGAATGCAGGCGTGATCACAGAGGCTCTTTTGTTCGTGGCGTGGCCTCTGTCTGATAGAGATCGGCCATGCAGAGTGGAGCTGCGGAGAGCGATATATAATGCCCCCACTGAGTCTATAAAACGGGGTGATACTCTGAGACCATATGATGGACAGAGGATTAATGAGACAAAGGAGGAAAAGGGGAGCGGAGGAGAAGAGATGAGCGTGGACAGAGGTGCTGCAATGACATTTTTTCAGGGAAATGTTCTAAGGAAATGGAAAGGACAAAAAAGAACCAAAACACAACAGAATATGTCGCCAAGGTTTTGTTTTAAAAGGGAAGCACTACAGCGATCTGTGTGTGTGTGTGTGTGTGTGTGTGTGTGTGTGTGTGTGTGTGTGTGTGTGTGTGTGTGTGTGTGCGTGTGTGTGAGCACTTGAAAACTGTACAAGCGATGACTGATTTCATGGCATTGCTCCTTCAGCCGCCTGCAATAGCGGGGCGCTTGTGGCCGGGCTGTGATAGCGATACCTCACATTATCAGCAGGCTTCACAGTGTGATGTGTGGATCACAAACCCGGCCTCCTCTATAGCTTCCTAATTAGAGGTGAGGTAATTGAATCTGACAGAACAAAGCAGCAGATCTCTATAAGCGTGGAAATCATTTTTGCTCCCACCTATACAGTTTTTCATCCAAAAGGTCCATTGAAAATGTGTCCAAGCTGGCCTGGGGATAAAACGCAGCACCTGAGACTAAACATGAATGCATAATGCAGCCCGAAAATCCAACAGGGCCACACGGCTCAACCCCTGCCAGCTCCATTCCCTGTGACTGGCCCTTTGTGCCAGCGCTGATACTGGGCCTTCCTCACGTCCGGGTTAACACACAGACACACAGACACACACACACACACACACACACACACACACACACAGACACACACACACACACACACACACACACACA
>JBBMJM010000022.1:3980833-3991351 GCA_037832705.1 Centriscus cristatus
GTAAACTGCAAATTTCTCCAATGTGAGACAAATAAAGGTGTATCTTATCTTATCTTATTATTATTATTACATATATTATATTATATTATATATATATATATTTATTATATTAAGTGATCATCAATTAAGTCTAATTAAAACTAGTATAACTATAATCTAACAGGACATATGGAGATAAATTTAGGATAATCTATAACGAGTTTAATTCGCCAACTCTTTTAAAACATACAATATATACAATCTTGCAAATCAGAAAATGAATGAATGGATTATTTAATATTACAATATATTCAGTATCAATATATTGTATCAATATATTGTATATGTGTCAAATGTTTCGCTTCACACTTTTACTCGCTTCTTTCCTTGCTAATTTTAGCATTTCCGGTTGTGTTGCTAACGTGTTTACTGTTCCAACCTCTGCTTCATATTTGATATAATACGCAGCTACAGTGGCCGACACCGGACAAGACACCGAGACACGCCACCCGAACCGGCCCGGTACCTGGTCTGCCGGTGAGTAGCGACCGTCGGCAGCAGCTCCACACCAGCGGTCCTCTGCAGACTCTGTGTCCGCCGTTGACACACCGCGGTCCAGCTCAGGCCGCTCCGAGCCGCGCGCCTCTGGACCACCCCGGCTCCGGGTGTTGCTTTCAGGCCGAACAGCCTTAACATGATGCGGCGGTACTTATTCGAATACACTGACATTTCATGACACTGATTTGTACACAAACTGACACGGTGCAGCTGTCTTTGCTGTTCGACCGGGAACAAGACACTTCTTCAGTTCCGACTGTTCGGACGTTTCTGGTCCCGACAGGAAACTAGTGTTCGAACACCGGGGGGGATGTTGGCCAAGCGAGTCTATAAACGGATGGTCCGATGGTCCGGAGCGCTTTGAACGTTCAGGTGGATGATTGAGAGCGAGTTTTACCGCAGTTACACACCTGAGGTCTGGTTAAAGTTTGTTTGCGCTGTGACCGGCAGACACAGGCAGCGTGATATAGCCACATCTCGCGAGAATGTAGAGGCCAGTCGCCCCCCCACCCCATTGACGTCGTTAGGATATGTCTGAATCCAGAAGTCAACTATTTTAGTAAGACGGGCGGGACTACAGTAAACCCACGCGACATAGAGGACATTAATATTTTAAAAAATACTGCAATTGAAGACGTGCAACAAAAACGTGCATTTTCAAAAACTATGCACACATATATAGAGCCCATAAAATTTAGAACAGTTGAAATCCAATCATTTCCACTTTCCTGCTTGAGCGATCAAGCTGCTTGATTTTGCAGTCCTAACTAAAATAATAAACAAGCTTGCTGCTCATCATGGTACTGATATACAAATAAAAATCCACTGTTTTATGAACAGTCAATAAACAGTCAGGTCAAACAAGGACAAACAGTTTTATTCAACATCTTTACAACGTTTGAGGGAAAAGGTGAATCCTGGTAAGATTTAAAATGATACAACTTCAGTTTTTAGTGTCAATCAAATTGTCTGGGAATTTGTATGACACACGTAAGAACTCCTACCAATCAAAGTGTTTTCTTTTATTCTTGAGCCACACTTAAAAATAAAAACATATTTACAGAGATGAGAGAAGGAGGGTTTCACCTACACAACTGCCTCTATAATGAGACAAGCCTGTTCAACTCATGGAATTTAACATGGTGACGTGCACCTCAGCGTCGGCTACGATGGGAGGGCGTCGTAGACCTGAAAAGGAGGCGTGGACGTCACATTAATACTGCACCAATCGCACTGACCCATGCAGACCACAAAACAGCGACATGCACAAACAGCCCCCCCCCACCCAAAAAAAAAAAAAAAGTACTGAGATTCTAACAGTAAACAGGTACAACTAACTACTGGTCTGTAAACTCCAGAGAAGCATAGTGCAGGGCCAACGTTTGGACTGACGCGTTAACATCTCTACTCTAGTCAAGAACCACACCCCGCTCACGTCTGTCAAAACAGAACGGAGGCCCGTGGAAAGGCAACGTGGTCGATTTAGTGGAGTTGCATTAAAAAATATAAATAAATTGCATTAAAGCCATTCATTCCAGAAAATTCCAGATTAAACAGAAAAGCAGCTACGTCTAGTTTCCTTTGGGATGTTAAAGTACTGTTTAAGGACTTGTGAGGAACCAAAGGACAAGACAATGAGCACATACAATTGGATATAAAAGAGGGGGAAAAAAGGAATACTACCTTGATCGCGACTTAGACTTGTGTTTGCGGCTTGCCTTCTTACCAGACTTGTGAGATTTTTCCGTCGACCTGGAGCGACTACGTTTGGATTTCTTAGATTTCTTTTCCCTGCTAACCTCAGGCGAAGGCGATCTGCTCGAATCCGAGTCGGAGCGTCTCTTGCTACCTTTGGCGGAGCCCTTCCTGCTGCCTTTGCTGTCCTGCCGGGAGTGTCTGTCACTCTGCACGTCGGCGTCACTCTCCTTCCTTTTCCTTGATTTGCCGTTCTCCTCGCTCACAGAGCTGCTTTTTTCTTTTTCCTTTTCCTTCGTCTTGGGTTTCTCTTTCTTTTTATCAGCCTCCTTCTCCCTGTCTTTATCCTTCTTCTTTTTGTCTTTGTCGTGGCTACGGCTGCGTTCTCTCCTCCTCTCCCTCTCCTTGCTCGATGCTTTCTGCTTGTGTTTGCTGCTGCGGCCGTGACTGGTGTCCCTGCGCTCCCTGCTCCTTTTCCTCTCCTTCTCCCTCTCTCTGTCCCTGCTGCGACTGCGGCTGTCTCTCGCCCGGGCTCGGCCCCTGTCTCTGGACCTGGACCTGCGGCTCCGTCGCTCTCGGGAAGCGCTGCGTTCCTTCTTGTGGTGGCCTGTCCGCTGTGCGCTGCCCCTCCTCCTGTCCCTCACCTTCTCACTACGGTGCCTGTGGGAGCTGCGGCTACGGCTGCGCCGGCGAGCCTTGCGCGACGAAGAACGGCTGCGCCTCCTCTTCCTCCGTGGGGAAGAGGACCGAGAGGAACTGCGGGAAGATGCTGTGGATGAAGAGGAAGACGAGGACCGGCTGCTGCTGCTGCGGCTGCTGCTGGACTGGGAGCTGCTGCTGTGGCCGTTGGCCGGAGAGTCGCTGCCACCTCGCGCCGATCTCTCTTTGGCCCTGCCTGCACGCCTGCCCTCAGCGCTGTCCACCTCACTGCGAGGCCGACGCCTTTCTACCAAGGGCTCCGCCACCCTCTCTTTTGTCTCCTCTTTGTGAGAACCCTCTGACTGGCCCTCGTCATACTCCCCCCTTTCTCTGCCCAATCTCTCCTTCGCCATCTCGTCTGTAGAAACAAACACAGACAGGACTAATAAACACCTGATGTCACTACTCGGGTCTTACACGGTGGTCCGATTTACAAGCCCACCACTGTCATCGCACCGCTTGTGACTTTCCCAGCTCACAGAGCAGCACTTCATCGCAAAGGCTAAAAATAAGCAGATCTCGTTGGCATTACCACCGTAACAAGATGTGCTCGCTGTGTCGCTGTCGAGTAAACGATAAAACACAAAAACAACGGAATCCATGTGGAGCGACGCAGACAGACTGATGTGGAAGAACGAATCGGGCTCAGCTGCGGCTGTGACAACAGACGTGACCTCACCGAGAGCGAGCTGCGCCTCTTGAGCCTGCTTCTCCTGCTGCGATTCGCGCTCTTTGCGGCGGAAGGCGTCCTGCTTCTCGCGGATGCGGTGGCGCAGCTCCTCCTCGTCCGTATCGGAGGACTCGGACCCACGGACGCTGCGGTCGCCCTCGTCGGCGCTCTCGTCTGAACCATAGTCACCCAGCCCGCCTGCCACAACAGAACCCCCAGTTTGTTGAGTGTTCAACAAGGACCAAGACCCATTGTCAAGCTCCACTTGTTTTTAGAGAAGAAAAAAAAAAAAAAGCCCTCAAGCTTGATCAAAGGTCCCAATGAAAGGCACAGCTCTGCAGTTCACAACAATAAGACCCTCCAGGGAAACCTGACATAGAGCTCCTACGACATAAACACACATTGTGCACGAGCATGCTTCTATCAAAGAGCAGAACTACACCCAACACTGAGGAGCCACTTCTCAACTTTTAGTTTATGTCCAACATCTGGGTGTTGCATCTTGTGCTTGTTCCTGTGACCCCGTCATACATGAACCACATCGAGATACCCCACCCCGCCTCCCCACCCTCCCCCCCGGTTACAGAAAAATGGATACTCACTGAGACCAGTCAGAGAAGCCAGTGCACTTGACTGTGCCAGCTGTTTTGCAGGAGCTTTGATTCACATCAACAACAGGAACAACATGTTAAAACACATACTGCCGTTTTCTCAAAGGCACGAGTCGCTAGAGAAGAGGGAGGGTCAGAGGTAAAAAGCACTATTCACTCGAGCTGTCGTTGGTAGGAGAAAAAAAAACACAGAACAGAAAAAAAATGGAGAACAGAGAGAGGGTTAACAAACGTTGGTCACACAATCCATGTCAAACAGGAAGGAGAGAACCAATCTGTACTAATGCAAAAATCGCCTCAATGGGGATTTGAGTCCACACAAGTCAGCGGTGGGACTTTATTCAGGCCGTCAGCACGACCTCATCTCATGAACCGGAGAGGCAGCTTTTCAGATCCTGCTGTCTCTCTCTCTCTGATGCATTAGCAGAGAATGGTTGGACATCATATCACACTTCCAGGCTGCTGCTCCATCCTGTGTCAATTCAAGGATGTGCACACAGTGGATTTGTTTGTGTGACAAGCATTGGATGAACTGGAGAAAGTGAAGAGCAGACCTCGGGTGGCTTTACGGTGAGATTCTTTGGCCGCGTGCAGGATCTCTTCGTTGGTGACCTCCAGGAGGATCTCAGTCAGGAGGGTTTTTGTGATGATCATCTAGAACACAAGAGGCTCCCGGTGAGGACGACTCCTCTGTGAACACGTCGGCTCAGCCCACTCCAGACAGAAAATGTGTTTTGTGGAACCGACCAGCTGGAATTCCTTTTCCTCGTCCGTCATTTCCGGTTCGCTGTCCTCCACCGGGGGCGTCGGGCTTCGACGAGGGAATTCCTTGAGCATCGGAGGCTTTTCGCTGTCGTCTTCATTCCCCTCATCGTCACTGTCCTGGACCAGACACAGAGTCTGTGTCCTTTGACCAGCAGGACATGAAGGTCAAAGTTCACAGTTCTTCAATGCTTACAAATTTGCTCTTGCGTGGAACCCGGGGCCCGTCGCCGCCATTGTCTGCCTCGTGCTCATCGCCGTCGTCTTTTGCCATTTCCGCCCGTTCCTTCTCCATGCGCTCGCGCTCCATCTTCTTCTGCTTCTCTCGGTCCATCTTCTCGAGGCCCTCACGGATCCAGGCAGGGAGAGTACGTCTCTTCACGGCATCTGCAAGTGGAATTCAAAGTGGGATTTGTACAAATCTAAAGCGATCGCCTCTCGGTAGGTGTAAGGATGATGATTTCAGGAAGTCTCTGTCAAGGGACCGGGTTCACGTTCACAAAACATGAATATTTCGTGTCAAATATTAAAATCTGCTGGTTTTACGAGTCAACTAAGTTGTAGTACAGTAGCATCGTGGCCATCAGCATGTCACATTTTAAATATCACACATCAAATCAATAGAAATGTTAATAATCAAGAGCTATGTGACAGTATAGAAAAAGGACAATAGAATTATTTTACAGAATCTTCTGCTTTGTGTGTTCCAGTTGTGTTTTTGGAGAATTAACTGCAGTATTAACTGCAGTATTTACCACCTGAACTACAAACAGTGTTTTTGTAAAAAACAAAAAAAAAAACAGCATACCAAGTGGTGCTGGGGGCTCCTGTTTGACTGGGAGCTGGATGGGAGACCGAGGCCGCTCCCTGAAACCTGGGGTAGGTCTCGCGTCTCGTCTGTTCTGGGGAGGACCCTGCCAGTAGGGGGTGTGGAAGGCCGTAGGCGTCGGGGCAAAAGACGAAGCAGCTCCATGCTGGGAAGTGACAGCACAAAATCAGAAGTTAAATGTGGGATATTAATGAGGATCCTGTGACTGTGGGTTTGGTGTTTGACCCCGCCCCCGCCTCCCTCCACCGACTTCCACTGCAAATCAGTCCTGTGCTATGACATCCTGTTAAGTTTAAGGGGGAAAAAAAGGAAAAGGATATCAGCTGATGAAGTAATACCAAACCATGCTGGAGGCGCAACAAGCCAACAGTTTCCTCTGAGCGGCACCAAGAAGGTAACGACTGATACACCTAGACGCTGGGACCCGGTACACTTTCTATGGATTGTTCCTTCTTGTTACTTGGCTGTCAGACTAAAACCTAAATGCGTCAACAGTTTCTACTACAGCATCTGCCTACCTGATAATCAAACTGGTTCATGGCCATGGGGGCCATGGCGTAGCTGTCGGGCTGTGCCCCATACCCATGGCTGTTCTGAGGGTAAACCCCACGGTGGGCTTCTGAGTTGAATTCCACGCTGTCCTGGCTGTTGCTGTCTTCACTGGGGTTCGCCACTTCCATCGGTCCTGATCCAGGAGGGATCCAGGGCTGCTCGGGGGGCGGAGGAGGAGGGGGCTGGTTGTGCATTCCCCACTCTGTTAGCAACGGTCAAGATCTTCAGATTAAAGGTTCAAGGCCCAATTGATTCTTTGTCAATAAGAGGTCTGATGGCATAAAACACTGAAAATAATAAAACCCAAGAAACATTTGAACAGTAAAAACAATAAGGACAACAATGATCCCAAGGTGTTTGTCAGTGATGATATCTAACAGTAGTTCTATGAAGAATGGGAATTTACTGATGATCACTGGTAATTACAACGGAGCTAAGTATGCAATAGGCAATGTTCCTTTTTAGTTCATCTGTCCTGATAACAGAAATAACCTGTGAATTGAATTCAGAATCTATTTCACATGTTTTCTTAAGTAATATTGCCAAAATGTGTTTTTTTCCACTGAATTTAAGATTTATTTAACATTATCATAATGAAGAAGTGGCTGGATGATCAGCTTCGCTGCAGAGGAACACACCCGCTGTTTGACCAATTTGTTCCGTTTACACGTCCCAAATTGTTTAACTACTCTGTTATGTTTGTGTCTGTGAACCTTTCTGCCACAATTCTGCGCAACCAAATGAAATAAGTCTAGGTCTCTAAATTAATCCTGTGCCCCATTACAACTGATATTGCACAGAGACAACGGTGAAGTCTGTGAACAAGTACCAAATGTTGTAACTGTGTTAATCAAAAATGTGAAGACAGCAGGTTATCAACGTACCTGGCTGCCACATTCTGTTAAATGCTGGGTCACCCTGGAACGTGCCATGGTTTGTCTGCCCTACAGGCTCCAGACCAGGGATGTCCTGGCCATTGGGCTGACTGTTGTGCTGCGGTTCTGCTCCTGTGGACTCTTTCTGAGCGATCCATGCCTGCGCCAGTGCAGCCCAGTCCACCTGACCTGTGTGACACAACACACACACACATACAAGGTGTAAGGATACCTACAAGGACACCATGTGTGCAAGTGCAAAGAAACTGGAATATGCCATCTATATCTGGAATAAGACGGTTGGTGGTAAATTGCTCACTGACCTGGATCTTGCTGGTGCTGAAAGGACTGCATCCACTGCTGCTGGCTCAGAGGCCACTGCGGCCAGGGCTGTCCTCCCTGGTCCCACATCTCTCTCCTCCAAAATCAAACCTACAACAACCAGTCCAGCTCGATGACAATCATTTCAAGCATCCTTAACGTCTACTCTCTTGGCATGATAAGATACGCTTTAAGTGATGCAATACGACTGCCATGACTCCTCAAATGCGTTAGCATTCTGATAATGTTAGCAAGCACAGCCTGTAGGTGCTTGCCAGCTTCTATCTTTAAGGGGCAAACTCACAGAGATCGAAAACGGAAACGTGTATAACGACTCTTGTATGAAGGTACAGGTGTTAGGTACAGAATAAATTCATTACAACCGGAATCTCAAAACTACCAACCCCCTTTTTGGTCATGCTCAGCAACCTCAAGCAAGCTAACGTTAGCTAGCGTTAGCTAAGATGAGAATGAATTCTAACATACCAATTGGCTGTTGCGTCAAAATTTTCAAGATGGCCAAGGATTTGTACTTATATTACTTAACGTGTCAACAAGAAGACCGACACAGATCTCTCTGTGTGCTTTCAGAAACCAAATTCCCACCTTCTCCAGGCAGTTTCTCTCCAGTGTTTTTTCAAAATGGCTGCGCTGCTCCAGTGAGCTGCTGGGAGGAGGTGTGAACCGAGGCGCCGCGGACACCTTCAGGTGCTGTCGGAAACCCGAATGTTCTTTGGGTCGCCGACAGCATCCTTTGCAACCTTGCATCAGCAGAAACAACCCGTATCCTAACACCGCAGCATTCTTCTTTGAAAATAATACTAAAGATAAACTCACACTCACGTGTCTTTATGTAAATCAAATAATGGCTCGCCTATGCACCTTTGTAATGGAAAAAAAACCGTATGTTCATTATTGTTTTAAAAATGTAATTACTAACGAGGAGTTAACCGAATATGAAACGGCCTCTCGCCCTGGTGTTGAGTTTGAGTGTCCAATGTAGAATTAAGACGGAAAGGGCTGCATTTCGCTACCTCACCAGTAGATGTCACTACATCAAACACATCGTCTTTTAAGATGTTCAAAGTGCTGCGTTTGTGCCATGGCGAATAAAAACTGCATGCACAGAGGAGTAAATGCCTCGGAGTTGCACAGTGACAGTTCGCCGCTATATGTGCACAAATGTGTGAAATTCATTAAAGGTTTGTTAGGTGTAGAGCGGGTGTGGCTGACTATGATGGTGGCACGTACGAGGAACCAAAACCTACCCTTTCTCTGCTGTTTCAAAAGAATAGGTGGATGAGTGGGTGGGTGGGCTTTTCATTAACTGAGATTAAATCAAATCTAATGCTTCAGCAGCATGTCCCCGAGCCAAAGGCCACTCTGCCCCCTTCCACTTTTGTGTAAAAATAGACTATTTCAGAAGAGATTTGCTCTTTTGTTGGTGGCGGCATGACAACCTGTTTTAACGTTCCAGCAAAATGACTCGGGTGTCACAGCGTGTGGTAACGAGAGGCCACACAAGGCGACATCTTTGGCTGTTGCCCTTTTCCTGCTTCCACACCCACCTCCTCTTCACCAGCTCGCGACATGTTCCCAAGCAGTGCTGCTTTGCACCTGTCAGGGTGGATCACTGGCAAACAACACCATGGGACACGCAGTGACAGTCGGGAGCATCCGTCAGCAGCATCTCACGCCAAAGCAAGGTGACGTGCGCTCCACCGCGGAAAAGCACAGCACAGAAAAACCCTCTGCTGTGCTCAAAGCTGTAGAAACTGAAACAAAGCAATGAGCGCTGAAGTGCCACTCCTTCATAAATTAGATTTATTCAGTTCCTGATACACTATCTTGTTAAAAGCAGACCAAATGTTCAAAATCAAACCGACTTTCATAGAAATACTCTCATGGAAACAAAAGTGTCTCGAGGAATAACCCTGCATGCCTGAAGCACCGTGATTTGCTTTTCATATTTTATAATCACATCTTTGCTTTCAGACAGTTGTATTATACAATATTAATATGTAACACATTTTCCTTTATTCTTTAATTCCTTCTCAACATGCACATTTCCCAACCTGAAGCCTAGGCACTGAATACGTTTCAAAAGAAAACCGCTCTCTGCTAACAAACACCAAATCAGCTCGGAGTCCCACAAGGCAGCAGATGATTTGTTTTTGCCTCGTAATGAATTGTCTTTGACAATACATTCACTGTCACATTCATTACATGAACGTCATGCACACAGTCGGTCTATTGCAGCGTTTCTTTGTTTTACATCTTCGTTAGTAGAGCAGGAAAAACATCAAAGGTGTTTTGTCGATCTGATCATTGCTGGGTTTGTGCAGCAACAAAGACAAACTGCACCAACGAGCTGAAAACCCTTTTTTTTTTTTTTAAACTCGTCACGTTTTGCACCTGCAAAACTCCTCTTTGGCAAATGTAAAAATCAGATCGTCTCACACACACACACACAACACGTACAATGTCAGCTGTAAACTAACGATGTCATGTGACTGTGAAGGTGCCACGCGGATCATTTCAAACTGGTCTGTTGATAAAACTACCGAGAGCTATGACGGGTTGTCGAGAATTATTACTATAACCCAAAATATCCAAAGATGTTTCCTGCGGTGATATTTTCAACATTAACAGCAGGAACAACCATGTTTGACATGATCTCTCCATCGGTGCGTCTTCTCCTCCATCAGGTCACAAACCGTCCGTAAAGCTCCTGTTTTACAGCAGATTTTCTTGTTCGAGAGACAAAATCCCATTGAACATGGAGACCATACTGATGTGAAAAAAAGTCACACATAGCACCTTTAAACTACATTCTCTTGTCATTCACTCATTCATGTGTTTTTGCAACACGCACACACACACACACACACACACACACACTCACATTGGCATGCGATAAATCTGCTTGCTACCCGTTAGTTAGCAAAACCCTCCATGCAGTTAATA
>JBBMJM010000022.1:4123848-4137758 GCA_037832705.1 Centriscus cristatus
GTGTGTGTGTGTGTGTGTGTGTGTGTGTGTGTGTGTGTGTGTGTGTGTGTGTGTGTGTGTGTGTGTGTGTGTGAGCACTCATTTTATTGATGCTGTAAAACCAGATCATGTTCAGAGTCAGTAAAGTTCCTTTGGAAATGTAATTGGTCCAAGTTCCTCGGTGAATGTGACTGCATCAAAGTAGTTATATTTTATTTCTTTTCCAAGTGTTAACTGATGCAAAACTTGTTTGAATAAAGAATATTCTAGTCAAACTCACAGTGTTTTCTTGTGCTTTTGGTTCTGTTAACTTTATACCTGAGATCTTCATTTGTTGTTTTTTATTTCATTCTGAAAACAAGGTAAACGTG
Organism: Centriscus cristatus; assembly: GCA_037832705.1. Lineage (NCBI taxonomy): Eukaryota > Metazoa > Chordata > Actinopteri > Syngnathiformes > Centriscidae > Centriscus > Centriscus cristatus. Next base: position 4,124,199 of record JBBMJM010000022.1, read on the forward strand.
TCCAAGTAAAAGTATCGATGGAGTAGAAATAGAAGGATGACTTCCCAGGTGAGGTAATAACTGAGGGTGAGGAGAAGATCAGCAGCTGATAAATATTCACGCAAGCTGAACGTGGCTTTAAATATAAATTTGTATTTATGGTGCGTTCCACTTGTCACAGACATGTAAGTCATTGACTTGCGATGACGTAATTTCCAGCCGATATCCAAACACTTTCTCACATCATAGAAGGTCAGAAAAATTCTGGTCTCACACACAAGTATTTAGCATATCACCAATAGTCTCATGGACAACAAATGTGTGGAACAAAACACCCAAGTGATACAGAAACAGTAAAACAACGGTTTGTACAGACAGATGATAGTGAGCTACTGGCGTCATCTTGGACTCTGGTCCTCAGAGTTGGACCATATCCAACGGTGGTTGAACGTCCCACTTGAAAAAAGAATCATGGTACACACGATCAGCGTGAAAAGTAAACTGCAGGAGAAACATCTGACACACTGAAAGGATCTGAAGTCACTTGCCGCTCTCTTGTTCTGCATGTTGATTGATTCTAGTTTAATCTTCAGACAACTAAATATGATCAGCTGGGTTTGAAAATTCCTTTCTGCTTCATATTTCTTTACAATTGTCTATTCTTCATCCAGCTTTTTAAAACCATTACATCGTCTGACTGCTCGTACGTCCTGTCCCGAACGACCTCCTGTCTGGGATGTTCCCAGATGTCGACGATTACAGCGGTGCGTTCGAGCTCATCAGGAATGATAAGAATCGTGGCTTTCATGTGCCCATCCTGAGGTTCACGCACACTCACATGAGCGCAGATCACAGAGAACGAGCGAGACTGGCGATGTGTGCACAGATAGAAAACATCTGTGGGAGTTTACTGGAAAAAAGTGAAAATACGCATCAAATCAAATCAGAAAAGGTACACAACTACGCTACCATTAGTGCTGTGTGTCCCAGGACCTTATTTCTTCCAACACAGCAAAATTAATTCCACACATCGAAACAGTCAGTGATATATCGGACCTGCTGAGCACCTTTGGTCTCCACTCAGCTCGAACACATTCAGCATCACTACATCATGAATGCCTTTTGTGCTTTAATGGTCTCTGTGAAACGTGGAGGTGGAGGTGGAGGTGATTGGTTTGGAGACTATTTAACAAACTGACATGTTACTTTAGTGAATACAATGGATAGGTGTTGTACTTTATTCATCCCTGATGGGAAACTGCAATATTTCAGCAGCAAGACACTATCCAGGAACAAGAACTGGCATTTACCAACATACGATATTTACATTATTCACATGATATTCAGTCTAGTACCAGAGAGTCATTACGGAAATAAATCCGAGGCTGCAGGACGGCTGCCTGTAGCTGCTGATGTCGCCCCCTGTTGACCATCGGAGAGAACACAGGCATTGAAGGAAGAACGCTATGCACACAAAGACAGAAACACCAGAGAATAAGTGTATTAAAGTAGCATCAGTAGTTTCGCAGTGACTCATCACTCCAGGACATGCCTGTGCACGGACAGGCATGTTTCCATTTCCAGCTTTGGTATCGTAAAGTGAAAGAATTTTCATCTCCGCTATTGCTCGGCGTTCATATTTCTCTGCTTTCGGATTTTGGAACATGGTGATTGTGCAGAGCGAGTACCAGAGTGCCAGGTCTCGGTTTAATGAATCCCACCTGTAACACATTTGCACATTCATTCCTCTCCAAGGAGAAGTCCCGTTGCCAAAGCAAAGCCGGAGCCAAGTGGATGTGTGTTACAAATCTGTAGAATAAATCCAACATGGCTGCAGATTGTATCGAGTCGTTGAGATCCTGCCGAGGAACGTGTGTGGGCACTTGCAAGAAGTGTGTATTTTTGTATATTTCTGCGCTGTGGTAAACAGCGGCAGTGGACGAACGCAGTGAGACATCTCTGTCCGGGCTCAGGCATGTGAACGGGATTTCACAAAATGTGAGTACACACAATGATGAATTCCACAGCTCATCTCACCACAAACTCTATTCATACCTCAGAAGATTGGCAGCTCATGAATCTAGTTCATTTTTCTTGAGCTCGGTATTTCTCTTTGAGATAATTCGTCGTTCAGACGTTTCTCTCCAGCCTGATCAAACATTGGGACGTTTTTCCTCAAAGTTCAAGTCGTTCTCCTTGACTTCGTAAGAAGTTTTCATCGACACAATTCATTTGCATTCAACTGTGATACATTGAGTTTTTCTCCTGATTGTTTTCGGTATCTTGTCTTTATTTGTTTCCTCTAGTTTTAATCGTCATTCGGAAAGTGTGTGTATTGTATAGATGTGTCCCACTATACCATTGTGGTCCCAATAATGATGATGGTAAAATGAATAAATAGTAATAATATGCACAACAACGATCAGAAAAGTGAAAACAAATTACTGACGGTGTTAAGTCGAGCAGTCCCTCTGCCAAACAATGACATTATCAGCGGTAAAATCCCTGATAAACCAGTGTCTGTTGCTCATTTCTGCTCCTGCAGTCAGAGCCGAACGCTCTGTTGCTGTTTCACCACGTTCATTCCAGGACTGCGGCTCCCGGTCGGTGGTCCCAGTAATGAACAGCGGGGGGGTGGGAGCACCTCATTGATTGGGATGCCAGAGATCTTCAGCTGTGCTCCTTCAGGGCCTTTGCATTTAGTCACCCTGAGCTCATAATTGTGTGACTAAAGCAATTGTTCTTTTAATTGAAGTCGGCATTTCACACCCCCTCAGGCCGGGACTCAGGTGATCATTCACCCTGCTCAGGTGGGACTCAGGTGATCATTCAAGGATGCTTAAAGAAGGATATTTTTTTTTGAAGCGTTAATTAGGATTACTCTTGCTTTTTTTTTGTTTTGTTTTCTTATACAGAGAATCAATTGTGCTACAGTATTTTGTGATTCAGAAACAAACACCCTGCACACAGGACAATTGACCAGTGACTCAGCAGAGGCACAATGTTCAAGCTGATTGACTGCTGAGTGATGATTTAGTGTTTGTCTGGTGCTTGGACTTGATGTCACAAATGTACCGTATGCTTCGGTTGCATTCACTGCACGCGTGTCTGCGAAGCTGAATGAGTCCCGAGCCATGTCAGACGATGGAGAAACCAAAGTAGCGAACAAGTGTAGGAACATTTGATACACAAAGTGTCGTTACTGCAAAGCAAGTGGAGAGAAGAGGGGAAAAAAAGAATCTGCTGGGGCCAAGGTTTGTTTTCACCTGAAGCAGTCATTTATCTTGGCCTGGGCCCAGCGCTAAACCACTGTGTATGTTTCTATGGTCTCGATGGGTTTGTGCGTGCACCACAGCCACTTTAAGTGGTGGGGGAACGGCAGATTTCAGTCCTAATCTAGGAATTGTAAAACCACACCATTTCCTTGCACTTGAAAAGTGCTTGGCATCCCATTCAGCAGCTGAGGACTTGTGTACATCAGCTCCGATGTAGCATGCAGATGAGTTTAGGTTAAAGTCCATAATGGCAAACGTTTGTTGGGAGTGAATCATAAACATGAGTGAGTGGCTGCTCGCTGCTTCTTAAAATCCACTAGTGCGTGTGGATCGTCACGTCGAAGCAGACGAGACATTTACACTGGCCGACTGAAAAGGAAAACTAGCTGCATCTCAAAAGATCCCACACACTCTGGACGTCCTCCGTTCTTTCCTCTCCCCGCTGTGACAAGATACAGGACAATAAAAACCTAAACTATGGAACCCGTGGACACCGCACTTTGATGCTCTGTCTTCTATTCTATTTATTGTGAGCGTGACTGGTCGTTATTTGTCTTTGTGTTTTCTGTGCTGTGGGCTGCTGTTTTCCATTGCTTCAAAAATAAACTTCTTTAAGTAAAAGCTCGATCACTCAGTCAGTCCAGTTTAGCCTGATCATTGTTTTTCCTACATAAGCATTCATCACTTAGTTGATTCTATGTGACAAATCTATTTGTCACTCAGCTCTGCAATGAGTTTTCCCATGTCTTTTCACTCTTTCGTTTATTGCTTTATCCACCAGGTTTACTGCTCAAACTACATCATAACACCATTCAGCAGATGATGTGAGCAACTACTGCAAAGCCTTGGTGGAGCGCAAAAGTGAGCTCAAAGGAGAGTAAATATTGGATTTGGAACCAAGGCGTGGATATTGAGTGAAGGCACCTTTCAAAAACAATATTGAGCTTTTAGTAACTTCAAAGGAAAGCAGCAATGGTCAGGATGTTGGTAATGTTAGCTTGTTAGCATGTTAGCAACATCAGCTAGCAACATAAGCTTGGGCTGCCACCTCACAAACAAGTCAGGCAGATTTGGTTTAAAGATATTTAAACACGAGTTCTCGCGATGTTTTCACCCGGTGAAACTCACTGTACTATGTCATGTTATTATGTGTTTTGTCCCCAAGTGGCTGAAAATATGCAAATTAAAGAGATAATTTATTGTTCACTCACTGACTAAGTGCTTTTTTTTGGACAACAGATTTAAACAATTCATCATATAGCAGACTTTGCTTACACAAAAAGAATCATTTCATTGTTAGTTCTGGATATTTCATGGGATACTTTGGCAGCAAAACTACTGCACTTTAAATATTCACTTTAAAATGACGGATGAAGAGAAACTTCCTTGTTCAGCTGCACTTACAAATGACGAGTGAATGAAGAATGTGTTAATGAAATGAGCAGCATTTGTGTCTGAGCTTCACGGATGGTAATTGCAACCATTTATCCTTCTTTCAATTTCCAAAAATAACACACAAGACCCAGTAACAGTCCAGCGTGTGAAGATAGATATGTTTCCCTAATGAGATTTTGTACAACACCATCAAGTCACCAGCCTCCCCGGGAGCTTCTTCAATGAATCCCAGATTAGCCTTCTCACTGACCCGTTGAGCCAACAGCTTCTTAAACTCGAGCCTACCCGCTCCTATACAGCCACAGCCTGGCAATACATCACTACATAGTCTTAACCTCCCTGGAATGCTTGTTGAGTTGCCAAATGATTCGAAGTGCAAGCACGGTCGAAAACCTTATCAGTGTTATCAGGAATGACGGAGGGATAGAGGTGATATATTTAGCCTAGATTCCAGTTGGTAGTATTACAGTGACGAAACGGTGCACAGGAGGCCTGCCAAGGTGAGGACCCTCACCTGCATTTCACTCACAATGACTTCACAAGTGCCTATTCACATTCCATTTGTAAAAGTCAACACCAGGACGACACGGTAGGCAGTGGTTGCTGTGAATTGCTCATAGGTGTGAATGGTTGTCGACTTGTCCAGGCTGTACCCCACCGTTCACCCATTGATAGTTGGGATCGGCTCCAGCATGAACAATGACTCTTAACAGGAGCCAACAGATGGAAACGAAGAAACAGCTCAATCTCTACCCTGGAAATTCAGGCCCACATGTAGATTCTGGCAAATGAGCAAGTGACCCACCCATCTCAAGGGGCGACTCCGATGGGTGCATATCAAAATACCTCTGCACGTTACTGGACAGGGCTACAACTAATTAGAGCCTCGAACAAGGTGGTGTCATGTCAGAGTTTGTCTTGGAAAAGAGTTGGATGGAGACAACTCACACCATTGTGGCCTTGTTAAGCCCCGCCCACAGACTCTGTACATGGCTCTGAGACACCTACATCATATAGACCCCCATGATTGGCCCAAACTGATTTTGTCCATCATTAATGATCCGATTGTTTGTGTCCAGACGGAGCTGCAGAGCAAATCCAGATTTGCTGGCGGGACGTCCAGATCCCCAGTTCAACCTCTTGCTTGCAATTAAGGCAAATGTTTGGTGCAGTCTGTCGCTGCGTCAACATGACTTCTCACCCGTGTCCACACCTGACTTCCCATCAGCAGGCCGGTCCACATCATCTCTGAGGCTTTGGAGACACTGACACTGAGTTTCAGCCCCACTTTGTGATGTAGTCTGAATCATCAAGTGTATTTTGACATGTAAATCTGGCCTCAAGCAGCTCTCAGTTGACCCCTTCAGAGACTTGGGTGGGCTCCTGAAATACCTCTCTTAATTTGACATGAGCTGATTTGGAGGATTTCAGTGTTATTGCTCCTCTTGGACGTGCTCACATACTCACATGTGAGGCGTGAGGTTGAGGGAGGTCTTCCAGCGCTGTTATGAGAGCTGATGTGAGACAACAGAGGACTGCGCCTGGAGCAAAAGAGAGGCAGAGGTAGAAGGTTGGGTGGAAAGAGATAGAAAAGTGGTACATGGAATTTGTGTGTGCTGGTCTAATCCAAAGCACCCGAGTTGTCCACAGACGTTAGTTCAAAATCCACAATATTTCCTCATTCATAAGTTGTTTGGCTCTTTCTCAAGACATCTCAGTATTGTGTTGGAAGAGCACTGCATTTTGACAGCTGTGCTTTGAGTGCTGTGACTGCGGTCTGGAGGGAAGGGTGTGTACGTCTGGCTGTGTGATGTCTGATGGACTGTAGAAGATTTGATGAGCAACATTTCGAAAACATCAGCATGTGCACATTAATCCTCCGGGTAAGTGTGTTACACTCATCAAATCATTACATTTTTATAACACCTCATGGACCTGTGAATGTGCACGAAATAAGCATTGATTTCACAACTTATCTAGTTAGGAAGGAAACAACAATGAATGTTACTAGACACATGCTGTTGCTGCTGTGTATGTGGACACATTGAAAAGGGGAATATATGTGCCACAGGAGCACACCTGCTTCAACTAACATTTCATGTTTTCATTCTTCCATTTATTCCACATACGGGTTGTGCCGTAAGTTGTGCTGGAGACGATCCCAGCTACCATACTGTGAAAACTTGATCCAGTATAACTCAGGTTACCTCTGGGAATTTATTCTGTATCTACACACTAAACTGCCGCTAGGGTTAGCTAATGTCGCTAGTCCATTTGTCCTCAAACAATAGTAATTCATTCGGGAACTACCCAATAAACAAAAGTACTACATTGCAACTAGTATCCTCCAAACAACTGTCCCCAATTTAAGTATATTATGACTCAGATAGTAAAAATCTAAAGCACCCCCTTCTGGAGATCACTTGTAATTGCAACCACCTATGACTATGTTTTCATTCATTCATTCATTCATTCATTCATTCATTCATTCATTCATTCATTCATTCATTCAGTCAGTCAGTATTCCAGTAATGTTTATACATGATCAATCTGAAATGTCATATATCATAATACAAAACCTCAAAAAGACATCTTTTCCACCATTCTATGTCACATATCATCATCCACTCGAGTTTGCATTTTGGCTTAGTTTGCTAATTAGTCCCAAATGTAAATTTTAACCAACTGAAGCCATGTAGTAAGGATGTAATCAACATCAAAGGACGTCAGGGCCACAAGTCTCTGGAATTCTTTACATTCTCCATCCACTAGCTGCTGACCAGAATGGTCTGACATACACACAAGCAGCATTGGAACGAAAACATGGAAACAAACATAATGGTGCCATGATGTAGTGAATGTACTGTGTTTGTGCAGCGTGTTGTTTTCACTCATTTGACAAACTTTTCAGTTTGATGCCCCACAAAACTGTGCACGGATCCCATTTACTTAATGATGTCGCAGCTGGTATACATTTTGTCCTGACGAGATGAGAGAGGTGAGGAATGTGCGGTGGGTGCGAGGCAGATGGAGGCTGAGCCTGAATGGGTTGCAAGGAGCAAGGTCAGGCCAGCCACATGAGGCTCAGCTGATTCGCACGGCCGACGAAGCCATGCACTCCCAGCCGGATCTGCTTGTGTACACATATCTACTGTTTGAACAATGACAGCAGAATCATGTGAAGGAGATCCTGGATGATAAAGAACGATTGACCTACGTGGGACACTTAGAGCAGGTTTTGAAGCTGATGCTAACGCGAAAAGACATGTTGTTAATCATCTTTAAGTCTGATAGCCCGCTTGCCCACCCAGGAAGCTGCACAATCTTTTGCGAAATTAGCTAGGAAATAATCATAAAGGTCAGCAGAGTTCTTCTGAGTTTCCCCTGAGCAAGTGTTGACCACATGTTAATGGAGCTGGCTCTCACCTCAAAACTAATAAGGCAATCACATTATCACAGTCTTGGAAGACTCTTTCTTTCCAACAAAGTAAAAGTTATTACTGTAAATGACGCCAATTAGCATCAAAATGAGCAGCTGTTTTACGGTAAAGACATGGCGAACGCTCACGTATCAAACATATCTGTCCTACAACAACAGCGTTGAACTATAAAATACCCACAGATGTTTACAGCAGGTGCTTCTCCTCCTGTTTGCTCTCCAAACAGAGTAAAACTGTGCGATCGGTACTCCTATCTGCCGATGAGGGGAATGCAGGAACGGACTGCGCCCTTTAACGTTCTCTTCAAATCTTCGCCAGAAAGCAGCAGTTATGTAACCACATTCAGGTGATTGTCGTCTTGAAGAGGTTGAGGACACCTCCCTCAGAAAACGTCATGAACAGAACACAGGAACGCTTGAGTTTGGGACCTACCTGTTGTTTCTCAGAGAACATATGGTGAGCTGATCGCAATCTCAAATCATATTTCCTCACCCCTCCCAAGCTCATAACTACACTTTCATGTAATGAGACAGAACACGCTTTCGTCAACCCAGTCACGTAAACATTCCCAGAGATGTCAGTTCATGTCTGCTTTTCCATTAGCATTCGACTCCTTGTAAAGGAAATCTTCTTATGCAGCTGAAAAACTGCCAAGAACATAAAAATGATACTTCAGAGCCAGGTGGGACAGGAAACTGACTTTGGATCACTGACAGGACATAAAAATGTGGACCACATACATATCCCTCTCTGCACAGGAAGTATGCTGGATGAGGTATGAGTAGTAAGTGGTTTCAATCCCCTACTGGGTCTGCTCAGTCTTCCCTTGCCTGCTCTGTGATGCCCCCAACTGGTCACATCAGGTACCAATAGCTACTGCAGCCCATTCTTGAAACGGAAAAGAAATCCCGTTCTTCCCTGGTGCCCCCACAGCCGGGGGCAGCCACATGTCGACGCAACATGCATCATACCAACATAAAGTTTCCGAACTCAACTAAAATCACAAACAAACCACACTTGTGGCCATCGACATTTAAAACACCAAACGATCACAAACGCAGTGTGTGAAAACACGGCTGCAGCATAAAACCACCTGTCCTTGACAGCAGAAACTGCAGATTCCAATAACGCTCTATTTATCCCTCTACAACCAAGATTCCCTGATCCAAAGAAATGTTGAAATATACAACCAGAAAAGTTGTCTTACGTTAGTGGACAGTCTTTATCCACCACAATAAAAACAATAGATTGAATACAGGCGAAACAGTGAACAGCGAACATGAGAATAATTAAAAGCGAGTGAATAGTTCAGCGTCAGAAACTTCTCGACACCTCGGCCGCGTTCGCACCAGTGTGTGTCAGGTTATTAATAGTTGCTATGATACCCACATCCTCTCGCCCCCCCTCGTCTTTGTCAGAGCCTGCAGTGATTTAGGTCACTTTAAAACCCCCGCTGGGACGGCCCTCGCTCCTTTTTCTACTTGCTGTTATTGCTGCGGTGCGCAGGCCGCCGTGTTTGGCTGCTCCAGCTGAGAACCGACTGGGCTTTTCCCATGGTGAGAACCGCTCTGCTCGGCCCAGTCAGCAGGCAGTGGATAAAGGGCCCCAAGCTGCTCCCACCTCCGCTCTCTCCCCTTCCCCGAGGCCTCCTTAGCACCCCCACCCCTCCTGCTTCGAGTTCCCCCAAGTCATGATCTCGCCCGTAAATTTGTACGGGGAGAAAAATAGGTCCTGTAAGATGACACTGGGTTTCTGTGTGTATCAGCACACGACTCAGGGGAGACAAGAGAGAAGAAGCAGGCAGTAAATCCATTGGAGTCCACTGATAGTGCCTGTTTGCACAGTCACTGCCGCTTCCTTTGATCAAATGGTTGGGGGAGCAGGGGGTCGTGTGGCGCTGCCGAAGGTCAGCTATATATTACACTCCTAAAAGTGATTACTGAAATTCTTAAGTGAAACCATTCTGCTGCCAGGGTGTGCTCTAATCCCCTGCAGCGTTGTCTGGGCCGGGGCCGGGGCCTCTCTGTGGATCTGTGCGCCCGGCACTACTTGTGTTTTCTATCATCAGTGCAAGTCTGAAAGAGCCCCTACATGGAAACATAGCCTATCCAGTTGCAATATCAACTGCTGTGACTCGGTGGAGAGCGAGGAGCGAGTCAGAGGAAAGGTAGTGTCATGAAACAGAAATATGCACACACTTCAAAGGCCCCCGCTGCAAATTAAGGGTTCAGCATTGGACACGACAGTAAGTGGCCTTTACATCAGAAACAGGGTAAACAATGTCTGGATTGTGTTTCGTGTCTTTCCTCTGTGCTGCGGCAAAGAGACCCCCCAGCTCTCCCTCTGCACGCTGGTCCAGCTGTGCTGTTAGGTACAGCCACTGTTTTTTTCTTTTTTTTTCTTTTGTCTGCTTTAATGTTTTGTTGTCATTGCTACTGCTGATGTTGTTAACAAATGCAAATCAGACTTTTTGTGAATGAAAGTGAATAAAAGAACAACTTAAAATTCCACAATTGTGCGCACTTTTACACCATATTAAACTCCAAGTGATGCTTTCTAATGTGTGCGTGCGAGCATGTGCTGTGCTTGAATATTCTCCTCGCGCCTGCATGTGTTTCCTGGTCTCCTCACTCACAGTATGGTAAGTACATCTGAGAGGGAGAGAGAGAGAGTGTGTGCCTGGTTTGTTGTACAGCAGCATTACCGTTAAGGCCAACATGATGTAAACAAGAATTACGTGAAGTCATGCTCTATGAAACTTTATACACATTTGCTGATCATTACCTAAGATTGCCTCGTGTTAACTTTGGCAGACCCAGACTTGGCGCTCGCTTTGAAAAAGGGATGATGTATTTCCTCTTATTTATTATTTGCACCGGGCTACTGAGAGGGAGTGAGAAAAAAAAGGGTGTGAGTGGTATGCCTACGACTGCAGCGCTGATGCCAGGAATAACAGAATGAAACCTGCTCGTCAGTCTCATTAGTGCTTCGAAAACAGGAGACGTTTCAAATCCATTTCAAACGCTGCAGGATGCTTCACGCCAACGTCTCCTCATTTAACCCTCGTGCTTTTTTCCTGCCTCTGAAAATGTAATCTGCATCAAATGTTGCAAGTGTATGAGCTTCAAAAGAGCAGCAACCCCACGTTGCATGTCTCATAAATTCTAGTGAGGGAATTCAAAGAGAAATTTATCGAGCATGGCGTTCACACATGTTGACAGTAAAGCGGGCCAACTGCACACCAGGTCTTGGGAATTTTTAAAAGCCTTCTCTTTTTTTTTGCTTTGAAACAGCCTCTTTGACCCCGTGTCTGCTTATGCAATCCTTTTGCCCTTTCCTTCATGACAGAATAAGATTAGGAGAGATATACGAGGCACTCGGGTCTCGATGTGTGTCATATAAATTAGAAGCTTCAGGTGTACGGTTGGAAACACGGAGAGATTTATCAATCAACATTACATTAGCGGCAGCATGAGATGCGGTATTTCATTGTTTTAAGTGTTATCCTCTGAAGCAGGTGCACTCTTATCCACCGTGCTGCCATCTGCTAGCATCCTGCGCTGCCCTCTCTTCAGATGTCGTACAGTGAGGGAGGTGTGTGTGATCTTTGGATACCGATTCCACCAGAGAGAAGAGTACCTGGCCCTGCCACGCTTTTGGCCATGGCGGGTGTTGACACAGCTGCTATCACATTGAAATGATCTGATTCCAGAGGTGTTGAGCACATCAGCGCACACGTACCCAACGTGCACACGGACGAACACATTGCATGTTTGTCTTCTCCTTTCAGATGTCGTTACGTGGCGCTCTGACGCCCCGTGATGTTGACTTTGGTGGGATGAGAGAACCCTCGCCCCCTTTGTTGTTGCCTGACTTATGGTGGTTCATTGCAAAGCTGCTGCAGCGCAGGACGTCAAGATGCTGTTCCGAAATGGGACAAAAATGGGTGCTGTAGGTTCGATTACATCCCCAAACTTCCAGGTCCAAGACATGCAGCAGCAAGCCCAAGAATAAGAGAATGGAATTCTTTAAATGAAATGTTCCCTTTCTTTGCACAACTATTTTTTAATGATGTGCAGAGTCGTCTGGTTTTTGTAACCGCGCAGGTCCTGAATGATGGAGAGAACCTGAGAACAGAGGGCGAGAAAGTAAATAGAACTCTGGATGATAGAAAACTGTCATCAGAGGAAATTCGATATGCTGCAGGTGTCTGCTGCTTTGACTTAGATGTGTACGCTTCTATGTTTAGTTTCTATTTATCAAATTATTCTTACCTGCACAGTCTTTACTTGAAGAAGCTAATTTACTTTGCTCTGTATTCGTGTTCCTAATGTAGATTGAAATGTCCCTCAGGGATGAATAAAGTATTTCAGATTCTGTTGATGGCGGGTGGTGATAGTAGCACGTATGTGCTGTGTTGGGCCTCGTCTGCAGTTCTGTACATCAGCATGTTGTCACCTGGGCTGATGTCACAGGGAGTTCGTCGGCTAAGAAAACACACTCGGTGTCTTAGGTAGGTGACCGGTGCAGACTCACTCACTACCCACTAATGTGCAACTCGTGTCGAGCAGCGCGTTGTTTTTTTGGTTCGCAGCCTCACCGACTTTAGTCCAAGAAAAATTAGGCATGGTGACTATGGAGACGTCTCAGCAAAATAGAATGTGCGTGTGGATTGGGGGGTGGGGTGGGGGGTACAACATTCTGGACTAAATATTCCAGTAACAGGCCCATTTTCTGAAGTGATAGCGAGGTGATGATGGTGCATGACAGGATCCAAACATAAACATTTGGAACAGTAAGGTCAAAGCCAAGGTGTTCTATCTCACTGCTGTATGACTGTTGTTGTTTTATCCCATTCCAACATGACGCACCAAAGAAAACCACTTTCAGTGAAGGCACCTCTGTGTGAACAGGTCACTCCTGTTGATCTTTCTCCCGTCTGCGAGGAACATTGTGTTTGTCTGGGAAGTAAAGCAGCAGCAGCAGCAGCAGCAGCCTTCACGATTAAGAGACACTGATTCTTTGGATAAGAGCACATTTGCTCACAGAGTTAATTCTCGAAAGCAGCTGCCTGTGACTCGTACGAGTGTGGAAAACAGCATGTCCAGTTAGGTTTCTTGTTTGTCACTTCTGAGGAACTTATCAACACACCCTGCTGGCTGTGTTGATACCTGGCAGGACTCTATGAAACAGACAAAGGGAAAAACACTCTTTTAAAAACATGTTCTGCAAGAGGTTACACAAAAATGGAAAGAGGGCATTTGCAGTATGGAATACAAAGTGGTTGTAATGTTTGTATACCTGCTTCACAGTGGACTTCCTATGAAGAGCTGGACACATTCAGAACATGAAATAGATGGATGCTTCCTTTGAAAGACTATGGAAGATGCAATATTTGCACTTAGAATACTGATGGAGAAGTACAGAGAAGGTAGGAAGGAGCTGCATTGTGTTTTTGTAGATTTAGAGAA
>JBBMJM010000022.1:4146908-4164453 GCA_037832705.1 Centriscus cristatus
TCAAGCAAAAAAAGACATTTCCATACTTCAGCAAGCACAATGTGAGAAAGGGGGAAGGTATTTGTGTTACCCTTTCTTTTTGCTTGTGAACCGAGATTGTCTAACTCCTCAAGCTTTGAAGAAGTGCATTGATAAATGGAATGAACCCAGATGAGCTGTCAAAGAGTCTGGTATTGTTGTATGTTTGTTGTAGATTCTGAGATTGTGAAAACTTTATTTGAGCTAAATACCAAGTATTGAGCTTTTTGCTAAGCCCCTGTGACGTCAGAACGTGGCCACGACATTGTCAACGTCAGATCAGTATGTAATTTGCTGGAAAGTACAATCAATGAAAGGAACATTTAAAAAATAAACTGCAATGTCAATTGTTATTTTAATGTCATGGTACATCTGTATGTGGGTGTGTGAACTGTAAAAAAAAAATTTTACAAGCTCACGTGTAATCGACACTGTTGACCTTGACAATGCACAAAGAAATCTAGTTGTACAGTATATGCAATAATTAAATAAGGATGAACTGCATAATTTAAAAAATAGCAATGAATGTTGGGTGCTAAAAACCCTAAAACATCAAAGAAAAATCTATTACAAAAGAAACAGCCTACATGTAATTGAAACTGAACGAATAAATAAATCAGAGTATATATAATGGCGATAAAATCATATGTAACAGACTCACAGACTCTCTTTGCTGCCCTCTGGTCCTCAAGCAGGCTGTTCCAATGTGGTCCATTAAAACAATCGCCGTGAGTCTTGTTTTGGACCTTTGTAATGACTAACAGACCAGTACAAAGAGGACCTTGGGGTTCTCAGGGGCTCATACTTTAAAAGCAAATCTGATAAATAAGTAGGACCAAGATCATGACGTGTATTATAAACTAATAATAATAATAATAATAATAATAATATATGGCCAACATGGATCCAATATAGACACTTGCACAATGTGGACTGTCTTTCTGGTCATTGTCAGTTGACTTTTATAACAGTTGTCAATGATGTAGGTTTATCTTCAAAAGAGCAGAGAGAACAGCGGCACTCTAGTGGCTCAATGATTGTTCTCTCGAATCCCTTCTTTTTCTTGTACATACGCACATGTACATTTAGTGCTGGTATGGCGTGCCTTCAGATTTAAATTCAAGTTACAGTGGCTGATAACTATCTCACTCTCTCTACTTTCATTTCAATGATGAAACATCATCTAATGCAGGGGTGGCCAACTAGTCAGAGGCCACAGTTTTTATTGTGTTAGTACAAAGAGCCACATCATACACATGGGCCCACGTGACCTACTCCAATCCATTCCCCTCACTCTTTTGTTCTCTTACACACAAAGACCTCTGCTCGGCCAGATTTAACCCATAACCTGGGTCACAAAGCTTTCGCACAGGTATGAATATCATTCCCCTTTGGAAATTCCTGGCCGATGTTAGTATGGAGTGAACTGAAGTGCTGCTGAAGATTTGAAGCCCTGAATGATGCTTGACATATAAGGCAGAATGGCTTGTCATTACTGTCAACAACAACAACAACAACAACAACAAACCTCTCTCCCTCTTTTGAAAATGTCCTGTGTTCGTCTTCATATTTTTGTTGTGCTGTGCATTTTTTTCCCCGCCATTTTGACTTTTTGAATTTGGTAGCCCAACGAGGTTCCCCCCAAGTCATTTGCATCAATGCTCATGGATGTACTATAAAAAAAAACTCGACCTGAACGTAAGAGCCACACAAAACCGGGAAAAGAGCCACATGCAGCTCGGGAGCCACGGGTTTGCCACCCCTGATCTAATGGGAGGTGGTTGGCTTCTCTTGGTCTTGGTATAGGCCTGACTGATCACTGTTTGGCTGTGGCATTACTTACTTGAGGAGTTAAATGTTTCTTTCATTTCACAATGGGATGCCAGCTTTGGAGACAGCAGCAACCGTGTAGAATGGTGACCAAATTGTTTGACCAAATCAATGTTGTAAATGTGATAAAATCGTAACTGTATTGAAAACACAGGGTAGTTGGATTCCTTTGGTCAGTGATTGGGCGACATCGTTGCCCACTCATCTGAGTGAGATTTTATTGACAAAGGGTATCTCATGATGTTTAGCAAACGGACGATTCGGTTGAAAAATTAAAATTGTGAAATATACAATGTGTCGTTATTCTTGCATAACAACAAGGCAATTCAAATATAACAAATACAAACGTGGTAAAGAGCTCACAAAGCGGCTGCAAAGGAGCTATACGTCTCATATGCAATACATATCAACTGTATGCTTCTTGTGTATAAATGATACGAAGGGGCTGTAGCGTACATTTTATGCACACTGCCCATCACAAGTGACGTAAGGCTCGCGGAAGCTGAGCCTGCTGCTGATTGGTCAGCTAGTCTGTACTCGGCGGCGTCTACTTCCTTTCTTCCGCGGCAAACATGGCGGAATACGACCTCACCACCAAAATTGCTCACTTTTTAGACCGACATCTCGTCTTTCCTTTGCTGGAGTTCCTGTCTGTTAAAGAGGTACGGATAAACAAAACACTTACACACGACGGTATACGTTTATTGTACTTTTAAGGGCTTAAATGCGACCTTTTTAACAGTAGTATGAAGCAGCCACGCTTGCAGCTGGTCACGTTCCAGCCGTCGTTCCCCGGCCATATTTTTTGACCGGCGTGCTGTCGGAAAGCAGAGCTCTCGGGAGCAGAATAAAAGTAACATAACACACATTATTCGAAGTTGTCTTTCAAACGGATCATGTAGAAGTGCTCCTGAGTCAGATTGAACGAGGGCGTCGTTTCGTTAGTGCGTGTGTGACTGTGCTCACAGCTGAGTTAGCACTTAGCATAGCTGCCGAGTGGATGTGTGTTTCGTCACTGTTTAGGCGGAAAGCTTCACAACCTCATTAATTACGGTTATAATTTTCCAATTAAAACAATTATAACAGATACTGGCTATCGTATATGACTGATTGTAGAACTCCTCCACACCAACTGTTAATAACACATCTAATTCTATAATTTTGCTATAATTTTGTAGGGACGAACAATTGTGTATATTTTGTAAATCATAGTTTGTGTTTCTGTGTTACACTGCTACAATTTCCTTTTAAGGATGCGTGTTGTTCCATATTGTTCCATCTATACAACCAGCTTACTAACCATCTATTACCCAACAATAGCTTAAGTGTAACTAATATTACAAAACTACATATTCTGATTTGAATTTGTCATTCATTTTCACAACAATGAACTAATAGTCATTACATATTTGTTTAACTTTAAGATGACAAGGGACAACATGGGCTAGCAGCTCTGAAAAAGTTGGGTTAGGCATAAGCACGTAATCTGATTCAGCATTAATGTTAGTTGATTTGTGTTTCATAGATCTACAATGAGAAAGAACTCCTTCATGGAAAGCTGGACCTCCTCAGTGACACAAACATGGTGGACTTTGCCATGGATGTGTACCGGAGCCTCTATTCTGAAAAAGAAATACCCCAAAGTAAGTGCAACTTGAAATTTCACCCACCAAACCAATCTATAAAATGTGATCGAGTGACAGTATAGCATCAAGAGTTGATTAAGTTCTTTGTTTTGCAGTATGAACATGAACCATAGACATGTGATAAGTTAATGTACTTGCTCATTTCTCAACTTATGTTTGTCAGCTCTAAGAGAGAAGAGGACAGAGGTTGTGTCCCAGCTAAAGCAGCTCCAGTCAGAGACAGAACCCATTGTAAAAATGTTTGAGGATCCGGAGACAACAAGGCAGATGCAGTCTACAAGGTAATACCTGTTTCTATTGATACGATACGTATCATTAACTGAGAAGTATTACGTACTAACATTTCATTTTTGGATGAGGTGAACATTTTTATTGGTCTTTCAGCGATGGTTCCACAGTTAATAAAACTAACAATGTTAAGGCAGTAGTGACACAAAATTAATGAGAGTGAATGCAGTTTTTCCAGGAAATTCATTGAAGGAAAAACTCAAAAGACACAATTACAATTATTTGGTTTTGTTGATTTTATGAGACTGGTGTGTCATCATATTTGCTATCTACTCTTTTCATTCCTACTTGGTAAGTCAACACCAATGGAACATTCTGTATTGTTTATGTTTAGAGAATTGTAGTAATGCACTAAGACTTGTAGTTTCCTGCTGTTATTACAGTATATCTCTTAATAGCAGTTGTATTTGTACTCTGGTCTACAGCTGTCGTAAACCACTGTTTTAACATTGTCGTGACTTTGTGTAATAATTGTGACAGGTTTCTTTATTTTATTATGTCACTTAAACCGATTCCAACATTCACATTATTATTTGTGGTATAAATACTGACGAACACTCTGGATCATGCTGAAAATGATGGTTTGACTTTTTCAGTGCAGAAATTGCCTGCATATCCTTTTTCACAGTCGCCACATGGTGAATTGGTCGATTGTCTTCTCTGTTGCCTTGCAATAGAATGCACCTGCAGTATAGTGATGCCAATATTGTGATTTAATAAAGCGATGTGATGATTCTGTGTTGAGGACAAAAAACAGTGAAGAGAACATTGGGCCGTTTATTTGATACCATACCCATGCTATGCACTAAATACATATAGTATACATCGGTTTTGACTTTGTTTTGACCAGCTACATCCAGTAGTTTTCTATTTTTTTTTCTAAGTCTAATTCCTTTGCTTTTTTCCCTGCAACAAAAAGACCAGTGAAATCTTGCCAGTACCTTTTCTAGTCAACTGTTTGATTGACTATAAGACGACAGACCTACTGGATAATGATGTCATGGACGGAAGACATTTGTGGTTTCATTATACCTGTATGTAAACATGTGCATGTTTAGTATATAGTCTATGTGAAGACAAAATTACCATATGTATATTCATAGTGTATGAGAATTTAGAGATGAGTTAGTAACAGCCCGTCATATTGATTTCAAAGTCAAGTGTTCTGCATTTATGTATAGTTCTTGAGTTAGACCTGGAGTGGACATCGATACCTGAAGGGAGCACCAAACACCAGGATGCCAGCCAATTGGTGACTCATGTTAAATGGCCTCCAATTACAGCAACTGTCCTTTTTTGCAGAGATGGACGCATGCTCTTTGACTACTTGGCAGAAAAGCATAACGTAAGTTTCCCTGATTTGCTGACATCTCACTTCGACACTGCATTTCTCATGGCTCTCGCTTGAACCCATTGTTGTCGTAGGGGTGAAGTGGGAGGGCAGGCCAACCAGGAAAATGTAGAATTACTTCCCAAAACCTTTAACTCATTTTCAGGGTTTGTATGGCTTGCAAAATGTCTGTGGACATTTACATTCTGTGGTGAATTGTTAAGAATAAACCGAGTAGTTCAGGACTCGTGGATAGAGCCACAAAAATGCTGAAGGTTCTATATTTACCATGGTGTTTGCCTTCGTGCTCTCCTCTCCGTGTGTCCCCTCCCAAGCCGGTATTCCACTGACCTGCATGCCGTCCTCAGTGCACCTCCACACAGCCCGGGCTCCGTGCCCCTCAGCCTGCTGTGGGGAAGGTTTAGGCGGCACAGTGGACCCGCTGCCTGTCACGGTTACACTGAGTCCTAGTGAATGTCTTCCATTCACGCCGACACCAGTGACACTACACGGCAGGAAGTTCGAGGAGGCCTACATTCATGTATTTCAATTTTAGTTAACATGACCACTTTTTGGCACTTGTAGCATTCATGCTAAGATACAACAGATATTGATTTAGCAGTGGTGTACCATGGCTAGGACATTGTACCACTGCTACCGAAACGAAATGAAATTAAAATATGTACGGAAAGGTTTTGACCTCATTCCAATTATATTTGGTTTAGTCCAAATGTTATTACAAGTGGTAATTGAAAATTGTCACACCCCTTGCCAGAATGATCCTTTTTCCAAAAGCAACATCTGTAATGACTTCCTTTGTGCTTGCCCATGTTTAAATTGCATCTATAACTAAGAATTGTATTGTTTTGAGTGTCTCAACAATTCCTGCTCTTCCTGGTGTTGACATGCATTTTCTTGGATTCATCTTGAAGTTCCGTCAGGAGTACTTGGACACACTCTATAGATATGCCAAGTTCCAGTATGAGTGTGGAAACTACTCTGGTGCTGCAGAATACCTCTACTTCTTTCGTGTCTTGGTAAGTTTACCGTTTTGTTCTTAACGGGAGTTATTATTCATCAATGTTTGTGTTCTCGCTGCACACCTCATGACTGTAGTGACTGTAGTCTTTGTTCATATCTGTACAGTTTCGGGCATTTTCTCTGACTTATTTGAATGGAATATTATGTCATGTTTGCCAGATTATTTTAATTTCTCAAAAGCCCAATGCTTGCATAGGAGACAAAAAGAACACTTAGAAGTAATTGAATGTGAAAATCCTACGTCATTGCCTGTTCAATTCCTTGCACGTCGTCCATATTAGGAGGAGACGGCTGCTCTAGGACTTGAAAGATCTTTGCTGGGCCAAGTGGTGGACTGAATAATCTGTCTGTAGTCCTCTCACAGGGCGGGCCTCAGTGGACAGATTATTGATTTGAGTGCTGGGGCCAGAGAGTCGCTAGTCACGACTTCTGAGCTTATGGAATGCAAGACATCTCTTAGTTGGCATCACAGAGGTTACACAAACTTGGCAGGGTGTTTCTAAAACGTGTGTATGAATGACAACGTGAAGGTTGAAGAGAATGTGCAGAGAGTTTGTACCAGTAAGTGTAAGTTTGTAACTTCTGTGCCCAATGTCGCTTTGGCCGCTCCGATACAGTGAAATGCATGAGGCGTGAATTTGTCAATGAACTAGCAGTAAACGTGAATATGAAAATACATTTGTTTTCTTTTATTTGTGATGTGCCAGGAACTGCCCCTCTGTTTAAACTGTATATTTTATGGTTGGCTCGTTTATTGTTACTTACAGTAAGAAGAACATTCTTCCAAACTCATTTTAATTTCTTGCCATCAAGCAATTGCTGTGACAAACCAACCCTGCATCTGTATTTGATATCAACATAATGTATATAGCGCAAAACACAATTCTTAAATGAGTCACATTGTTATGTCAAGCCTAATTGAGATATAACTGAAACATGATGAAGTGCTTGGCTACATCGTAAGAAAGTAAACAAAGGATGGAGTGAAATGCCACATTAACATCTACTGAGTAGGTGAGCCCCGTTTTACATCAGCAAACAGAAAATATACATTTCTTTTAATGCAGCTGATTGAGTCAGGAGTAATATTGCATGCATATAAGTTCTCGACTGAGGTCAGGATCATGTGGAGAGGAGTTCAGGTGAATCCTCAAGGTTTTTTTCATCATATGACCTTTCACCAGTGTTTTGGAGCCCGAGTACAAGCATCTGGAAACTTTCTCCCAGAATGAACTAATCTGAAGACAAAGCCATTTCCCGTGCGTCTGTATAACCTATACGCATCTTTCCTGAGTTTAAGATGCCAATAGCTCTGCTTCTCCCTTAGCCCGCATGCACTAACTCACTGACATCAATGGCAGCTTACCAGGTTGTTTTAGCTGAAGAAGCTGCTGAATGTTCCATCCACACATATATCTCATTGTTTGTTTGATTCACATTGTCTGCCATCGTTGTCTTAGTATGTTTGTTCACATCACATGAGTTTTGTTTACATGCTCCATGTTGTTTTTTGCCATATTTCTGTGTCAGCGTTACAGTGCCACATATGGTCATGGCATACGTGCTGCAGCGTATTCACTGGATTGTTTCTGGAGACAGTGCCTTGTCTACGGAAAACATTTTTGAAACTTCAGGCTTCATCTCCTAGTGGACATGGCCTGAGTGTCTTATAAGAAGACCCAGAGGAACCTGACCGTGCAGTCAGTGGTTTCCATGTGTCAGTCACTTGTGTCAATGTCCTCATGCTTTTGTTTCTCTTATGTTCAGCATTTCGCTTTGTGGTAAAGCACAGACTCAAGTCAGAGTCAGCCTTGAATGCATGGACTGACACGCATGGAAGAATAAGATCAACATTTGTCTATTTATTAGAGTGAAATACATCAGGACCATATTTTCCTGTTGTTCTATTTGGCATGTGATACTTCGCTGCCTCGCCTCTTGTCTTTCTCATGTTAGTGAGTCTTGCTGGCCGTGCAAATTCTCTATTCTGGAGTTTCCCTGTAGAACACTTGGCAGACCTCCTGCATGATGATGAAGCCTCCTCACTACAAACCCTCCTCTTAACATAAAGCAGTTGTGTATTTCATTTGATGGGCTTTTCGCTCATCAACTTGAATCTGAAATAGGACGACGGCTTCTCAGAATTTTCCCGTTCCACTCCCTCTCAAACGAAATGAATGAAAAGTCCTCAAAAGACAGGAACACATGTTTTCTGCTCCAACAGAAGTTGTTTAGAGGTCTATCATAATAAACCAAAATTGTCCTAATTGAGGCATTTTGTGTGACGTCCAGAAGTTTTCCTCTTCCCTCCCCCTCAAATTGTGAGACTTCTCATTTTAAGTTCCTCCCATATCAGACTCGGTAACCAGATATCTGTTGCTTACTTTTGACAATGCAAGAGGCTTTTAGAAGGATAGAAAAGGATTTCATTAGCAGAGTCCATATACTTCTCTCCCCCTCCTTTCTTTTCTGTGTTGCGGACCTCTTGTCCTCACAGGCCCCTTTTCTGTCTCTCCCTCCCCCGCATGGGAGAGGTGAGGTTCCATAAAGTCATTTAACGTGGGAAACTCAGTCAATTAAACGAAGGAAGCCGGCCTTGCAAAATCCATGCCTCAGGTCTTGTTACAGTGTGGCCTAGCTAGAAAAGAGCAACTTATTCATATCATCGCTTAATGCAGGGATTGGATGTTCAGAATAAAGATTGAGTATCCCGACAGATCCCCAGCACAGTAAATTTATTGTTGCTGGTCAGTCAGCGAAAATGTGCCCATCTCGCAAACCAATGGAAACTTAAGGTAACTGCTGGAAAACCCCAGGTATTGAAACTTCTCTAGCGTGGCCGCTGGTGAAAGCCAGACTGTGTGTATGTCAAAACAAGCTGCCATAATGACCTCAGGGTCAGTCAAACGACACATGCACGGAGCTCAGAGAAAGTGAAAAAACAAACAAAACACTTCCACAGATGAAACGCTGACCTTTAATCTGGCAGTGATTTATTTTTTTTCTGTTTTTTTGTCTCTTGCTGTTTCAGTCCTAATCCATATCGTGACTGCTACTCTAAAGATCCTTCGCAATGCAATTTTGAGAATCTGCTCCGATTCGATCATTGCTCTATTGGTATTCTCCTTTGGGGGAAAGAGTTTGAATAAAATTTCTCCTTACCTGCCGTCATCTCACTTCAGTTTGAGTGTATCAGGTCTCTGAGAAGTAAAAGGAAAAAAAAAAATCAATATCCAAATAATAATTACAATTTGTTGTTTCCTCCACTTGACCATCTGTCGTGTCTCACAGTTAACTTCAGTGGCTGTCAAGAGGGCTATGGGGGTGTGTGGTTTGCATCTAGGTTTGTTTGGCCGCTCAACAGACACCCACCCTGACTTCCTGCTTGACTCATGCCACTGTGCCTGGTGTTTGGTGTTATCATGAACTACTGTGGCGAGTTCCCATGGGCCTTAGGGTGTAGTCCAGTGTCCACTACTGAGTGATTGCCCTGCTGAAGTTCAGAGGCATTCCCAACCTGTCTTTCATTACTTGAATCTTTTTGTTTGTTTTAGCCTGTTCTGAAAATCAGAAACAGTAGCCTGCAACATGTTTTAGGATGATTATCCTCTCAAAGATGTGACCTGTTAGCATCAGTTCAAATTTCAGGCTAATTGCCCTCTATCAATGAATTGTCCTTGTACTGTTTAACTGTTGAATTACAGCAGTTATATTTTGTGGCGTGCGAATCAATACTAGGTGGACATCACTGACAACTGAGTCAGAGGATTACTAGGTTATTAGTGGTTTGACAGTCTCTTTTCAAAGAAATTCATTGAAAGAAAAAGAAAATCCATTTGACAACAATGATGTAAACGTGACACACTTATGCATCTCAGGAGACTGTTCAAAGAACACACAGGGGCAAAAGTATTTCAAAAATTATCGACATGCGATAAGTATTTGTATGGGCAGCATGTAAGAGACAATTTAGGATGCATTTTTCAAAGCAGTCAATGTAGTTTAGTCAAATTTGTTGATTTGACGTTGTCAAATCATTTGTGGACATGTTTAATTTTGCAGACTCTACTTTATGTCTTGCAGTGTAGAATGTTGTAATTGTAGGCAAAAAGAAAGCTCCATGCTATGAACACTAATGGTCTTGTTCCATTGTGAAACCTAGCACACCATGTCAGGGATAACGTTACACCCACTGCGAGATTCTAACTGCTGTGCACTTTGTAGGTGCCGCCGTAAGCCTGAGTCACTTCCGACTCAGAATATCACAAACATTGCTGATACGGAGATACAACTTTGAGTCATGACATATATTTTTTAACCACATTTGTATATTTGAGCTTTTCCTTGGTGGCGATGTGACTTTCAGTACTTTTGGTCACATCATTCGGTCTTACACAGTATTGTTTCCTGTTGGGGCCTTTTTGATTATTAGTGTGAGATGGGTTGGTAATGCCATGTAGACTTTGGTCTTGTGACACCATCACCTGCCATCGGAAATATGCAGCCATTTCATGGTCTTACTTGGGATGATGCAGTCTGCTGCTGATGATCAGGATTGAAGTTCATGGGACTTGTGGGGCATGAATAGGCCCTAAACATCTAGTTTAGAGTTCTATTTTTTTTTTTACATTGTTTGAACGTGGTATAATTGATAATCTATTCCCACTGACATACGTCCAATAAAGGCGTACCAGTACTTGTTTTGTGAAAGGATGGAGATCCCCCGCCCATTTGATTCAGAGTGAACTGTAGTTACATATGCAGACGTGTTGTGTTCTGATGACTTGATCTGAAATATTTGTCTGTTCTGAAGGTTCCATCTACAGACAGGAATGCCTTGAACTCTCTGTGGGGCAAACTGGCCTCTGAGATCCTGATGCAGAACTGGGAGGCAGCCATGGAGGATCTCAGCCGCCTGAGAGAGACTATCGATAACAACGTAAGTGTTCCACTTTTTTACATTGCGCTTACATTCTCTTCTCCTCTAAGCATGTGTGTGTTTTTCAACTTGCACCCTATTTTCTACTATGAGGGTAGAGATGACTAATGGTTGACTCACAGTAATGTGAATTATGAGGTAACTGTCGGTCATGTGAGTAGCACTGCTTGTTTGTGTCATAAATTTGTGAAGGCACATTTTAAATCTGTCTTTGTTGTGTGTTTCGCCCTGTGCAGTCTGTCAGCTCCCCTCTGCAGTCTCTCCAGCAGAGGACATGGCTCATTCACTGGTCTCTTTTTGTCTTCTTCAACCACCCAAAAGGCAGAGACAATATCATTGAGCTCTTTCTGTATCAGCCACAGTAAGTATTTTTTGTTTTGTTTCAGTGGTGTTTTTTAATTTCATTTCTGTACTCCTACGTTTAAATGGAAAACTCCTAGTAGTACCTGGTTGGAGTTATAGGGATAAAGCAGTATGTTTTACGGAGCAAGGACGGTGAGAATGGAGAAACACTGTATTCATGTTTAGATTTTTGAAATGTCAGCCCAAGAAATAAACATATTGTGTGTAAAATGTAACTTTAAATAATCCTTGATCCCAAAACAAATTAGAGAAAGATCCGACTTTACTGGTTCGTGGGCCTCTTTATCAAACCTGCTGGTATGTTTAAAGTGGTTTTCCGAAGTGTGTGATTTTGTGTGGTCTGTTTACTTTTCAAGTCGAGATGGAGGCCATGTGTATCACAGATCGGAAACTTTATACACTGCGTTAAAATTTGCACACCGCCTATTTTGATGTTTTTACTCCCTCTCCCTGTTCTGATTGCAGGCTTGTGTAATTGTACGTATGATTGGGCTCCTCAGACAGTATGACAGGCGACCACAACACAGCCCAGTCAAATGTCTGGTTCCCTGAATTTTACTTAGTTTTTAATTTTATTGTGGAGGATTAAGGGGTCTGCCCAATAATTGCTCATGAAACGCTCACCCAACCATCTGTTTGGACAAACTGAGGTAGTTTTGTGTGCTTTGCAGTTTCACAATCTAGAAACCTCATGTTTTCCTCGTTGAGGCTTGGCTCACCTCGGCTTTCCCATCTCTTGACCAGTGCCTCCTTCGGTTGAAGAGAGTGACCAGGGGCTGGCCTGGAGCTCTGAATTTGACCTTTTTTACTCCTGTAGTCAGCATATGTTGGCCAAAGCCCTGTTTGTTTTATTGACAGACCGAAGTGCCTCGCAGAAAAATAATGTATTCATTTGCATGATTCCGGGGTGGAAAGTATTTAGATAGTAATACTGCATTCCAGGTTGATTGTCGACAGTACAGGTCCACTTGTTGAATATACTTTTCCAGGCCTGCTCTGAACTCCTGTCAACTTGAGCAAAAAAAAAACGTAGTGAGGAGAGTTGTTTTGCTCCGTGGGAGACAAACTGAGGGAGGGGACAGTGCTCTTATTAAAAAACAGAAAACAAAAACAGGCTAGTAATGGCCGTGCCTTTTTAAACTGAAGTCACACGTGCCACTTACCCCCTGTCCCATTAATTGTTTCAATTATTCAGAGCGTTCTCTGCACATTTTGTCTGAGCGCCTTCTGGTCTGAGTAGAAGTGAAGGGGCCCACACTCAGTGGAGGGTGAAATTTGAAGAGAGGCCTTTGGAAACCAATAAGGATTTTTCCTGATACAGTTCAAGTTGATTGATTATCCGTGGGAAGCAGTGTGTGCCGACCTAACATGTTTTTGACAGAACACTGTCTCCAGAGTTGACGTGGGATTAAAATGAGTTTGTAAGAGCATCTTGTCTCCTGTGTTCAGTCCTGAGCCAGTTGACCTGTGGTTAAAAAATCATTTCCTGATGGATTAGGTTTCAGCTACTGCACAGGTCCCTGCTTACTGATCTATGTCTTTTTGCCAGTTTTCTTTTTCCCTCCAGTAATTAAAGAGATGGCTTAAAGCTGGTACCCATATCTAACACCATTACTTTTCTCCATTGAGCTGAAAATGGTTTTTCATGTCATGTTCTCAAGCTCATATTTGAGAACTTTCGTCTGATATTTTTATCACCTCTGATTCTAGGTACCTCAATGCTATCCAGACCATGTGCCCCCACATCCTGCGTTACCTAACCACAGCCGTCATCACCAATAAGGATGTCCGCAAGCGTCGTCAGGTTCTGAAGGATTTGGTCAAGGTCATTCAGCAGGTAACACTTCTCCTTTACGGCCAGTGTGTAAAATGCACGTTATCCCATCACAACGAATGCACAGCACAGGTTTGATGGATTAACACTCGACATAGTAGCATGGCCATCGAGAGAGAATATAGTTAACGCCACTGAATTATCTTACCTGAAAGTCATAAATCCCACACAGGAGACAACAGGTGTGTTACATTGAGTGTAAAAGGAGCTGTGTGCCACTCTCATGCCTCTCACATACAGTATATAGTAATGTATTATCATATGACTAATTTCTAATAATACATATCGACCAAAAAAAACCGATCTGTCCAATAAATATTTTCATCCCGGCTTTTTTATGTTTGAATTATGTCAGTTGGTGAACATTTCTGAAGATATGTGCTGGATCATTGTGTTTCAGGAGTCGTACACCTACAAAGATCCAATCACAGAGTTTGTGGAGTGTCTGTATGTGAACTTTGACTTTGACAGTGCTCAGAAGAAACTGAGGGAATGTGAGTCGGTGAGTAAGCTTTCCAATAACCTCATTCACCTTCATTCTGAATTGTGAAATTTAGCCATGTTTGAGTAGAGGACTTGTCCAATAGTGCAACGCCTCTGATTCGTGGATCAAACTGCTTAACTTTCATACAGAACGAGTTCTTCTTGGGCTGCATGACTCAGTCTTCAGTCAGACTTTACTTTGACATATAATTGACCCATCATCCATCCATAGAGCGGTTGCTTCTGTCCTGTCATCATGTCTATCGAGGGTTCCTGTTTAGTCGAATAATTTTAATGAAATGTGCTCATCCATTTCACAAACAAGGAAATTTGAACCAAACTCATCAAAAAGGGTAAATGAGATTATTTCTGTCAAAGCCCCCCGGGGGACATCTGAAATTGGTGACATGAGCTGTCAACAGTTTTTCAAGCTGTATCCTATTTCAGTTATGACAAAACACCCATCCTCCATCTCCAACCTTGTTGAACACTCGCATGCATATGCAACTCTCTGCATGGCTTTGACCTCCTCCCGGAGGGGTCTGTTTACAGAGACTCCACTGTGGGTGAAACGGAGGCTCAATCCCAACTAGCTCTCAGGTCAAAGCCCTCACTATTTCAGGTGCTCTTAAAACAAATGTACCTGTCAGTCTTATCAGAGCATGTCCAGTAGACACAAAAGCCCTCTTTTGACCTCTTTCAGTTCACAGGCAGGTCTAGCATGGTGGGTGGTTCCAGCAATGTTTAACAGCACCTTTAATGCATTACCTGTGATGGTCTGCAAACATTTTCCCAAAATGGTCTTGTTTGAAGTCCATAATACAACACAGGTTTATTTCCTTGCAGAAATTCACACATCGCCCTGTAAAAGTGCATAATATGGGACAAAATGGGATGTTTCACAGTGACTGATGCAAATGGATCCTCTCTTGAGAAGTGCTTTCATCTTGATGCGCATTTGTAATGCAGCAATATTGAAGCATTGAGAACAGTCGCACCCATGAGTTTCATGACTGTTGCAATATATACGTAAGCATTTTGTTCGGCTCCTCTGTCTTTGTTCATTGAAACATTCACAATCGATTGAACCAAGTGTTTTTAACTGTCGAGTTAAGCCCTGTTTAAGTTATCCTGCTCAGGGTGTACGAGTTGTTTTTTTCCCACCAGATCTGAATCACTGTCAGATGTTGCATGTCGAGGAATGAAAAGTATAGGGCTACCTATAGTCAGGCCTTGTGCATAAAAGGACTCTTCAGACTCCTTTCAGAATTTGTTTAAGCTTTGTGGTCTGAATCCCAGATGACAGTAATTAACTGTTCAAAGTTTATCAGCCTTAGATAAGCATGGCCATAGATGAAATGTGCGGTTCCTGATAGCGCCATGTAGTTGGGATTTATTCAAGCAGAACTCTGGGCAGATAACAGATTTCTAAACACAAGTACACAGAGCTGGAAATTCTTGGAGGACTTTTGATGATGGAGGTTTGCCGATGTGAAATAGCGCTTACTGGAGAGTTGGAATGCAGCAAGCTTGAGAAACGTGTGCATTTCACACTGCGGTAGCTTCTGGGGCCACAGCAGGGTCATGGACATTAATGATAGCTAAGTTGGCCATCTGCCGCAATGTCAGAGAGCCCCAGCTGGAATATATACTGTTAAAATGCACAGGTGATACTGCATACGGCCAGCTCACTCTTATTGGTTGCTTTATTTGTACTACAAGTGTCACTGATGACAGATGTGCTGATATTTGGCGATTGTGTACAGTAACTGTCGTCATCAGACAGACAAACCAGATGACAGATGACTTATCACAGAAACTGCGGTCATGTCCCTTATTGCATTGTCTCGTTTATGTCAGAACTTATGATTGAATTGGAGCATCTCTCACAGCCTGGAATTAATCCATTTTAAGTCACGTTTAATGTCTGGTAAGTGGGTAAATATAATGGGCCATCTGCAACGAGTCAGTCTAATGGACTGCCTCTTCAACAGTCGTACAAATGAAACCTGTCAATGAGAACTGTTCATGTTATGCAGGTTCTTTCAAAAATACTATTGACGAGTACTCAAACCTGTTCATGCTAACTGCTAAGTAACTGAGCCATGTATGAGAGTTCGGCAAAACATTATTTACCTACTAATTGCGTCCAGTGAAAGACAAGTAATTCCATATAGGTGTTTCCCATAATCACAGATTTGTCCCCGTTTTTTTAAACAAAGCTACATACGGCATACTGACTCGCTTAACCTCCCCACCCCCTCTCGCTCTCTCGCTTACTCACTGTGGTCAGTTGAAAAATTTTAACAACACCCGAGCCTAATAGGAATCAGATTTCAGCGAGCAGAAGAAGCAACCAGATTGAATCCTGACTTTATGCACTCATGACAACCCCATTCAACGTGAACGTCCCAGCTTCACTGGTGAGAAACTCTGGCTCCTGTGCGTATTTAACAGATGTGCCTCACTTGAATGATATATATACTGTTTCAGCGAACCATATCAGACAGATATAAATCTTTGCATGTTTAGCACCGTTTGTATCTCACATGCTTTCCATCTGGCAGGTTCTCGTGAACGACTTCTTCCTGGTGGCCTGCCTGGAGGACTTCATTGAGAATGCTCGCCTTTTCATTTTTGAGACCTTCTGCAGAATTCACCAGTGCATCAGCATCAGGTCAGTCGCCCGATTCAAGCTCAATCAAACTAACTTTTGACATTCACCAGTCTCTGATGTTTACCGACACCAGATGAAATCTTATCCACCAGGTACAGGAAAATGCAGACATCCTGGTAGACCCGCAGGAAGTAATATTTACGATCTCTAGACATTCAGTAAGCAGGAAGTTAGAGTTTGGGCTGATGAGGGAAATCTTCCCAAAAGATAAGTGTTTATTGCCCCGTCCACACACAGCCACGCTGACTCCACACGTCTGAACGGTTAGGTATTGGGAGGTTTAACTGCTTCCAGGTCTCCAAAGGTTGTGCTACTCACTAAACCTTTAATGGTTCAAGGCCAATTCATGGACAGTTTTCTTCCAAGAAGATTCCTTCAGGCAATGTCAGCTGCTTGGCTTGACCGAAACATTTCAAGGTCTCCAGTGACTCCTAGTTCAACAATGAATAAAGTATATTGACATCCAACTGTAAGAAATGAAGTCTGTGCTAGTTAGAGAGGAGGTCAAATGCATAGATTTGTTTTATGATATATCAGAATGAAACATCACATTAATTCATTCGTCTTATTCCGGTTTACGGGTTGCGGTCGTGCTGGAGCCGATCCCAGCTATCACCAGTACCAGGTGAACGTCAAGAGTTCATCCTGGACGAGTCGCCAGCTCATCACAGGGCCACACGAAGGACAGACAAGCATTCATGCTCACCACAGTCACACCAACGGGCAATTTAGAGTGACCCCCAGCATGCTTTTGAAGGTGGGAGGAAGCCAGAGTACCTGAAGACAACCCACACAGACAGGGGGAAAGCATGAAAACTCCACACAGAAAGAGCCCAGGCCAGGGATTGAACCTTCTTATTATGAGACAGCAGTGTTTGACCACTGCATCACAATGTCGCCCCCCCATGTCATTTCAGTCTATCGTTAATATTTGTAAAAGTTTGATTGTAACCTCGTTAGAATTTGGTTTTAATTGTGACCTGCCATTTATATTTATCTTGTGACTATCTTATAGTTTCCTTCCCTGACCATAAAATCAGTGTGCCCATACCCCCCCTCAGAGCTTCAGAGATGGACATGCCAGCAATGTGTACCG
>JBBMJM010000022.1:4188648-4202122 GCA_037832705.1 Centriscus cristatus
AGAGAGAGAGAGAGAGAGAGAGAGAGAGAGAGAGAGAGAGAGAGAGAGAGAGAGAGAGAGAGAGAGAGAGAGAGACGAGAGACTGTGTAGGTTTATACAAAGGTGCCCGAGGTGTTGGCTGAGTGTTTCATATGAAAACAGCAAGGAACTCGAAGCCTTGTTGGTTCCTTCAGCCAAACTTCTGACAGACGCACTAAAATGAAGCCCCAGAGGAGAGTGTCCAGGCCTTTAGGCTCAATAAAATGAACATGTAACGACTGTGGGAAGAGAAGAATGACATTACACTCAAGCAGTCACGGCCGCATTGGATGCAAATACATTCACTGTGCTTATGAAAGTGAAAAACATTGTTTAAATTGCAACAGCTTACTTTGTTGGCCAGTAACCCTGATGGCAGTGAGTTTACTGGAGGGTAAGGTGTCAAAGCAAGACCACCTTCTGGTTCACTGGTGTCCTTCCATGTTTGAAAAGTGTTGAAAACATTGCTATTGTTATTGCCAATGGCAAAATAGGTGTTTTAAATTACAATTTTATTATCCTTTCATGCATACTTTCTGTGGAAGGACGGTAAATGTTGTGCATTTATGGATCATTCCTGATAACACAGACCTTTCTTTGACAGCCCACAAAATTATCAGTTGCTCCATCTCTCTTGGAATATTTTGATTATGCACTGATAGATAGTTCAGAAACAGAGATTTACTAACCTCACAGCTGTTCGATATGTTACTAAGAAAGAAATCGAAAGAGAAAGACATGCTGTTCTCTGGTCTTTTTTTTTCATGTTTTTCGCAATGGCTGCAGCCCTGTGCTGGTGGATTTGGACTCTGAGTGATTCTGACGTGTGGCAAGTTAATCTGAAGCCTGTCTGTGCATAGAACATCTTTTATTGTCAAGTAACATCAGATCTCAGAGCGAGACACACTTTGATGTAAATGTAGCTTTAGCTCGGAATCTCTAATTTTCTCATTTGACCCTTGTTCCGAGTTTCGCTGCAACAATAAATGTTTATATATTGTACTGGAAGCTCACTGTCAGGTCACGGAATATTTCACTCAAGTTGAAAATGGCAACTGGTATGTACGGGTTTAGTGACCGGAGGATGGTGATGGGGTTCTCTGCTAATATGGGAAAGACCGCTGTATGCTTGTGGTTTCCAAAAAGGTCTGGAATGTAACATGACATCTCTGTTAACGTGAGCGTTTTAAACACAGACTCTGAAAACACTTAAGGAGCAGCTGCTTATCATTACATCAAGGTTTGTCTGGGAGATCTTATCTCCTTCAACAATTTTTTCATGGGCGGTGCGGGTAAAGGACTAGAAGACAAGCAAAGGATGTGGCCCAGCCACTCACTGGCTCAAAGCGTTGGGTTTTCTCCTCTACATGCTCCACAGGTGTGTGACAGAGGCATCTTATGGTGAGGAGAAGGCCTGAATATTTGAAGCAGCACATTTCTCCTCAGCATCATGGGTGGGCTGTTGACTATCTGCATAGGCACTGTCCAAAAATAAGGGAAATCCATGCCAGGCCAGCAGTTTACCACTTTGTTGTGAGAACTATTTGCCACTGACCTCATTTCAAGGCTTTTGTCGTTCCTGCTTGTCAAATACAGATGCTTTAGTCATCTGATACCGACGTGCAAGGCACTCTGAGTACGGATGAGATGCAGCGAGGGTCCAAACTAAATCCCTTCACATCACTATCAAAGATTCAAAGGGACTGGGAGTGGGGTGGCTGAGACAAGAGCATGCACTTTCCCTAACCCTGGCCCAACCACCAAACTTGTCTAGATATCCACCATAGTGAATAACTATGGTAATTTCATGACTATCATCATTTATAACCACTGGGATTTACAGTGTTGCCTCATTTAAGACTAGATAATTAGTGTTCATGTGTAACTTCAAATGCAAATTGACCACACAGCTCTTGACTAACCACCAAAAGATGCTTCCTTCGTAAGTGCTATTTGTTGATATCGACTGTACTACTACCACTAATCTGTAAAAGAAAGGAGAGAATGGAAATTATGGTGTGTTGAGGGTACAAATTGAAAGTTCAATTCAACTCAGTTTATTTGATGCTGTTTCATTTGTGGTGGAGTTGACAAGTCATATTGTCCTTTAAGCCATCAGACCTTAACTTCTGCAGTATTCTCGGTTTGACTCAGGGTGCAGGTATAATACACTTCAGCCTGTATTCTCCTTGTGGTAGCAAACAGTAGGAATATGTTAACAGACAACCGCAAGTCACGTGTGAGGATATCCTTACTGGAGCTGTGGTAGCAATATACCTTCTGCACCCTAAATTATCAGCTTAACATAAAAAAACCTACAATCTTTTTACGACAGGAACTACTCTTCCCTTGATGAAATTTAAATTTAAGGCATGTGGTTCCGAGGGGTTTCCCCTGAACTGCAGAGAAAATGACACCATAATTAGAGCCAAAAACAATGGTAACTATACTTTCCGCATCAGAGCTGTAAGGCCGTTTACAACTATCCTTCATTTGGATTCCAAAGGAGCCTGGACACGGGAGCCATAGTGTTTACTGCCATTACTAAGATGTATTTCCTTCTTTAGCAAAGCGTTTTGTTGCCTAACAACTGTCGTACACATCCATATATTATGTTGTGGGGTCTCTCGTGTGCGGGAACTCCTTTCAGCAGTTAATGAATGGCTTGATATGAGCCAAGAGCATTGGTAGTAACTTCACAGGGGTTCTTATCAGCCACCCAGAAGCGGCCCCACGCTTGTATGTGCTGGTGCCACGGCCACTGTTCGGACGGGAAGATTAGTGTCACGCAGCTTTATTTACAGTCAAATATGTGCAAATGTAGACAGTCAAACGTATTCACATTTCACAATAATTTGGTTTTGACATACAAAACATTTACAAGCCAAAACTCATTTGCAATTGTGTATCATATGTTAAATAAATAGTCGGGCTGAAGGAATTATGAGCAAATATTTTAGCCCTCAACCTTTTAGATGAAAGAAAGTGTCTAGAGGGTCATCGCCAGAGCAAGTCTGGGCTCAAAACTTCCTCCCCGGAGGTGCATTATAGACCCCCTACTGCTATGCACATACATTTACTCCAGCTTCCAACCCAGTTGCTCTTTCTTTACTGCAATGCACTTTACAACACACAGACACCCCAGTGGGATTTTCTGCCAACCAGCATCCATCCTAATCAAGGCCTGCGACTGCCAATACTAGACGCATGGTTTAAATATCACACTTCCTTCTGTGCCAGTGTAATGTGCCACTGGAGACTCTTCTGTAAGAGTTTTGTTTTATTTTAAAGATTGCAGTTGTGATTTCTTTTACTGCAATTCTCGTTGTGAGGAAATTGGTAACCAAACCCCAGTTGTATTTCTCTTCGCTGTTGAACCATAAATCAGGGCTGCAAGTAGAGGGGTGATTGGCTGTACCTTTTCCAAGGTCATTTTAGCTTTTTGCGAAGGTGGATGTGAGCCATGAATCATGGACTTCTGCCAAAGGGTACCAGTAGTTCCTTTCCTCTAAGACTGCAGAAAGGAACTACCAGGAGTTTTGCAACCTCTAGCTGGTAACACTGACAGCCCTGCTTCTGCACATCTTTCATTCAAGCTCTTGCTTTCTTGCTCTAATTCTGAGCTTGTGGGTATTTCCATTGCACAGTCTAACCAACAAAAAGACCAGTTGCTTTTGGCCTTTGAGCTTTACAGAGAGACATTTAATCATCACAGCTTTACTAACCACATTTTCAGATTTGCCAGACAATACAATAGTCCCACCAAACCGAGCCCTACGGCTAGGACATAACAGTCAGACATGGAGTTGAATCTTTTCTCCATTTTTTTTTTTTTAAACCTGTGTGATAGCGCATACCATTGTGTGTGTGTGAGTAGAAATGCTGTGTGTGCAGGACCACTGTCTGAACCTCAGCGCTGTTTGTGTGTGTGTGCTGGAACTGGCTGAGCAGATACAGCAGCAGATCCTGGTATACCATAGGCTGTGTTTTTTGAATGAAGAAGCAACGACAACCGCAGACACATCTGCCATCCCTGCTCTCTCTCTTGGGAGACGCTGATTGACAGGAACACCACCTATGCTTCGCCCAGCTCCACACCAGCACACAGAGAAGTACCCAAGTGGAAAAAACAACGGCATAGAGGGAGTCAGGAAGAAAATGGCAGACCTGGCCTTTGTCATGAACTCTTGCCATCCACAGCTCCATATGACATGGCTGAGTGGCAGCAAGCAAGCAAATCCTCCATGTCAGCCAAACCCTAGGCCTAGTGAGTAGGTCAGAGCTATTCGACGCAGCTTGGAGGCAATGGATGGAAAAATAGGACTTGTTTTCCCCTTCACGTTGCCAGTTCTTTTACGACATGGACGCTCCTGCTGCGCAACATCGGGTCTGGTTAGCTTATGGGAGGAGTCTGAGATGAGTGGTCTGACAAACCATATCCAGCTTAGATAAAGTTAAAATGCCCCATTTAGAGCACAAGAGATTCATCAATCTTCACAAAATGATTTAGCACCCTTTTATGCTCTGCGAATAGTCATGTAAATGAATGGAGTGATTACACATGGCGTTGTCAGGCTGTGGAAGAAGCCGACATGAGGTTTTCAGTGTCCGTGATAAAATCGATTGGCTTCCAATCCAGACCACAGTTTGGAAGTAGCATCTGCCAAGCATGTGCCATTAGATCACAAGTGACTCCCGGTGACTCATCTCTTGTCTTCGAATGCACTTGACGTGCAAACCACACAGATGTCATGTGCAAACCGAACAAAGAAAAAAAATAGCATATCAGCAACACGAAAGTCATCCGGGCCTAATGACATCTCTCAAATTGTGCTCCCTTTATTGGCGGCTTTTGATAATTCCTTTCAGACTGGAAGCGTCTTCTCTTGTATATAACTCACAGCCAGAACCAGGCTGGAGATAATGACGATAATACGTTTAAGACCCAGGAACACCAGGCCTTCAATATGATCTGATGACCTCATTATTTCTCATTAGTTTCCACAAGGCACCTACACAGAGTCTTTAGAGATGGTCCAGAGGTTAATCCCGCTGGGAAAATGAACCCGCTCCCCTGTATCTGTGCCTGGAGCTGCTCTGTGAGCTGTGTAAATGCAGACTTTGCCAGTCAACTGGCCAGTGGTCAATGTGGGAGCTTCTCCATTGAGATCCCAGATAGCCTTTTGCCTGATAGCTGGACGGAGTGATCCCTTGCCTACTCATTCCATTCTCTGATGACCTATGACCTATGCCTCCCTGCATTGTAACCCCCATGGAGCTGTATTGATGTGTCATCCACCTCATCCATCTCTCCCAGTGACATTATTACTTATCTTCTATTTAGGAAACAGCATTTGGGCCTACACCCTTTTCATCTTCAATTGTGTGTGCTGCAAGAATGTAGTATTTCAGACATCTGTGATGCTTGTAGTCACTGTCAATAACTGACAATTGCACAACTCGAGTGCCTGAGCGCACTGCCAGATGTTCTTGTTTCTCTGCAAAGGCTTTATTTTTTTTTTCTTTTTTGTTTGGAAGCTACACGTTTCTCTGCTGATGACAGGCCTGGGAGGTGCGAAGGGTAAAAGACAGCGTTGTGCTTTCTAATTTACTTTTGTGATTTATTAGTTGTCTGCCTCTGATTTGAGCTTGGTTTGCATCAAACTCTGAGTCAGCCTGATTTGTTTTCACACAGAAAGAAATGGATAAGAGTCACAGAAGTAAGACGTGCAAGAAAACGCTTTCTTACCTCTCATACCTCCAGCAGTTCATTTGGAAAATTACTTCATGTTTAGCGTATATTAGTCACAACCCAGATCATCTCGTCAGGTTTATCTAAAGCCATAGCTGGTATGTATGTGTTTGTACATACGTGTGCGTGTCCATGGTTTGTTTAGACTGGTCGGGAAAGCGTGAGACCGGAGTGAGTGGGCAGAGGCCATACTTTATGGTTCAAAGTAAAGCGCGGAGGGACCCCCTCGTTTTGGAGGAATGTCGAGGAGGAGGCCTGATGGTTAGCTGGAGATGGTGTAATTAAGGGGTGTGATTGTGAGAACCTTCCCTTCCCCGGGCCTTGTAAGGGTCACAGATAAAAGAGCAACCTCAGCCTCTGTCACTTAGATATGGAAAAGTCGTGTCGGTGTACGAGACACCCTACCTGTTGCATGTGGACAGATAGACGATACTGGTTTATTTTGTGGTTCCTCGATACCGGAAGACAATTGGACAGCTGCACCACATGCAGGATTCTGAGGGGGGTCATAAATTAGACAGCTCACAAACGTGTCTTCTAATCATGAGGGCTTGAGCATCGCCCTGCTGGTGCAGTTTAGAGAGCTTGAAGATATTTTGACGTGTGCACTGCGCATAGTGGAAGGGGGTGGCATGGGAGGTGGGCGCTGTTTGATGAGCCAATGCCTCAACGTTTGTTTAACACAAAGCGACCATTTCCTCCACACTGCAACCGACTTTGTGATCAGGATCCACCCGTCACACTTTAATGGAAACCTGACTTCAGTTTTACAGACAGGCACATAGAGTGATTATACAGCAGATTAGGGGGACTATTTAGAGCCCCCATGGGACGTATTCTTCCTGTTCTATCTTAGCATGTGTGTGTGCACCCAGACATTTGGTGTGATCTCTAATATCTGTGAAATAGCCTGGCGAGATCCATCTCTGCCGTTGTTTCTGTTTGTGTGCTCTCCCGGAACAAGAACAGGAAGTAAAATATAAAAGAAAAAAAAGTCGTAAATGCATGAGAGAGAAATCATTCGGTGTGCATTAGCAGTTTTTTTTGGTGTATAATCCTCTCAAGAACCCCCCCCCTCCAAACCCCCATAGCTCTCGATCAAATCCAGATGAGAGGGCTGCTCAGACCCTGATGGCTCTCCTCTTGTTCTTCTCCCTTTTCCAGGGTGCAGGATAGAGAACTGCGAGTCATGCTTCAGTAAAGACTTCTGCACCAAGTGCAAGTCAGGTTTTTACCTCCACAAAGGGCGCTGCTTTGACAAGTGCCCAGAGGGCTTCGCCCCGTTGGAGGACACCATGGAGTGTGGAGGTATGTTGAACAATGTTTTAACATGGATAGATAGATAGATAAATGAATAAATCAAGGATCTACGAGTCACATTCACCTGCTCACAGCCCTGTGTAACTCTTGAGTCACCCTGCTTATTTTGGAGCTAAAAAAAACAAAACGTGCAGCTCAACTCAGACCCCACACAAAAAGATTATATGATCCTAGTAAAACTCCTTTACCTTCTATTAAAGCCTGACCTGGGGTCTTGGCATTGCCTTTAAATGGCGCTCTGCTGCGGTTTCACTGCACATCTCTGTTTCTGTGTCACTGCAGAGGGCTGTGAGGTGGGCCAGTGGAGCGAATGGGGAGCCTGCACCAGGAGAAACAAAACCTGTGGCTATAAGTGGGGTCTGGAGACCCGGACGCGGCACATTGTAAAGAAACCACCCAAGGACACAATACCCTGTCCCACCATTGCTGAGTCTAGGATGTGCAAAATGGCCATGAGACACTGCAGGAGAGGTAAGACCAGTCATGTATTCATGTCTGTCGGTTCACTCTAAAGTTTCGGTGAATATTAAAGAGACCAGCCCACATGTGCCATGGGATCTCCCTCAGGTCCACCTGTCTCACATAAACCTTCCACTCTGCCTCTTTCTTATATTGTCTCTGTTTCTGAGGTGCTCAGGGGTGTTGCCATGCATGCAATATCAGTATTTTTCCATGGCGGCCTTGTTCAAGGCAGTTCTTTTTTGTGAGGTATATTTTTCCCTCCTCTCTCCCATCTCCCTACTTAAAGTATGATCTGCAGGTTTCCTCAACGGCCGCCTCTGTTTCCTGCCGTCAGTTTCAGAGATATTTGCGGTGCACGCAGTGTGTGTTTGTGTGCGTGTGTGCGTGTGTGTGTGTGTGTGTGTCAGGCCATGAAATGAGAAGTCAAATCTGGAATTCCTCTGTGTAAATGCAGCTAAAGGAAATATTTTTTTAAAAACGTAAACCATTTTTTTTCTCCCTCAGACACCATTTGGGGCTGATGGCCTCAGTTCACAGTGCTTTTAAAATAAATGTCCTCTCCCCTAATGTACTTTTACATCTCTCATAAACTTTGGATTAGGATAGGCCAAGTATAAATATTTAATTCACCAATAAGGAAGCAATTACAGTGGCACATATTACTCTGGCCGTCAAAAAAAGAAAACATTGTTTAAGAGGGAGAGGAAAATATTCTAGCGCATTGCATGGAAGGATGATTTAGTGAAGTGTTGAACCCTGTTGGTTTCTCATATTTCAACACTACTATGGCAGTCACCGCTGTCTGGGTTGGAAATTGTGATTCTATGGCACATTTAGTTGCTAAAGCTTGTCTTGTTTGTGGGAAAATGTCTCCTTCACCCCGAATCACACCTCTTCATGTTTTCGTCCTGCCTGTTTCACCTTTGAGAAACGTTATGTCCTTCTTTCAGTAATGGGTGCCCGCCGTCAGACGTACAGTCGCTCATGAAAAGTTTTTGTACAGTTTAAATAGCAGAAATGATCTTTTAAAGCCAGCAGCAGACTCCCGACGTCCATCTTACTTAAAGCTAGTGTTCCCCAGTGATTTGGTCCTTGTAAATCTCTCAATACAGTTTCTTCCGTAATGACTAAAATACATCTCCATTGTGGGAATTAAAAGCTGTGCATGAAAGTGTTAGTGTGTGCGTGAATCTCGGGACTCCCAGGGCTTGTGACATGTTTTAATGAAGGTAAATTTCAGACGTAGGCATGCGTTGTTAATTCCAAGCTGCTTAACCAGGGAGAAATCTCCACCTGGCTGAAGGCAATGAAATATGACCCTCGTCAGTTCAAATAAATATTATGTAAAAAGGTATGCTGCTCGGGTTGG
This sequence comes from Centriscus cristatus, assembly GCA_037832705.1. Taxonomy (NCBI): domain Eukaryota; kingdom Metazoa; phylum Chordata; class Actinopteri; order Syngnathiformes; family Centriscidae; genus Centriscus; species Centriscus cristatus. The sequence continues at coordinate 4,197,570 of JBBMJM010000022.1, forward strand.
ACAGGATGGAAAAGCAAAGAAGGCAGAAACACAGAACCATCTCCTGGGAGACGGACCTTCCAGCCCTGTAAAATAATCACTTCCTGTTCACGGTCCGAAGGGTCGAGGCCACACTGGTCAAATCCTGAAGTGGCAGAACAAACTGTTCACGTGAGGAGGTCAGAGTTAAATTCATCCAAATTTCAGCATGAATTATCAGTGTGACCTGACATGTAATTGACAGAATGGTTTCTAATGGGAGCAATACAGTCGGATAGTGAGCAGTTCACCAGTTCCTCTCACTGGACTCAAGACACTAGCGTGCAGGACAAGCATGGGATTATATAACGTCAGGCCGTATAGACTCTGCGGATTCTATGAAGACAGGAAATAAGATGAGGCAGCATAGATACATTATTTATGCCGATGCTTATATGATCACTCTGGCTTGCATTTTTACATATCCACATCTTTGCATTACATTGGATGCCATTTCTAGATTGTGTTCTTCCAATGTGAGTCCAGATGCCCCGAGGACCGTTCCCCTCTTTGTCTGAAAAGATCTAAGATCCATCCATGAAAAAATACAGAAACAGAGAAACTTAAGCCCAGATAATCTCAGGAGGCAAAGAATGTTCGCCGCAAACACAATGACTCGTGTAAACCGTGTCTGATGTGTTCCAAAAGTTACAGATCAACGTAAACAACATATATCATTCGCACTGCTGAAGTCCATTTGCTTTTCTCAGCCTAACCTTGCCAGAGGAGCAGTGTTCTGATAATGCGCTCAGACCCGAGAATCTTCTGTGGAAGATAGAAAATATGTGATGGTGTTGCCACATGTGTTGTTTTCATCCAGCTGTCAGGACGAATTTGAGAAAACGTTTGTATTTTGGCCAAAACAGAATGCGTAATCGCTCGTATTGCTACTCACCGGGATTCCTCCACATTAATGACAATGAGGCAAAGCTTTGGTGGATTCAAAAGCTGTGCCAGCTGTTTGCGTTGTACTCTTAAGATGCTCTTCCATCCTCTGTATCCCCAGAGTGCTGCTGCCTAACGGCTATAAACAATAACAGGACTTTATTAAAAGCTCCTTCAGTGCTATCAGCAATAACAGACCGGGTTCTTTCCCTCTTTACGTCTCGCGAGCTGATGGAAAGGGTGAAGTGGAAAGGTGAGAAGAGTGACAACGCTGCCGTGCATGGACTCTCCATATTGAAGCCATTAGAGACCCTACGGAGATTTCCTAGCAACCCTGTCATCAGATTCACTGTTCACTGACAAAAAGACCTGAGAAGTTACATCCTTCATTCCCTTGCTGTTTCTTTTCTGCTTCCCTGTCTCTGCCGAACAATCGTCTATCATTTTTACTCAACCACTGTACAATAAACTGTGAACAACAGCTGCATTTTAAACATTTTACAAACCCATGTGTGAATTTCACACACCCTGAACCACTCTTTCACCGTTCTTGGGGCACGTAATTGCTGAACATAAACCTGGCCAACTGCAGCTGCCCCAGATCATCAGATCATAGCGGTGCCCCACAGGCTTGGTGACCTTTGGTTCGGTGAGCTAGATCAATTAAAGAGCCGATATCCATCAGGGAAGTCTCAAGCTTTTGGGCAAATATCAGACTGTATGACCATGGCCTTCTAAACTGGGCATTTCATTACTTTCAAACCTAAACCTAAACTTTTATTGTCCCACGGTACATTTTATTTATCAAGACAGCAAAGTCATAGCATTGAGATAAACATAGTTTGTTAGAAGAAGAATAGATATGTAATATGGACCCTCAACTTTGACACTACTGATGTGTGGTGTAACAGTCAAAGATCACTAACGTTTCATCTGGAATGCCTCATCCATGCCCAACAAAAAATTCAGCACGATTGTTTTTTATTATTATTTTTCCATTGGCACGACGTCTATTATACATGTTCTTAAATGTCAGTGAGGGTAGAAGAAGGATGTTTGTTACTGTACCTGAAGTTCTCTCGGGACAGACTCATCGTCTTTTTGTTCCTTTCTTTTACTTTTCTTTGTGAAAGTTTGTGACGTTGTGAAAGATGATTGTTTGGGGTATTGCCACACGAGTCTTGGTCATTCCGACCACAAGACTCTCAAATATTGACAGCCAGACATATTGTGTCTCGGCACTGTAGGAACTTTTTTAGGTCCGTAATGTCATGTAGCGCAGTCACCCTGCTGATCGTGTGGTAGAAAATATTCAGAGAACAAGAGAAAACAAGAATAAGGGTGATGGAAAAACAAATAATCCACTTGATTTCATACCTGTACTTGGAGCTGCAGGCCTTTGTGGGTACAATGATCTGTCACATATGTAAGTGAAGAACCCTAAGTCCTCGATCCCATCAGTAATCGGAGCGCTCAGATCCTGCCACCACTAATATTGTCTGTTGTAACGTCTATGCTTAGTTTGTGTTTATATTAGAAGTGTGATATGTCTTTTTCTGGTGATTTATTCAGACCATTCCCTCTGTCATCCAGCTGAAACCTTGGATAAACATAATTCTGCCACACATTCTGTGGCAGACAGGCCGGCAGAAGAAGATCAAACCCAGCGAGACTCAGTCTACCACATCATCACTCCACCAGAGTGAAACACTGAAAACACTCTGTAAATGTAAAACCGTTGGACATCGGATCACAGTTTTACCCAAAAGTACCTACTGTCTGCGGCAACCCAAAGAATCCAGGTCTGACCTGCAAAGACCAGTCCCCAGGAGGATTTGGTCGACTGGTGGAATCTACACCAGGTTCTGTCTGGTTTCACTGGTGCTGTGGTCCTTAAGATTCTAACAGTCTGTGAAACATCTGCCTTCAGATCTCTGGTCCTGACAGTTGTTGTGTTCAGCTGATACGTGCTCTGTCGATGACCGTGTGACACAAGCAACCGAGCCAAGCGTTGTAAGTTCCACCTTTCACTTCTGAGCATTTTGGTTACACACTCGGTTTGATCATATCTGAGCCCTGCGCCTGTGTTTGGGCTTGGGAACCAGACACCCAAAAACATTTCTGAATGTATCCTGGACTCTTTTCTAAAACAGACACTTTGGGCTTGAGGCTCATCGATAGAGAGTTCATCTTGTCTCAACAAAAGATCTCACGGTGCAGTTTGTCCAAACCAAACGAGCTCAGTTTGAGCCAACGCAGTTCAATTCAATTCAGCTTTATTTCTATAGCCCAACATCACACTTCACAATTGTCTCGATGGACTCGATGAACTCGATGAACGCCGGGTTCTATCCAAAGCACTTGAGAAAGAGGTTTGCGCTTGATGAACGTACAGTCTAATCTATACAATGAATATAGATGATTATAGATAAATTAATCTATACAATGTTCTTTAGGTTGACTCAATCAAGTCAGTTTGGTTGGATGGGAAAGCTGTTGCACAGATGACAAGTCCTGCTCTGATTTCTTGTGCTGGGGAGGGAAGGGTGGTGATTAACAGTGATCTCTGGCCTCAGAGTATCATGGATGAACTGGATCATTTCTTCCCGCCAGCAGGAGAGAAGGCAGGAACCTTTTCCCTGGACAGAAGGAGAGCACTAATTGGCAGCTGCCCTGTCATAGTGATTATGTGTGCCTCACACCACAGCCTGTTGTGACTGGGGGGCCGCGACTTAATCTTTGTTTAATAAGGCCGCTCCATAGGGGCTGACACAGTAGCTGGTTCTAGGGCCACAGAAGCGTCCTCCCTCCTTTGTATAGTGAGGAAGAAAGGCTGGGCGGGACTGGAGGTGCTGTACATAAGGCTGGTTGGCGTACCATTGTGAGTCTCTGCCCCTCCCCTTTCAACACCCCCCACCTGACAAGCGTCATTAATCTTATTAAATACCACACAAAGCTGATTGTGGGGACGACACATTTCAGCTGAAAGCAGCAATGTACGTGAGTGATGTCAGTCTGAACACATAAAACTGTAATGCTAAAATGACACAAGCCTTCTGGAAACTTTGCTCCACGCTTTACTGGATACGGCCGTGGGTGAGGGGGGGGGCACATCAACCTGTCATTGACGGGGCCAGGTCTCCAGTATCCTGATGCCAATGGCACTTATGGTTACACGGCTGTGGTCGCGGTCCCACATTAACGCACACTCGCTTTTACCACTCCCTTACTACAAATCTGTGCCATAAGCTGCCCCCCCCCCCACACACACACACACACACCGCCCTGCCACTCGCTCGTGTTTATGTTTCATATATTTTACAAACCAGATGAGAATTGATGAGAAGATTATGTCTGAAAAGGTGATTCAGACATGAGGCTGATGTTCATAAACCAACTTCAGGCTTTATTTTTCTCCCCGTCATGCACTTTGGCTGAATCTTCCATCATTCCGTCACGACCCGCAGCCTCTGAGACATTTTATGCCTTGTGTAGAGGAAAAATATGCGTATATGTCTGCGTGGTGTTGTGTGTGCATACATGTAATATGCAGTGGTCGTGGGAGGGTGTGCATGTGTGTGTGTGTGTGTATGTGTGTGGGGGGGCATTTCTGATTATCTCTCCACAAAGTGCCCCTACCCCCTGATCAA
>JBBMJM010000022.1:4218782-4233255 GCA_037832705.1 Centriscus cristatus
CTCTCTCTCTCTCTCTCTCTCTCTCTCTCTCTCTCACTCTCTCTCTCTCTCTCTCTCTCTCTCTCTCTCTCTCTCTCACTCTCACTCTCACTCTCACTCTCTCTCTGCTCAGGTTTGTTTTAGACGTCTTGCCAACACGAATGAGCCACTGTTGTAACTTGTAGAAGGAATTTTCTTTCATTCCATTGTGGGGCTCAGTTTTGTGACATGACCTAAAACCCACCTCAGGAGAGGAGGAGACATTCATGAGTCGAATAACTGTTTCAAGTCGCCTGTCTAACACCCATCATCAGATCTGACATTCTAAAAACTTTGTTTTCCTCCCTCCCTTGTGTCCATTCTCCCTTTCTTTGTCTGCATTACTCACCCATCCATTTTACTTCATCCATCTGGCGTCTTCATTTCTCTCCCCCTCCAGCATGGGAGAGCAGAGGTCGGTACTGGCATGACTACATTCTGTTTATTTGTTTGTTGGAATGCACTGTGACCTTCTCCTCCCTCATCTATTCTCCTCTGATCCAGCCTTCTGTTTTGTTGCACAGCCACAAAAGCGCCCCCGTGACACGTTTGTCTCCTTTGTATAATTTGTGTTTTGACTGTGAATGCAGGTGTGTCCATACATGCACCCCAGCATCCTTATCCTTATTAGCTCATCTGGATTTGATTCTGTTCCCCATCTATCACTTGTCAGAGAGTACAGCTGCCACTTGGCTTCTGAAAGAGGACGCAGGCTTTCGGCTATGAATTCCTGACCTGTGTCGAACTGCACTGGCAGAGAGAACTTCTCTGAACGCCGCGGGAAAGTTATATAACTCAGCTCGCAGCTGGGAAACCGAAGACTCAGTGGCAACAAAATGAAAAGTCTGAAGGTTTATGAAACATATGAAACATCATCTCTGTCGTGATCATAATGCAGAAATGTTCTCAACAATGGGCTTTAGTGTATCTGAAAGCACTGGTCCGGGTGAAGGGTCAGTGGCAGCTCCTCCAGACAACTGTAGATGTGTTTTACTCAGTGTTGCTCTCATTAGAAACTCTTGACCAACATTTGACACATTTTCTTTTTCTCCTGGTCGGCTGGCAGGCACAGCGTCATGTTACAGACCTGTATGAAGACCTTCGAGATGGACATAACCTGATCTCTTTGCTGGAGGTCCTCTCTGGGGAGTCACTGGTGAGTATATATGACGTTGGTCAATGCTCATCCACTAAACCAGAACCCCACCCCCACTGAGTACATCGGGTCTTCATGGATGTATAGATATATAGATGAACCTATTTAAGATGAAGATGTAAGATTTTTCTTTTCCTTTTACTGGGATGTAGCGTCCTCATTTGATTTCCTTTCTTTTCATACATTAACCTCCAGTGTATTAAGATCAGGCTTCACCTGAAGCAAACAGAAGCAGGCACTTAAAATGCGTTGACAGAAGCTTCTCTGCTGTTGTTCTTCATCACTCTTTTCACCGGCTCCTGCTCTGCTCTTCTTTGCAACACTTGTGCAGGAGCATCACCGTTGCCAATACATTTTAGGTCAGTTTGGGAACTCTGGTCTGCTGTTCTCGGTCTCTCCTCCTCCTCCTCCTCCTCTTTGTCTCTCCCTTTAACCTACCTCTGTGTGTGTTGATGTTTGAATTTGCCTCCTCTTTTTGCATCGCTCCTGCTGGGGCTAGCTGAGGGAAAGAGACATGGTCAGGAGCGTTCGGTTGGTGAGTGGGTTTGTGAACTCCAGTCAGCCACCCCAACCTAATTTATTTATTTCCCATCATTCCCTTTTGGTTTCCTGCTGTTTTTTTTTTGTTTTGTTTTGTTTTTTGTTCTCTACGTTACACTTCATGTGCCTGCTCAAACCGTTCAAGCTGCTTGATCCAAACATATAGTTCAGTTATCAGTCTGTGCTGCTGACATTTGCAGGTTCATTAATTCACTCCTCAGGTTCAGTCTGATATTGTCTTGCAAAGCAGACTGAATTTTGAATTTGTTAAGCTTTTTGCTGCATATATTATACAGTACATTGTACTGACCAGTGGAATTATTTCTGTAAAGAAAAGCGGTGAAGATGAAAAGAAAACTTGTGGTATTTTTGCCTCAGCAATTAGTCATAGTTAAGCAATTACTGTAATATAATATATATATAATGGAATGGTTATTCACCAGTATAAATTTGTAACATCAAATCACGGCTTCCTCAGTCATTTCCACGCCATTTTCAGCGTATTTCAGTTCCCCTGTCTAATTCGGTTTATTTTGATTGGACATTGAAAAGTTTGTCTTTCTGTCGTTCTCAGCCCAGGGAGAAAGGTCGCATGCGATTCCACAAACTACAGAATGTACAGATAGCACTGGACTTCCTCCGGCACCGGCAGGTACAGTACCTACAATCACACCTGGTTGGTTGGTGGCCTTGGTTGTATTTCTATTTATGGCTACTTTTTTATTCTGCCCTGTTCCGTGTTTTCAGGTCAAGCTGGTGAACATCAGAAACGACGACATAGCAGACGGGAACCCCAAGCTCACCCTGGGGTTAATATGGACCATCATCCTCCACTTCCAGGTCTCCTCCGCTGTCAGTGTTGTGTTCCATTATATTATCGCTCTCTACCTCTGTCTCTGGGATCTGAACCTGTCGGCCGCCAATTCCAAACTCCTTGGAAACAATCACCACGGATCTTCCTCCTCAAAATTGCTCTGCTTTCTGATAAATCGAAAGGAATGAATCTACAGTAACACACTAACACTGCAGCGTCCAGGGATTGTTTTTATCCAGGGTGTGTAAGTATGAGTAACTCTCTCCCTGACTCCCAGGGGTAGGGTGTGTCCGACTGCGTGTTGACACGCTACACTCCCAATCAAAGCTCAAATACCCAGGTCTTTTCTTGTATTCCTGGGTTTGCCAAGAGGAAAGTCAAAAGTCTCTGAGCAGCATAAGAGGCAGCGCCGCACCCTTTTTATATGAAATGGGCCAGGTTCAAGTTGCAAACAGCTGAAGCTTCGCATGGAGAATAAAAGCGAGATGAGCATTGGTGAGGTGATCCAGAGATAGTGCCCCGCGGATACAGCCTTCATAGAAAGGAAGGACAAGAACACAGCTGGGTTGTGGTTGATAGTGAGTCACAGAGACTCACCAGCAAAAGGGAGGATACAATTTCCCTTTTGTCATATGAGTTGGAGCTAGAATGATGTACTATACCGGGGGGAAATGATTTCATACTCTGAACTCGAAAAAATAAAAACATATCAATCAAGCTTTATTTCTATCAGATTTTGAATACACAAAAGTGTAACACGACGTGACTTCAGTGAGAATGGAACAATAACCCTCAATAAAACCCACCCTGAAGTCAACAGGGACACTCTAAAATTTTTACCGATGAAGGTAAAAAAAAATTAAAAAAAGTGTAAATCATGTTAGTTACAAAAGTGACATGTCATTTACCCCTCGGTGTCAGATGATTCTGTTCAAATCAAATTTTTGTTTTCCACTAAATGACTAATTTACTTCACATTTCCCTTGACATTGCCCTTCCTTTCTGTTAACATACATTCATGTACAATGTCACAGATCTCAGACATCCAGGTCAATGGCCAGTCAGAGGACATGACCGCCAAGGAGAAGCTGCTGCTCTGGTCCCAGAGGATGACAGACAACTACCAAGGCATCCGCTGTGACAACTTCACCACCAGCTGGAGGGACGGCAAACTCTTCAATGCTGTCATACACAAACACTAGTGAGTGTTGATAGGTGCTGCTTGTCACCACACAGACATTATTTGTTTTACACACCCGGCTACATCTATCTATCCTTATATAGAAGATCAGTATTGTCCTTTCAAAGACTTTTATTATGTTGAGTAGGAGGGGTGATGCAGGGATCTGTCAATGTCTTTTATATCACCAGCGATGGGCTTGTCATGACACGTCAACATGCATCCATTTTATTAAATAACAAGCGCACTGGAGCTGGAGAAGATCATTGGCACCCACTCAAAATGTATATCTCATAATGCTAGTTGAAACCTGCTCAGTCATTAAATGTTCCCCTCAGAATAAACTAAATATTAGAAAAAAGTATATTCATAATGCAGGCTGTTCTCGTTCACTCTTTCCTACATAAATCTACGAGTTGCAGTACACCGTGATTGTGCTCTGTGAGAGTATGTTGTGTAACGATTGCAGATATGTTGTGTGATTAATTCAGGACAAATTACTATGAATTGGTCTTGTGCAGAGACGTATAGTCCATAAACAGAGCAATCAGGAGAAGATGGATGAATGAATGAATATAAAGATCAAACTTCTAGTTCTTCTAGTTAATGGATATATACATTTTTTACCCAGTTAAAAAGTAAACATTACTTACTGTTTAGCATGTAAACCAGTATTTACAGTGGAATCAATGCAGACTCTTTTGTGTGCTTGTATCATTGGGTTTCTTTTGTTTTGAGATGTTATAACTAAAGAATTCAGGTCAAAGTCAGGCAAGAAATTGCATACAGACCAAGAGTTTGTTAAACTTCACTGTGTACCTGCAAACTTTTCTGAAGAAGGTTCATGCTGGATTGTTGACAGCCTTTCTCAGGGGGTGTGGTGTGGGGGCGTTACTGTGGCATTCTGTTGTTGCTACATGAACTCATTCATGTCATCCAAGTACAGAACTGAAAGGTATTCTGCTTCCAGAGCATTCAGGGACAGTTTATTTACAGCAGTGGACATCCGATGAGAACAAAAATCGTACTTGCTGCGCAAGATGAGGAGGGTATTTCCTCTGGTCATGGAGGCCTGAAACAACCCAGTGGAGGGATTTGTATGCCAACATCAAGACAGCCACTGTTGGTTGAACATCTCTTTTGTTTGCCAATGGACTATGACCTTCTGCAGACTATAAAATGCTCTGTGAAAAAAAGTCAAAGCTCAAGCAGGATCTGACAGAGATGTGGACAAGCGGATGTTGTTGTTTTGTGAGGATATCCCGTCAAGAGACCTCCTGGTATTCAGGTTGTGGTTTGCACAGGCCAGGGAGGCACTCAAGGTATGATGAACTGGTACATGGATGTTTTGTAGCTTTCATCATGCCAACATCATTTTCCACTCGTATTTGTGTTTGTTCGCTGTCATAGTCAGCGCTACAAGGGAGTGTAATGGCTGTAAACACATAAGTGGTTCAGTGATGCTCAGTCATCTTCTGCACTCTGGTGTGAACCCTTGTCTGATCCAGAAATCAAGTTGTGGCTGACTGCTGAATTTAAATGTGTCAGCCCAATTAACATTCCACTTGTGGATGTCCTGACATCTGACAAGAAGGTTTAACACGCCGAGGAACTGTGTGGGTTTATAAGAGGATGAACAAGTTTGTGATTTAATAGCTTGAGCCCCGGGCTGTTCACTTGCTCAAAATTCATACGGTGTCATGTCATATAAGAGTTGTCTCCACAGACCACCACTTTAATTGGGAGAACTCGATGCTGATCAAGACGTTTTGTAGCTTTTTGTGCAGAGAAAATGCACAGATTTCAGTTATTTTCACTGGCATACTTTGATGGATTCATTGTCAATGTTTGTGTTCCCCTAGTCCCAGACTCATCGACATGGGCAAAGTGTATCGTCAAAGTAACCTGGAGAACCTGGAACAGGCCTTCAATGTGGCTGAGAAGGACCTGGGAGTGACACGCCTACTGGACCCAGAGGGTGAGACGCAAATCTACCTCTAGTGTTCTACTTCTCTGATGAAGAAGCAGCAAACGGCGTCTACCTCAGCCATCAACGTGTCGTTCGCTGTTTTATCCTGTTTTGTTTTGCATCAAATATGTACTTTTTGATTCTAAACTGGCATATACGGTTTGACTTTGTCCCTCCAGATGTGGATGTTCCACACCCTGATGAGAAGTCCATCATCACTTACGTGTCGTCCTTGTATGACGTCATGCCTCGGGTTGACGCACACGATGGCGTCAGAGCTAATGTGAGCATGACACATGTCCCATTGATTTATGGTGATACAAAATGCATGAATATATCATTTTGAAATCATAAACAAATCAGATCAGATTAAGTACTTGACTTACATTTAAGGGCCGTGACTCTGCTTGAGTGACAGGTTTTGTGTGCAGAGGCAGGAAACAGTCGGCACAAATGTGTATGTTTTCATGTTTTCTATAAAACATCAGGAAATCATTCTCCTCCTGTTTCTCTCCCACCATTGTCTCCCAGTCTACCCACCAATCCACCACATCATCTACCTCTTTTTCCAACCTCATGCTTATCCCGCTCTCACAAAACCTCATTGTTCGGTGGCTAATTGACTTTAGTAGGTGGTGTGTGAGCGTCCGAACATGGAGTCGTAGGAGAAGAAGAACCCTCCTGTCTGTTGTTGTTCAACTCACGGCTGCGTTTTTTTTTGCGTGCTGTGCTGGCTGCAGGAGCTGGAGCTACGCTGGCGCGAGTACTATGAGCTGGTGACTCTTCTGCTCCAGTGGATCCGCCACCATGTCATGGTCTTTGAGGAGAGGAAGTTCCCCGGCAGTTATGAGGAGATAGAGGTGAGATTATATGCTGATGACACGCCGGTGATGAGATTTGTCACAAGGCGTTTGCAGTCTAGTCTAATAGTCTAGTCCAGCCTTAGTCTAATTACTAAGGAGAGTTTTGTGTTATTTAAAGAGGAGCGAGTAAAATACTGTGCAGATTCTGGCTTATTATATTTTTTGATCATTTTTGATCAAAATAATCTTTGATGGCTTGAGAGGTGCCATGCTGGGCAAACGCTGACAGAACTTAAGGAAAACCACCAGTGTGTTGTTCAATGGCTGTGGTGTCCTTGTCATATGTTTCTTGATTCCCCTTGACGTGAAAGGATTATCAGCAGCTTAGCATCACAACAAATTGTACCTCTCTTACTGATTGAGTAATTGTTCAATTCAATTGAAGTTCAATTTAATTTACACTGGTCACGAGTAAACATCTGTTTAGATGAAAGTAATTTGCTCATTGTGAGTCATTTGAGCCACAGCATGTTGTGTTACCTTAATCCTACTCCATTCCTATTTACTAAAATAGAGTTTGACTTCACTGAGCACATTTGACTTTACCGAGGATGTTTGGGTAATAAACATTATAAACATTATGCATGACTATACATTATAAATGAATTACACAAATGAAAAATAATAATGTTTCTTCTATAAAAGTGAGGTGAATGTTTCTACATATGTACATTAGAGCCTGATGCCAAATGCATTTTAGAGGGTCAAGAAAAATGATAATTACATGCAAACTAAGTAGAAAATAAAAATTATTTTCATGTGTTTGCTGCTGTTTTAGCTTCTCTGGCGCCAGTTCTTGAAGTTCAAGGAGACGGAGCTTCCAGTGAAAGAGACTGACAAGAGCCGCTCCAAACACATCTACCAGTCGTTTGAGGCAAGCTAATCCCTGTCTTTATCTGCCTCATTTGTACTCAGGTCTTTTGAGTAATGACTTATGGATCGTCCTTCCTCTCACCCACAGAGTGCCGTGCATGCTGGTCAGGTGAAGGTCCCTCCCGGCTACCATCCTATTGATGTGGAGAAAGAATGGGGTCGACTCCATGTGGCCATCCTGGAGAGGGAGCGGCTGCTAAGGATCGAGTTTGAAAGGTTTGTAGACCGGGGGTGACAGGAACGTACAGGAATAAGTACGCTTGGTACATCAACCTAGATTCCTAGATTCCTTTCTGAGCCAATACAATGACGCTTTGTAAAAAGTAAGAACAAAAGTTGGAAGAACACCATGAAAGACACATTTATTTTACACAATAATATTTTGTAAAAGTAAACTTTAGAGGTGTAATAGGTATCAATCCCCCATAGGAAAGGCTAACGTATATACCACGAAATGAAACTGAATTTGCCTGCAGTCACTCATCAACTGTCATGAGTTTTGGATTGTAACTAAAAGAATGAGCTCAGTGTGGGTGAGCTGAGTGAGATTCATGAAGTGGTTGGTCTGGTACCTTGTGTACGTATGTAAGCCCATAAGGCTCATTGTATCATTTCTCCTAACTCTGGGTGAGGAGGTCCTGAGACTGACCTTGATGTAAATGGAATGTCATCTGGTACGACTGAAACTGATATTTGGCTTTGGTGGAGTAATAAGTTAAACCCAGAAATCCAGCTGCAGACCGGTTGTACGATGTTGAAACCTATTGAAAGACATTTGTTTATACAAAACGTATTATAAATGACATAAGTATATAACCCTCATGAAAACAGATGAAATATTTTCAATTCAAGAGTGTGTCCTCATTGTCAAATACACAGGTTGAATGATGAGATTGGCTCAGAGAATCGGAATGACAGAATGAGCATCTTTGTCAGAGAACATTTGTGTATCCCTGAGTATTTATCAACAACATGGTAGGCATGAGGAAAAGAGGCAGCAGCAGCAGGCTCATTGTTGGATTGTTAATCTGCATAGTTGAGAAATGACTTTTGTAACCGAGCAAGTGACCTGAATGAAGTCAGTCTCCTTCTGAGGGGATACTTCTTATTGTATTCACCGTTGTTGGTCCTCCTCCTTCATCCTGTCCAGACTTGAGAGGCTCCAGAGGATTGTCAACAAAGTCCAGATGGAGTCCGGCCTGTGTGATGAAAACTTCAAACATCTGGAGACCCTGCTGCAGACGGTGAGTTTTGTCAGAGCCTTACAAGAAGACACAATGTAAATCTTTTGTCAAACTTTGGGCTGTGGGACCTTGTGTCATTTCCTCATGACAAACCTCACATGTGCATAGGAAAATGTTCTAATAGGAATGTCGGATTGCTCCAACATGCTACTGGGTTAATTCATAGGCAACTGGACTGGAATTACTGTTATAAACTGTTATTGTTGACCAAAGTTGTCAAATGTTTGCAGAGAACGGATGGAGATTGATATTGTGTTGTTTTTGTCGCCCCCTTCAGGACATTCGTCTGCTGAACGCAGGGAAACCTGCTCAGCACACAGCAGAAATAGAGAGGGAGCTGGACAAGGCAGACAACATGATTCGCCTACTCTTCAATGACGTGCAGGTCCTTAAGGATGGGCGCCACCCTCAGGCTGAACAGATGTACCGCAGGTCAGTACCGCGTGAACCTATAAGAGTGCAATTCACCATGCACACATATTTCAACTGACACTCCCTAAAAGGAAATGATGCATGTTCCTTTTGTTTGTGTTCTTTTATCTCTCCAGGGTCTACTGCCTCCATGAGCGCCTGGTGAACTTGCGCAGTGATTACAACCTGCGTTTGAAGTCTTCGGTGACACAAGTTACCCTTCAGCAGACCTCCCAGAAGACTACCATGAAGGTGCGGCCCGAGTTGGATGACGTGACCCTGCGATATATTCAAGACCTGCTGGCCTGGGTGGAGGAGAATCAACGTCGTATTGACGACGCCCAGTGGGGGTCCGATCTGCCCTCTGTGGAGTCTCAGCTGGGCAGCCACAGAGGGCTGCACCAGACGGTGGAGGACTTCAGATCCAAGATTGAACGCGCCAAGGCTGACGAGGTAGGGATCCCTGTTATAGAAATAGAAATAGGTATAGGTGGTGAACTAGTGATGTTTTATTACATTTGTTGCATTTTTGCTTTTTCTAGAGCCAACTCTCTCCTGTCAGCAAAGGCACGTACCGAGATTATCTTGGCAAACTGGACCTACAGTATGGGAAACTACTGGTAAATGTGCAAACCAAATATTGAAATATCGTCTGTGAAAGCAGTATGTCTGTTTGAAATGGAATTTCTTCTTCTCAGACCTCTTCCAAGGGACGCCTGAGGAACTTGGATTCACTCCATGCATTCGTTAGTGCCGCCACTAAGGAACTGATGTGGTTGAATGACAAAGAAGAGGAGGAAGTGAACTTTGACTGGAGTGACAGGAACACCAACATGACCGCCAAGAAGGACAACTACTCGGTGTGTCTCACATGTGCAAAATCTTTAAATCAATCATACAGGTCAAAAACATGTTGTTCTCAACCAGTCATTGCTTTCCATTTGAATGCTTCAGGGTCTGATGCGAGAGCTGGAGCAGAGGGAGAAGAAGGTCAATGATATTCAGGCCACAGGAGACCGACTTGTCAAGGATGGACATCCTGGCAAGAAGACAGTGGAGGTTATTATCATACTAAAGTTAAATTGAACCGAAAGACCCTTGTGTCATTTGCTCCGAGTCATGTCCTGTCATCATGTCTTTGTCGTCTCCACCAGGCCTTCACAGCTGCCCTGCAGACCCAGTGGAGCTGGATCCTCCAGCTCTGCTGCTGCATTGAGGCTCACCTCAAAGAAAACACAGCCTACTACCAGGTACGGGGCCCATTACCGCTATCATCACTCATTTGGCTATTCACGATGGTGTTCCTTATCACGATGGTGTCTGTTCCTTGCAGTTCTTCTCTGATGTAAAAGAGGCTCAGGATAAGATGAAGAAGATGCAAGAGAACATGAAAAAGAAGTACAGCTGTGATCGCTCCACGACGGCCACACGCCTGGAGGACCTGCTGCAGGACGCTGTGGTGAGCGATGAAGGCTTGCGTCTCACATGTGAACATTCCTGCTCACAATCACGCACCGGATATTTGAATCTAAGGCAAATGTACACGAACATAGTGGCATCATTTTTATTCTCATCAACAGGAGGAGAGAGAACAGCTCAATGAATTCAAGACTCTTGCAACGAGTCTGAATAAGAGAGCTCGTTCCATCATCCAG
The DNA here is from genome assembly GCA_037832705.1 of Centriscus cristatus. Taxonomy (NCBI): domain Eukaryota; kingdom Metazoa; phylum Chordata; class Actinopteri; order Syngnathiformes; family Centriscidae; genus Centriscus; species Centriscus cristatus. The sequence continues at coordinate 4,229,506 of JBBMJM010000022.1, forward strand.
CTGAAACCACGCAACCCAACGACGTCCATCAAAGGCAAACTGCCCATCCAGGCTGTGTGTGACTTCAAACAACAAGAGGTAAAGGCAACATGCAGCACTTTGTATAACAGCTCCCAGGTGGATACTTACCCCTCACTCCTGATAACGTCGCAGATCACTGTCCATAAAGGAGACGAATGCGCACTTCTCAACAACTCTCAGCCTTTCAAGTGGAAGGTCCTGAACCACTCTGGGAAAGAAGCAGTGGTGCCCTCTGTCTGCTTCATTGTTCCTCCAGTCAACAAGGAGGCCATGGACAGCGTGTCCAGGTGAGAAACATCCTTTGGAATCCTTTGGAATACATACATCACGTATTTGACTCGTTAAATACTACGGCATATAGACAATTTGACTATTTTTTTTCCTCATATCTTCTCATTCTACCACAGCCTGGATGCAGGTCATCAGCAGATGGTGTCCATGTGGCAGACGTTGCATGTAAACTTGAAGAGTCTGCTGTCTTGGCAGTACCTGATGAGAGACTGCACACAGATTCGCTCCTGGAACATTACCATGGTGGGTTTTAACACAAGTCTGATCCTTTGACTGAATAACCCTGGAATCAACTCAGTAGCTCAGTCATGACTGCACCCTCCCACCACGAAGAGTGATTTTACACAACAAATCATGTTCTGTCCTGTGCAGTTAAAGATGATGAAACCAGAGGAATACAGGCTGGCGATGAGGAACCTGGAGCTCCACTACCAGGACTTTATGCGTGACAGCCAGGACTCAGAGCTCTTTGGCCCCGACGACCGCATGCAGGTTGAGGAGGACTACAACAAGTCCAGTCAGCATTTTGACACCCTGCTTCGCTCCATGGAGAAAGGTAAAGTAGAAGCCCGAAGAGCGCACGGTGAACACAAAAGCTTTTGACTAGTCATGGCTTGTTCAAGGGAAAAAAAGATGAAGCAACATTTTGTTGTCAATTCACCTTTCAGGACTAGTGGTTGTTAGGCTCAAAGGTGAGTTAGTTGTCGAGTGTGTGCTTCATAGCTGCGGAGGTGTTCGAGTTAATTGCTAATCGAGCTCTGAGTGATTGCATGTCTTTGCAAGGCTGCTCAGAGACGTGTGTATTTTGCAGATGAAGCTGTAGTACGTTTGAGTTACTGCTGCGGTAGAGGAGCGAGCTGAGCTGTGGGTGTTCAGAATTGCATGTATTATTGAACTGCACTGCCTCTTTGTCATAAATGTTCATTATTAATTTTGATTCAATAATAAACTATGATTTATTCTATGAAACAGACAGACAAATACATACTAATTACCATGGCTTCATGCTCCCATGTAATGTTATTTATTTCTACATTCTTGGAAAAAAAAAAAAAAACATCTTTCCACATATCTTTCTAAACAAATTTTTGTCTGACTGCAATGTAGGTCAACAGGATGAATCTCTGTGTAAGAACTACATCTCAGATCTCAAGGACCTGCGTCTCCGCATTGAGGGGTGTGAGTCTGGGACTGTTGCTCGCATACGCAAACCCATGGACACAGAACCTCTGAAAGAATGTATTCAGAAAACGACAGAACAGAAGGTACAGTGGTCCCTACTCACTATGCTGTGGACACATAAAACACAACTTATTCTACCTATTTTTAGTGAATTAGTCTATTATATCTTAACTAAAGACAAGACTGATACTTCTGTCCTCAATAATACACATACCACACTTTATGTCAGAGTCCACAGTGAAGTCAGATAAAATGAGCTAATCCTCTATTGTCCCACATTTGGGAAATATGTAGCGTCACAACAGCGCAGATGTAGAATTAGGGAAAATAAATGTAAATAAAAATGGCAAACTAGTATAACAATATATACAGACAAATAATGAAAAAAAAAACTACATGAGAGATGCTACTATCCTACATCTACATGCTACTATCCTACATCTTTTCTTTTTTTCATGTTACATATCCTGTGTAACATGAAAAGTCTCAGACAATTATAGTTCATGAAGAATCGTGTCCAGTCCCTGTGTCAGTGCCAGTTCATTTTGTAGGTGAAGTTCTCCTGCAGCACACACAAACCTGCGCAGGACTACCAGATGTCGTTAAAATCTCATTTGTCACTTATGCCATCTGGTTTTGAACTCAAGTCGCCTTCATCTTTTTAACAGAAAGTGCAGGTGGAGCTTGACGGGCTGAAGAAGGACCTGGACAAGGTCTCAGTGAAGACACAAGACATCCTGAAGTCACCGCAGCAGTCGGCCTCCGCTCCAGTGCTGCGCTCAGAGCTCGAACTCACAGTGCAGAAGATGGACCATGCCAACATGCTGTCCTCTGTTTATCTTGAGAAGTTAGTCCCTGCCGACCAGTGCAGGTTCAACAAATACCTGTGTTGGGCATCCATACTGATTTACTCTCTCATGTTCCAGGCTGAAAACTGTGGAAATGGTCATCCGTAACTCCCAGGGTGCAGAGGGAGTTCTCAAGCAATATGAGGACCATCTGCGTGAGGTTCATACTGTCCCCAGTGATGTCAAGGAAGTGGAGACCTACCGCAGAAAGCTGAAGGTAAATGTTTGTTTTTACTTGGTCTTCATTTGTACAAATCTGATATTAAACAGTGTTGGGTTTTCGTTTCATCTTAAACCTGCAGAAAATGCGAGCAGAGGCTGAGGGCGAACAGCCAGTGTTTGATTCCCTCGATGAAGAGCTGAGAAAAGCCTCTGCTGTGAGCGACCGAATGGGTCGCGTCCACAACGAGCGGGACATCGAGCTGGACCACTACCGCCAGCTGCTGTCTAGTCTCCAGGACCGCTGGAGGGCTGTGTTCAACCAGATCGACCTGCGCCAAAGAGAGCTGGAACAGCTCGGCCGCCAGCTGGGCTACTACCGTGACAGCTATGATTGGTTGATCAAATGGATTTCTGACGCCAAGCAAAGGCAGGAGAAGATCCAGGCTGTGCCTATCACCGACAGCAAAACACTGACAGAGCAGCTGGCTGTGGAGAAGGTTGTTTTGTGTACCACTTGTTCCAGGAAGCTCACTGTCTACATGACAAACTGCTGAGCTCAACAAACCTCTTTTTTAAATTCTGTTTTTCATCACAGAAATTGCTGGAGGAGATTGAGAAAAACAAAGACAGTGTTGACGAGTGTCAGAATTATGCCAAAGCATACATTGACACAATCAAGGTAAGAATCACAGAAGTGTTAAACAAAATTGCACCAAATGCCAGTTTGAGTCTGAAGACAAAATGACAACTTGTGTTTTTTAACAGGATTATGAACTCCAGTTGGTAGCCTACAAGGCTCAGGTGGAGCCTCTTTCTTCTCCTTTGAAGAAAACCAAACTGGATTCTGCATCTGACAACATCATCCAGGAGGTTTGTTCCTTGAAATTACCATTTGAAACCATTCCAGTCCTGGTATTGAATATAATAACTGATAGCTGCTGCTGTGTATTCTAACATGTACTCCTATGGTTCCTCCCTGTATCAGTATGTGACATTGAGGACGCGCTACAGTGAGCTGATGACACTGACTAGTCAATACATCAAGTTCATCACCGACACACAGCGCCGCCTGGAGGACGAGGAGGTGCGTGACTACTGGCTAAGGGTCCCAAACAAACTAAACCCTAACATTCAGCTAACCAACCAAATAATAAACCGACATACAAAAAAGTGCCAGTCACCAACACATGCATGTTTCACAGAGACTGTATATCTCTGTCACACACAAACACACACACACACACAC
>JBBMJM010000022.1:4233355-4246580 GCA_037832705.1 Centriscus cristatus
AGTGCCAGTCACCAACACATGCATGTTTCACAGAGACTGTATATCTCTGTCACACACAAACACACACACACACACACACACACACACACACACCCCTACAGGTTACATTTACTTTCAATACCTTGATCTCGAGGCAGAAAACGTTGGCATGCTGATGCTGAAGATCCAGCACACAGGGTTTTTAAAACGGTTCAAAACTGAAAACCATTGCTCTCAATCGCCATCTAAAACTACAGAAAATACCTGTGAGTCAACATCTGGTGCTCCGTCTTCCTTCAGTATGTGCACTGTGGCATCGCAGACTTGGTACGAGGGGTTCTTTCTTTCAGGTTTTCTTTCCTTTTCCGACCAGCTGAGGAGCAAATCTTTCTCACCTGAGGTTCAACTCTAAGTTAAATATGTGGTCTGTTCATCACAGGCGTTTTCCCCAAATTGACACAGTTATGGGTTTGACATCCTCTTCTAATCTTTTTTTTTTCTTTGCTTCTCTTAACTGCTTGCCAGTGCTTTGCCATGATGAATGTTTGAACATGTTTCAGCATTAAAAAGGTAAATTGTTCAGTATTTCAGGGATCTCCTGTAGTTGATCCTTACCATCCATCTGTCTCTCCTAAGATCCATCTTGGTTTCCATGGCTTTGTTTATTTTTCCTATTTTGTGGCTGTGGTCTTGTTTCAGACTCCAGAACGCTTTAGATCTTTTGCAAGCTTTCAGTCCTAGTTATAAACTGTTACTCCCTTCAACTTCAACGAAGGACTACCATCCCACAACTGACACAAATCTTGTGTGAGATTTAAGGCAAGCAACAGATTATTTTTTATCTAATCTAGACAGTTAAGGTCACATATCTAAGTGACACAACATTAAGCGAAATACATTTCGACATTGGGACTTACATTATCATGCCCCCTATACACTGGCATCCTAAATCTCTAACTATAGACCTTAACATTACATTTCATCCCATTTTGTGTCAACTCCTGATGTAAAGAACCTCCATTGCATGGGTTGAGATTTTCATTTGAGGTGACTGGTGTGGATAATGTGCTCATGCTTACAGACATAATGTATTTCATGGATTAATTCAACCAAAACTTACTGACTTATTTTATTATATTATACATTTACTTCAATAATGATAATAAATTCAGTATATATTATATATATCATACATTCATGTATGAAAAATGAAAGCAGCATTCAACCAAATAATCATGGAAACATTTCAGACCATGAAAAAGAGATTACCGTAATGCTTGTACTGCAGTGTCACAGCTGTCATTGCATGCCATATGATTTTCTTGCTGTGAAGTGATATTTTGATTCCATACATGCACTGACACAACTATCACTTGTTTTCTTTTAATTGCCTTGTTGTGATTTATTTTAATTGCATTGTGAATTTAACACCACTTGAATGTGCACCTAATTTGCATCGTTGATCTTTGACTTGATCTTTTAGCCCCACTTTTAACCTTAACATTTCGTTAGTAATATGGCACATTTGGTCTTTCTCATTCAGTGTGAGTTGTGATTACATCAGTAATTACACACTGATTTGAGTTGGCCAATGTAACATGTTACCCCTAACGTGTCATGCTTGATTATAATCCTTTCTTTACCATTTGCTTCCACTAATGCAGAAAGCTGCAGAGAAACTCAAAGCAGAAGAAAAGAAAAAAATGGCAGAGATGAAGGCTGAGTTAGACATTCAAAAGCAGTTAGCCGAAGCTCACGCAAAGGCCATTGCCAAAGCAGAGAAAGAGGCTCAAGAGCTGAAGCTCAAAATGCAGGAAGAAGTAAGCAGGAGAGAAATCGCTGCTGTAGATGCAGAAAAGCAAAAGCACAACATTCGACTGGAACTGCATGAGCTCAAAAACCTCTCAGAGCAGCAGATCAAAGACAAAAGTCAACAGGTGGACGATGCCCTGCAAAGCCGGGTGAAGATCGAAGAGGAAATCCGTCTTATCAGGCTCCAACTTGAAACAACAGTGAAACAAAAGTCCACCGCAGAATCCGAGCTTCAGCAACTTCGTGACCGAGCAGCTGAAGCCGAGAGACTTCGAAAGGCTGCCCAAGAAGAAGCTGAAAAGCTACGCAAACAGGTCAATGAAGAGACCCAGAAAAAGCGTATGGCAGAAGAGGAGCTCAAATTCAAATGCGAGGCTGAGAAGGAAGCTGCTCGGCAGAAGCAAATAGCTCTGGAGGAGCTAGAAAAACTGAAGATGCAGGCAGAAGAGGCTGAAAGGCAAGTGAAGCAAGCTGAGATTGAAAAAGACAGACAAATCAAGGTTGCTCACCAGGCTGCCCAGAAGAGTGCCGCTGCCGAACTCCAGAGCAAGCAAGTATCTTTTGTAGAAAAGACCTCAAAGTTAGAAGAATCTCTGAAACAAGAACACGGCACTGTCCTCCAGCTGCAGCAAGAGGCTGAACGTCTCAAGAAGCAACAGGAAGATGCAGAGACTGCCCGGGAAGATGCGGAAAAAGAGCTTGAAAAATGGAGGCAAAAGGCCAACGAGGCCCTCCGTCTTCGACTCCAGGCCGAGGAAGAAGCTCATAAAAAGAGCCTCGCTCAAGAAGATGCTGAGAAACAAAAGGAGGAGGCAGAGCGTGAGGCTAAAAAGAGAGCCAAAGCTGAAGACTCTGCCTTGAAGCAGAAGGAAATGGCAGAGAAGGAACTCGAGAGGCAGAGGAAGGTAGCCGAGAGCACAGCTCAGCAGAAACTCACTGCCGAACAAGAGCTGATTCGTCTCAGGGCTGACTTTGACCACGCAGAGCAGCAGAGATCCCTTCTCGAAGATGAACTGTACCGCCTGAAGAATGAAGTCATTGCAGCTGAACAGCAGAGGAAACAGCTGGAGGATGAGTTGGCCAAAGTGAGGAGTGAAATGGATGTTCTCATTCAGCTCAAATCCAAGGCGGAAAAGGAGACCATGTCGACCACAGAGAAGAGCAAACAGCTTCTCGAAGCTGAAGCTACTAAGATGAGGGACCTGGCCGAGGAGGCAAGCAAGCTCAGAGCCATCGCAGAGGAGGCCAAGCATCAGCGGCAGGTGGCGGAGGAGGAGGCCGCTCGTCAGAGATCAGAGGCTGAGAGAATTCTCAAGGAGAAGTTGGCTGCCATCAGCGATGCCACACGCTTAAAAACAGAGGCTGAAATTGCCCTGAAAGAGAAGGAAGCCGAGAACGAAAGACTCCGCCGACAAGCCGAAGACGAGGCTTACCAGAGGAAAGCGCTCGAGGACCAGGCCAATCAGCACAAGCAAGAGATAGAGGAGAAGATAGTCCAACTGAAAAAATCATCTGAGGCCGAGATGGAAAGACAAAAGGCCATCGTGGATGACACACTCAAGCAGAGGCGAGTTGTTGAGGAAGAAATCAGAATTCTCAAGCTCAACTTTGAAAAAGCCTCATCTGGGAAACTAGATCTCGAGCTAGAACTCAATAAGCTGAAGAACATTGCAGAAGAAACCCAACAAAGCAAGCTCAGAGCAGAGGAGGAAGCCGAAAAACTGAGGAAGCTCGCCCTCGAGGAGGAGAAGAGAAGGAGAGAAGCAGAGGAGAAGGTCAAGAAAATCGCTGCTGCAGAGGAAGAGGCAGCGAGACAACGCAAGGCAGCCCAGGAGGAGCTTGAGCGTCTCAGGAAGAAAGCAGAAGAGGCCAGAAAGCAGAAAGAAGAGGCTGAGTTAGAAGCAGAAAAACAGATTGTCGTCGCTCAACAAGCAGCCCTGAAATGCAGCACAGCCGAACAGCAGGCCCAAAGCGTTCTTGCCCAACAGAAGGAAGACAGCTTAATGCAGAGGAAGCTTAAAGAAGAATATGAGAAAGCCAAGAAGCTTGCCAAAGAGGCAGAGGCCGCAAAGGAGAAAGCAGAAAGAGAGGCAGCACTTCTCCGCCAGCAAGCAGAAGAAGCAGAACGACAAAAAGTGTCCGCTGAGTTAGAAGCTGCCACCCAAGCCAAAGCCCAGGAGGATGCCGAGAGGTTAAGGAAGGATGCTGAGTTTGAAGCTGCGAAACGTGCTCAAGCAGAGGCTGCGGCACTCAAGCAGAAGCAACAGGCGGATGCCGAAATGGCCAAGCACAAAAAACTGGCAGAGCAAACACTGAAGCAGAAGTTTCAAGTGGAGCAAGAACTCACAAAGGTTAAACTCAAGCTTGACGAAACCGATAAACAGAAAACGGTCCTTGATGATGAGCTGCAGCGCTTGAAAGATGAGGTAGATGATGCCGTCAATCAAAGGGCCCAGGTGGAAGAGGAGCTGTTCAAAGTAAAAGTCCAAATGGAGGAGCTACTCAAACTTAAAATCAGAATTGAGGAGGAAAATCAGCGTCTCATCAAGAAAGACAAAGATAACACGCAGAAATTCCTTGCAGAAGAAGCTGAGAACATGAAAAAGCTGGCAGAGGATGCTGCCAGACTTAGTGTAGAAGCACAAGAGGCAGCACGCATGAGACAGATTGCAGAAGATGACCTCAATCAGCAACGAGCTCTTGCAGATAAAATGCTCAAAGAAAAAATGCAGGCCATACAAGAAGCATCTAAATTCAGGGCTGAGGCGGAGATGCTCCAGAGGCAGAAAGACTTGGCTCAGGAGCAGGCGCAGAAGCTGCTTGAGGATAAACAACTAATGCAACAGCGGCTGGAGGAGGAAACAGAAGAATACCAGAAGTCTCTTGAAGCAGAGAGGAAAAGGCAGCTGGAGATTATAGCTGAAGCCGAAAAACTGAAACTTCAAGTTTCGCAGCTCAGCGAAGCTCAGGCCAGAGCTGAAGAAGAGGCAAAGAAATTCAAGAGACAAGCTGACGCGATCGCCTCCCGTCTTCATGAGACTGAAATTTCCACCAAAGAAAAAATGACTGTCGTTGAAAAGCTAGAGGTTGAGAGGCTAAATACAAGCAAAGAGGCTGACGATTTACGCAAAGCTATCACAGACCTCGAGAACGAGAAGGCTAGACTGAAAAAGGAGGCGGAAGAACTTCAGAATAAATCTAAAGAGGTATTGTGTCAAAAAAATGACATAACAAAGCAGCGTATGTCATTGTTAACTCTGAAGACTAACACACTTGTTTTTTTTAAGTTTCCTCTGTCCCTTTCTCTGATTATACTAATCATGAAATCATACCTTTGATTTTAAGAATGTCTATAATTTTGTTGGTTTTTTTTACAGTGCACTTTGCTCATGCAGATCACTTCCCGAATGCTCCCTCATGTCCCAGAATGTTTCCAAGACAATAATGTCTCAAATGTTTCACATTTCAAAACTCATTTGCAACGTGGCTCCAAAACAAATGTGATTATAAATATATATTCCATCAGCAGGTAATGTGATGGTCAACAATCAGATCTTTATGGAAATCATCAATATCAATACAACATTAGCTCTTGATTTTGAACAAACAGTGCAACACTCGTGACATTCCCCTGAGAATTTGCCCTGCAGGTCCATCAGGCCATGAACCGTTGACCCTTATCATCTGATATAAGTGGGCTCAGAGCCGTGCACAGAGTCTCTGGGTGGGCTTAACAGGATGACACTGCACTGTCAAAATGGTTATGGTACAAAACAAAGATGGCTGCGGCTGATGAAGATTGTTTGAAACAACTTTAATGTCAACGTAAATGACTTGAACATTTTTTAAAAGATGAACAAAGAACCCATTTTGTATTAGCAGTTCGCAGTGTTATTTGCAGTGTTATTTTGCAGTGCACCCATTGGTGCTGACCCTTGACATAGGAACCCTGACTCCAGAACAACGATGCCCCTTCCTTCCAGCCCCTGCTTCCTTTTCCTCCAGCCCATGGGGCAAGCTGAATAATTTCAAACTACCATCTGTTAAAATGCCCAATGGTAACACCTTGTATCCTTTTTGTCACATGAGGCAGATGAGAGAATTGATATTATGTCAACAATGGACAATCAGAATGATAATACTTTAAAACACTTATTGTGTGATGTTTCTATTGTCCATTTTATTCTTGAGTTCAGGGTATAAATCAGGCTGTTAAAGGGGCGGTAGCCCGAGAGTTAAAGGTGGATCCAACGTGCAGGGAAAAAACATGAAGGGAAACGCTCTGGTAACAGGCTGTTTATTGCACAAGCAAGTATACAACATGGAATTAATAATGAACAACGCAAAATCAGCCAATAAACAGCCAGCAGGAGACAAACAATTTGATAGGAAAACAAAGCCACAAGGGCCGGAAGAAAACGCACGTGAACGAAAAGAGCTCCACAAAAATGGGAGTGTAGAATAAACTGAAAGCGCACATGAAGGCGGAAAGAGAAAACCAGAGCAAGAATAATCAAGGCTAAGGCAACACAGAGAGGGATGAGGGAGGAGAAACACAAGCTAAAAGAAACTAAAACAAAACAAAAAACAACCAAAAACAGACACACATAACAGACTTTGCTAAGCTTTATATTCTAAGCATACATAATATTGATTGCTGTGGCTGAAAAATTGGGTGACTTCATGTGCAGTATAATGGCCCCAATGTTTTTGCACATGAAAACACACAAGTGCATTAATTGAAACATACAAAAATATTAATTATCTACTCAGGGAACACACAATCACAGTTGGGTTAAGAAACAACGATGAACAATGAAATGTGAGTACCGGTATGTACTTTGCAAAGGTTAAATATTACATTATTGATATAACATTAAGAAACATCAGATTACTCATCTAACTACTACACATGATTTACTTTGATCTCCATAAGCAGAGTGCATTGTATGTCTCTGTTACAAATGAAATCAAACAGTATACAGTATATGTGGAATGCCTGGATGTCAACTCACTGTATATCTTCTTCTTATGTCTATTAGATGGCTGATGCACAGCAGAAACAAATTGAACATGAGAAGACAGTGCTCCAGCAGACATTCCTGACAGAAAAGGAAATGCTGTTGAAGAAGGAGAAGCTAATTGAAGATGAGAAAAAGAGACTGGAGAGCCAGTTTGAAGAAGAACTCAAAAAGGCCCAAACACTCAAAGACGAGCAGGAACGCCAGAGACAGGAGATGGAAGAGGAGAAGAAAAAACTCCAGGCTACCATGGATGCAGCCCTGAACAAACAGAAAGAGGCTGAGAGAGAGATGCTTAACAAACAAAAAGAAATGCAGGAGCTGGAAAGGAAGCGACTAGAGCAGGAACGAATTCTTGCAGAAGAGAACCAGAAACTGCGTGAGAAACTGCATCAGCTAGAGACTGTTGACACAGCAAAGGTAGTCAATGGCCAAAATGTCAGTGAGGTAAACAGTCTGGAAACTAAACCAGATCCATTGTCTTTTGATGGCATTCGTGATAAAGTTCCTGCAAGCAGACTTAACGACCTTGGTCTTTTATCAAAGAAAGAGTATGATAAGCTGAAAAATGGCAAAACCACAGTGCAGGAGCTTGGTAAGACTGAAAAGCTGAAAGCAATTCTTAAAGGAAAGAGCTGCATTGCTGGTGTCCTCACACCATCTAATGAAAAAATGACAATCTACCAAGCATCTCAACAGAAGAAGATTACTCCAGGCACAGCCTTGATCCTTCTTGAAGCCCAGGCGGCCACGGGTTGCATTCTTGATCCGATTAAGAATGAGAGATTCTCTGTCAATGAGGCTGTCAAGGATGGGTTGATTGGTCCTGAGCTGCACAACAAAATGCTGTTAGCTGAGAGGGCTGTTATTGGCTACAAAGATCCATACACTGGTGGAAAGATCTCTGTCTTTGAGGCTATGAAGAAGGGTCTGATAGAAAATGATCATGCAATCAGAGTCCTTGAGGCACAAATTGCAACTGGGGGCATCATCGATCCTATCAATAGTCACCGTGTACCTAAGGAAATAGCATATAAACAGGGTCAATATGATGCAGAAATGAACAAGATTATGGAGAAACCTTCAGATGACACAAAGGGTTACTTTGACCCAAGCACACAGGAACCTTTGACATATTCTGAACTAATGGGCAGATGCTCCAATGACCCAGGCACAGGTCTGCTTCTCTTGCCCATCACAGATAAAGCAGCTCAGTGCTCAAGTATATACACGGAGGAGGAGACTAAGGATGTGTTCAACAAAACAACTGTGTCTGTTCCATTCGGAAGATTCAAAGGAAAGACTGTCACCATTTGGGAAATAATCAACTCTGAATATTTCACTGAGGACCAAAAGAAGGACCTTCTCCGTCAGTACAAAACAGGCAAAATCACAATTGAAAAAATCATCAAGATTGTGATTACTGTGGCAGAGGACAAAGAGAAGAAGAATGAAATTACTTTTGATGGTCTAAGAGCACCGGTTCCTGCCACTGAGCTGCTGGAATCCAAAATTATTGATAAAGACCTGTACAACAAATTGCACAAGGGCAATAAGACTGTCCAAGAGGTATCTCAAATGGAGCCGGTCCACAAAGCACTAAAGGGTACGGATTGTATTGCAGGTGTCGTCATTGACTCATCCAAGGAGACAATGTCCTTCTACAAAGCCATGAAGAAAGACATGATGAGATCTGGGCCTGCCTTGAATATGCTTGAAGCCCAAGCGGGAACAGGCTATGTGGTTGACCCTGTGAAGAATCAGAGATACACTGTTGATGAAGCTGTCAAAGCAGGTGTTGTTGGTCCTGAACTGCATGAAAAGCTCCTGTCTGCAGAGAGAGCTGTGACAGGTTACAAAGATCCTTACACCGGTAAAACGGTGTCTCTGTTCCAGGCAATGAAAAAAGATCTCATACCTAAGGAGCAAGGGATCCGACTGCTTGATGCCCAAATCACCACTGGTGGAATTATTGATCCAGTGAAGAGCCACCGGATTCCTCATGACGTGGCCTGCAAGAGAAATTATTATGACGATGAAATGAAACAGATTCTGAGCAATCCCACTGATGAAACTAGATGTTTCTTTGACCCTAACACAAAAGAAAATGTCACATACTCTGAGCTGTTTAAGAGATGTGTTACTGACAAAAAAACAGGCCTCCAGCTTCTGCCTCTCTCTGATGATGCCATCAATGCAAAGGAGGAGACAGCATATAGTGATGCCCAGACAAAAGAAGTTATGACCCAGGCCATGGTGGAGCTTGATTACGGGCCGTTCAAGGGCAGGAAGATGAGCATTTGGGATATCATAAACTCTGAATATCTCACTGAGGAACAAAGGCTTGACTTGATCAGGCAATTTAGATCTGGAAAGATTACCATTGAGAAGATAATTAAGATTGTTATTACAATTGTGGATGATAAAGAGGCTAAGAAGCAGGAACAGTCCAGTTTCAAGGGGCTTAGATCACCCATCCCTGCAGTCTCTTTGCTTGACTCCAAGATTATTGACAAACCCACTTTTGAGCTCCTTCAACAAGGCAAAACAACACCTCAACAAGTCTCTGAGAATCCTGATGTGAAAAAATACCTCCAGGGCTCAGATAGCATAGCAGGCATCTTTTTGGAGCCAACAAAAGAGAAGCTAAGTATTTATCAGGCTATGAAGAAAAAACTCCTCAGACAGAACACAGGCATATCACTTCTTGAGGCTCAGGCTGCTACTGGATTCATGGTAGATCCAGTAAGAAACCAGTGTCTATCAGTAGATGAGGCAGTGAAATCGGGCATTGTGGGTCCTGAGCTACATGAAAAACTTCTCTCTGCAGAAAAAGCTGTCACAGGTTTTAAAGATCCATTCACAGGGAAGAAAATTTCCCTCTTTGAGGCTATGCAAAAAGATTTAATTATAAAAGAGCATGCCTTGCCACTGTTAGAGGCACAGATGGTTACTGGAGGAATCATTGACCCTGTCAACAGCCACCGCGTCCCAAGCAATGTCGCATATCAGAAGAAGATTCTCAGTAAGGAAACTGCCAACCAGCTGTCTGAACCATCGGATGACAACAAGTTTTTCACAGACCCAGAAACTGATGACAATGTATCATATAGACAACTTAAAGACAATTGTAGGAAAGATCCAGAGACAGGCCTGTACATCCTTCCACTCTCCAAGCCTCAGTCCCCAACTGTTGTGGAGAAGACATACCTGTACACAGAGGAACAAACACAAAGTGATCTGACCGACACCCAAATTGACATTCCAATAGAGGGCCTTGCTGATAAACCTGTGAATCTTTGGGATGTCATGAACTCAAATCTGATTCCAGAGACAGAGCGGCAGAGGCTCATGGATGAATATCGCTCGGGTAGCATCACCAAAGAGCGAATGATCATCATAATTATTGAAATAATGGAGCAAAGAGAGATCATCAGAAATGAGAATCCATTGTCATATAAAACAATCAGGAGAAGGATAACAGTTGAAGAGCTATACAATGCTCGCATCATTGACCTGGAGACATACAACCTTCTAAAACAAGGGAAGAGAGATATTCGTGACATAATGGAGCTCACCACTGTGAAACAGTATCTCTACGGCACTGGCTGTGTTGCTGGGGTCACGACTGACTCCAGCTCCAAGATAAGCATATACCAGGCAATGAAGAGAGGTTTTCTCAAACCGGAAACAGCCCTGACCCTTCTCGAAGCGCAGGCTGCGACAGGATTCATTGTCGACCCAATAAAGAACGAGACGCTGACGGTGGATGAAGCTGTTCGTAAAGGTATTGTTGGCCCAGAAATCCATGACAAACTCCTTTCAGCTGAGAGAGCAGTCACAGGATACAAAGATCCATACAGTGGAAAAACCATATCGCTCTTCCAGGCCATGAAAAAGGATCTCGTTCCAGAGGATTACGCTCTGAAAATGTTAGAGGCACAAACTGCCACCGGAGGTATCATTGATCCTGAATTCCAGTTCCACCTACCAGCAGATGTTGCCATGCAAAGAGGTTATATCAACAAGGAAACCAATGAGAGATTGACAGACGATGTTAAGGGATTCGTCGACCCTGTTACTGAAGAGAACCTGTCATATGCCCAGCTACTCAAGAGATGCAAGTTGGATGGGGGGTTGCGCCTTCTCTCCTTGGGAGACAAGAGGCTGATGTTTAAGGGTCTGAGGAAACAGATCACAATGGAGGAGCTGCTCCGATCACAGATTATTGATCAGGAGACTGTCACTGAACTGAATGAGGGTCTTATTTCAGTGGAGGAAGTTAGCAATAGATTATCAAGGTACCTCGAGGGCACAAGTTCAATTGCTGGTGTTTACCTAGAGGCCACAAAGGAACGTCTGTCAATCTACCAGGCCATGAAAAAGAACATGATTAGGCCAGGCACTGCATTTGAACTTCTTGAGGCACAGGCAGCCACAGCATATGTCATCGATCCAATCAAAAACCTCAAGTTGACTGTCTATGAAGCAGTGAGAATGGGAATTGTCGGGCCAGAATTCAAAGACAAGCTTCTATCTGCTGAGCGTGCAGTCACAGGATACAGAGATCCTTATTCGGGCAAGACAATCTCTCTTTTTCAAGCCATGAAAAAGGGGCTTATCCTCAAAGACCACGGTATCCGTCTCCTGGAGGCTCAGATTGCCACTGGTGGAATCATTGACCCGGAGGAAAGTCACCGTTTACCAGTTGAGGTGGCTTACAAGCGTGGCTTATTTGATGAGGAAATGAATGAAATCCTGACAGATCCATCCGATGACACAAAAGGCTTCTTTGATCCAAACACTGAGGAGAACCTGACCTACCTCCAGCTCATGGAGAGATGCATCACTGACCCTGACACTGGCCTGGTACTTCTGTTGCTTAAAGAAAAGAAGCGAGAAAGGAAGACCTCCTCCAAATCCTCAGTTCGTAAGCGCAGAGTTGTCATTGTAGACCCAGAAACGGGCAAGGAAATGACTGTGTATGAGGCCTATAGAAAGGGACTCATTGACCACCAAACCTACTTGGAGCTTGCTGAACAGGAGTGTGAATGGGAAGAGGTCACAATGACTTCCTCTGATGGCACAGTTAAGTCCATCATCATTGATAGGAGGTCCGGGAGACAGTATGATGTGGACGATGCTCTTTCACGTGGCTTAATTGATCAGAATTCTCTTGAAACATACCGAGCTGGAAACCTGTCCATCACAGAATTCGCTGACATGCTTTCTGGGAACATGGGAGGCTTCCGGTCTCGCTCGTCCTCTTTTGGTTCCACAACTGGCTCCAGCTACTCCACTCCTATGAGTCCCATTCCATCCATTAAAGCACCTGCCGTTATATGGAATGACCCATCAGAAGAGACCGGCCCCATAGCTGGAATACTTGATATAGACACACTGGAGAAGGTGTCCATCACTGAAGCCATGCACAGAAATCTGGTAGACAACATCACAGGCCAAAGACTGCTGGAGGCCCAAGCCTGCACTGGTGGAATAATTGACCCTTCAACTGGCGAAAAATTCTCTGTCACTGACGCCACAGAAAAAGGCCTTGTTGATAAAGTTATGGTCGATCGTCTGAATCTGGCTCAAAAAGCATTTAATGGATTTGAAGACCCTAGAACTAAAGTCAGGATGTCTGCATCCCAGGCTCTAAAGAAGGGCTGGTTGTATTATGAGGCAGGACAGCGTTTCCTTGAGGTCCAATATCTGACAGGGGGACTTATTGAGCCTGATGTTGAGGGAAGAGTCTCACTGGATGAATCCATCAAGAAGGGTACCATTGATGCCCGCACAGCCCAGAAACTAAGAGATGTCAGTGCCTATTCTAAATATATAACATGTCCAAAAACAAAACTTAAAATATCCTTCAAAGACGCCATGGACAGAAGCATGGTTGAGGAAGGATCAAGTCTGAGGCTCCTGGAGGCTTCATCACAATCCAGTAAAGGCCTTTACAGTCCCTACAATGTAAGTGGCTCTGGATCGGCTTATGGTTCCCGGACAGGCTCAAGGACAGGCTCACGATCGGGATCCAGGAGAGGCAGTATTGACGCTGGCTTCACTATGAACTTCTCATCCTCTTCCTTCACGTCTTCCTCAACTGGCTACAATCGCAGATTTTGATTAGATAAACCCTGTCTCTAGCATATATGCAATGCTTATGTAACTCAGAACCAGCAATACTAATGCACTTTACAGTTGCATTTCTTACAGATTAAAGTAGCTACAGGAAACAAAGCAATAATCATATATTTATTCTGCCTTGCACACAATCACATCAAGCCTTGTCATAGTCGTTTGTTTCATTTTAAGAATATGTTGAAACTGTTCCACATACATGCAGGAACAAGCATTGCTAGAAATGCATTTTCTGTAGTAACAATAAGAATAGTTTTCAAAGCAAAGCA
>JBBMJM010000022.1:4257340-4279610 GCA_037832705.1 Centriscus cristatus
CTCGGTGGAGGTGACAAACATTCAGCTACAGTCAAACACAATTCATGAACGCATCCCAGTCACAGCAGCAACTTCCTATTATTTTGGGAATGTACTGATCTTCATATAGATTTACCAACCTGTTTATGACTTTCACCTTTGACTTGATAATATACTTGTAATATAATTGTATATACTTCTGACAGAATATTTGGTGTTTCTGTTTAGTTTTCTACATGTTGCGTGCGTCCTATCATCAATATATCAACAATCCACTTTCTCCATGGGGTTGGATGTAGATCAGCAGCACACCAACATCTGAAAACAACAAACAAACAAAAGAGGAAAATAGACGAACACATTACTAGTGTGTCACTATATTATCATGACAAAGGGGACAGGATTGTAGATGTTTTTCAGAGTTAGACATACTCAGACGGATGCCGAGGTGGTCCTCCTCCTCTCCTGCAGGGAGACTTCTTTAGGCCACAGGGAGACAGAGGGCCTGGGGGAATCGGGCTTCATTGTGCCTGGTCGGGACAGCCAGGCTGGAGAAGGGCTTGGCAGTGGAGGCCCTCTGCACACATGAACGAACACACAGAAAAGACATTAAACTCAGTTGAGATGAGGAGGCAAAGAGGCAGAAAAAAAGAAAAGAAAAGCAGGATAGTTATGGTAAGAGGGCCAGGATCTAACTGCTGAGGTATTTATTGATCACAACTGTCATGCAAACTCTGATGAGAGTTATTCATTAGTCATTGTCAAAGGTGATTTGGAGCCACAAAGTTTGAAAAAGGAACGCATGACTGTTTAATTTTTATTATAACAAGTTATTATAACATGTGGTATTCAGGAAAACTTGTCACATTTAATTCTTCATTATTTAATTCTTGTTATCACGTCATACATTCTCTTTTTGAAAAACAGTCCTGTCGAGCTTCCTCCTGAGAGCTGACATGTAAGGGAGCGCAGGCATGTCTTACAACGTTATGAAAGCTTGAACGCTTAAGGCAGCTAGTTCGACCCCCAAGGAGAGTGTGTGAAATATGGGGGTGTCCTTTTTTATCTCTGCCATGCCTTTATCATACTACATCCGGCCAAAGACCTTTGTCATGTTAATGCTGTTAGTCTGCTGCACTGCTGCTTGTAGTCTGGGCCTGAGGGACTCGTTAGTTAGCAGTCTAAATGAGGGCACCCCCGCATCCCCTACACCTCCTATACACGGACCCCTCTGGAATACACAGGAGAGAGGCACACACCTGCTCTTTGACTCCAGTACTACAACACTTTTTTTCCCATGAACACTTCACCAAGCCCCTCGGAGCTAATCAAACATGTTTTGTTGTTGTTATAGTTGTTGTTGATCCAGTCAAGATTTTGTGTTTTTCTCCTCATATTAAACAGCTACACTGATCTGACTTCCTCTAACCCTTTTTCTGTTCCACACAGGTTCTACATACATTCCTTCCACTTAAAGCGGATTAACATAGTGGAGTGTGTTTTGTTGATATGCTGCCTGGCGCCTGCTGCAGGCACCCATAGAATGCTGAACCTAATTCAAAGTTAAAAAACTTTGAGTTCCAAGTGTCTGTGCAATGACAACAACAGGTTGTCTTTTCTGCTCCCCGATGAGGAGCTGGTGTATAAAGGCCTTCTGTGTCCTTGAGGTCTCTGGTTTCCTCGAGACTGCAGCAGATGCTGCATCCCAAATAAGTGTTGTAACTTACAAACAGACCTGACAGAGCCCAGAGAGAGGGGGTCAAAGATCACAGCCTACAGTCCTATTCCTGTCTGTTTCTGACAGCCAGCAAACAGCCTCCTGCCTCTATGGTGTTGTCATAACCTTTGGTGAAAAAGGGTCTTTCATCCATTGTGAATTGCCTACAAAATGCATGAATAATAAGATGGGGTCACATGGGAGTAGAAGGAACTTGTTTATACTCAAGTTCAAGGAATTCTTGTCTCCCTTGTGCTTGGTGTCTCCAATTTATTTACATTTTAACACTTAATCTGAGGAGATGATTTGATTCACACACCTTTTCTAATCCCAATGGCAAAGAGTGGCCTCTTCCTTTGTGGCCTGTGACTTTTCCTGCTCAATGGAAATTGTGGACTTATTGCCTTAGCAATCCGTTGAATCAAATGAGGAGCTGATGCTCTGGTTGAACTCCTCTACTATAGTTAAATACCCCTCTCACCCATGACTGTGGTTTCCAGTGTCCAAGCAGCACAGCGGGGCCCAAGGAGCCCAGTGGGGAAGCCCATCAGCCTTTCTTCCATGTTTCTTGGAAGCAACCTCTTTTAGTGATAAATGACAGTGCGTGCAATGAATGGTCCTTCTGATGTGACCCTTGAAGGAACTCCCTTCTTTTCAGTTCTCATGAAGAGGTCTAATTACCATGTTCTGTGGAGGAGCCATTGAGATCTTATTCAATTTTGAAGGCAGCACAGAGCCTGAAACAGCAGAGGAGGCGGAACACAGGCCTGTAAAATGATAATGATTATTATTATTTTTTTGTCTCATTACATCTGGCACATGGGAACTGTGGTGAAAATTGGGCTACCACTGGTCTGTCTGGTGCATTCATTTGGAAGCCCACTTTGATCCATCCCACTATTTGGGGTCAGTCCATTAATGCGTCGTATTTGGACATCATCATGCTGCTGGGGGGGGGGGGTATCAGATTTACTGGTGCCCCTCCCATTAGAAAAGAAATGTGCTTAAACCTCCAAAACCCACCATTCACATTACATGTAACTTCACGGCTGAAACACCAATTATGTTCCAATGCATTTGCAAAAGTATGACCCACCAACACTAGATATTAACGTGCAGTCACTTGCAAGATGCTGAAAACACAAAATCCCTCCTAAACTATATTATGCTCATGTTTTATACTTCAATATATAAGGTTGTGGGCCTGTGCCCATGGTCAGACTCGCAAAGTGCAAAGACACACCTTATCGGACTATCCTGATCATTATATAAGAAGAGCACCTATAATGTCACATGACCCTGTATTCAATTCAATTGACTCAAAAAAACCCAAAACATTATTGCATCAGATATGAGCCATCCCGCAAATAGGAAAAGCAAAGAGTTTACCCTCAATGGATTAGAGGTGCTACTACAATTTCAAATGGGCAGTAATATAATAATAAATATTGACAGTGTAACACACCATAGAATAAAGACCAGAATAAGGGCTATCACATCAGCTAGTGCTGATACACAACGAGCCGTATCAACGGCCATTAAAGTTGTACATAACTCAAACAGCTGTCATCTATGTTATGTTACTTGCATTGGTCTTTTGTCGGATATATCTGGCACATCTCCTTTGTTATGTGCACGATGTGAAATGAATTAATTAAAACAAATTCCTACTACTAATGAAACTACTGGGGGAGTCAAATTTGCAGTATAGCATTAACTGCATCAGCACAGCTTGTCTTTTCAAGCGACTGTGTGCAGTCTCCATGCTCACCAAGTGTGAAATGGCCAGAAGAGTTTTTTGGCAAAATCATTAAAGTACAGAGCGGGCTGGCTGATGCTGAAAGCTGGGATCAGGTGTCATGGTCCTACAACAATGTCTTCCTGGAAAAGTGGTGCCTCATCAATGCCAGCTCCTTTCATATAAAGAGAGGGGGTACGGGGAATGTGGGCCTTACTTGCTCATTAAACAGCTAAAAACATTAGCTCTTCCAAGTGACCCAGTGAATCTGCTATTGGCGATTTGGTACATCATTTACAGCTAAATTGTCCACGCTGTCTATTCCCTGTATTTCTTTAGGCACACGGCCATGAACGTGAGATAAGTACAGGATCATTTAGTGGTGATTAAATGCAGGCGAGGAACTCTTGCATCAGCTTCAGGGTAGTCCAGGGTTAAATAACTTGACCCAACAGGGTCATTGTATTCAATTCACCCTCTTTCTCATAGACAGGCATTTTTAGTTTTCTCTTTTCCCCACATTTGTATTACGATCAGTATTTGCATAAATTAAGGGTAGAGGAGGGTGGAGGGTCAGGGATGGGGCAGGAACACTGAATGCGTTGATAGCAGAGAGGCATAAAATTTAACAGTATGTTGAATGTCATGTTAATTTATGGGGGAGGTTTCTGGGTACTTCTGAATATTTTTGTGAAATCTGACCGTGAAAAATACCAAACATTTTGGACTATGTGTAAAATCATAATCCTGCAGAATACATCAGAGTAATGTCATTCTGGACTAAACTACATTTGCATTGATCAGAGAGAATTCCTCTCACTTGTTCACCAGACACACATTTCAAGATGAGTGGTATTGATTATATGGAATTTTATGAACTGGAGCATCCCATACAGAGATGGAATGCAAGCATCAAGGCAGATGAGCCAGTCTTCGAAGACATTTGATTTTCTCACTGAAGACATTATATGTATATATCTTTTATATAAAATACATTTAAAAGTGTTTGTAGTTACAACATACCATTCAATGGTGTCTCTTTTAAAAAATACTCAATTGGGTGACCTTGGGGATTGTGTAGCCAAAGTCGAGGTGTGTGTGTGTGTTGGAGGGGTGGGGGGGTGGTGGTGGTGGTGGGGGGTTGGGGGGGGGGGTTATCGGCAAGTGAGGGTGTTTGTTCATTTGCATGACCGGGTGAGAAAGCGTGTGGGTGTGTACTGTACAAGCATGCATGAGGCTGAGTGGTTCATTATTTGGCTGGCTGGAGAATTACAGAAGAAAAGGAATAAAGAGGGGAGTATTTGGGGCGTAAAGGCACATAAATCACCTGCATGCAGTGCACGCCTTTTTATTTCACCTGTACCCTAAATTTCATATTAACAAAAAAGATGCATATTAATTCTGCAGTATATTTGAAACAAAGGCTGGGATGCTCTAGATAAATAGTAGATAATGTAGCGTCTGTGTGGATGTTTACTCCATTTCCATGGCCAATATTGTGACTTATTGTACTGGGCTATAAGAATTTCACCATGGGGGGTTCTTCTTTTGCTTTTCTGGGCCAAAAGAGTGGCGAGGACTGTTATCTTCTCATTGCTTTCTAGTTTGTGTTTTCTCCGGCTTTTTTGTTTGTAGGCTGAGGTTGCAATGGCGAGAAGCGAGTTGAAAAGTAATCTGAGATGTTTTACAGTAATTAGTCGTCTTTGTTGCTGCTGCGGAGACTGCTGCACTGACTCTGAATGGGGAAAGGGGGACTGCAAG
Source organism: Centriscus cristatus (assembly GCA_037832705.1). Lineage (NCBI taxonomy): Eukaryota > Metazoa > Chordata > Actinopteri > Syngnathiformes > Centriscidae > Centriscus > Centriscus cristatus. Next base: position 4,262,536 of record JBBMJM010000022.1, read on the forward strand.
GGGGTTGGGGTGAATGTATGACTGGGTGGGTAGTAGGGTGGGTGTGGGTCTCTTCTTTTGTAGACTGCACTTCCCTCCCTCACCATCGTGAGAGGGAATGGGCTGAGGCAGCTGTCACTTAACATGTGAATGTTTCGAGGGCGGCCCAGGGGTCTATAGAAAACTCTACTTTTTTTTTTTTTGCCCCCACTCGTCCTATTTTTCAAGCACAGGCAGCATGGAGTTTCTGAGCTGCAGTCAGACCCAAAGGAGGGGCTTTGTTGGATGAGAAGGGGGAGAGAGTCAGGGAAAAAGCCTGGAGAAGGTAAAGGCTGCACTCTACTCTGCCTGGTACAGCCAACCTGCAACCTGAGCAGCAGCACCGGCGCTGTTGGAAGTGCCACCGCCTTGCCGCTGTGGGGAACTGGCACAGTCTGACCTCCGTATACAAGCCACTCTTGGCAGGGAACTGTCGGAGTTCAGCTGAGCCGTTGGAATACATTGTCTCCATCTGGACACACTATCCCATCGGTTGCGTTAACCAGGAAGGAATTCCTCTATCACAGCTCCCACAACAAAGAAGAAAGGGAGAGGAGCAGAGCTGGTGGGAGGAGAAGTGAGGTGAAGGGAGGGGAGGGGTGCGCGGTGAGGGGAAAGGAGGACATTGTTTGCCTGTGACTGTGGGCAACGGAAAAGCTTGAGTTATCAGGGCATGTGTGATTGTGTTCAGAAAGTGTGTTTGTATGTGAGCATGTGAGAATGAATGGACTTGATTGAGTGTGTGCTGGAAGGAGTATGCATGTGTGTGTGTGTTTTAGAAGCCTTCAGTTTGGGATGTTGGAGCAGGGGAGGCCATTCAAAGGATGCTCAAACAAAGCTTTCTCCCCTCTTTTTGAATGGTGATTGAAGACTGGCCGGATTCCTTTACTCATGCTGTTGGGCTGTGCTTCAGGGTAAGTGTGGGTCGCACAAATTCAAACCGCCAAAACTGACAGTAGTAGTAGAGAGAGAGAGAGAGAGAAAAGAGTTTGGGTTTGGACTTTGCTGGTCAGTTCTTGGACCAGGGGACTATGTGACAGCGGTGGAGTTGTTGCTGATGGGTTCTTCACATATTCTGAACAAGCAAATCAACTGTAGCATCAGAGTGAATGGATTACTGAGATGTAAGTCCACTTCCATCGATCATTGTCTAAATAAATGGTTGAACACGCAATATTTCTTTTCAGCAACTGCTTTATTCGCCAAATTCAAAAATACAGATGCTGACATGTAATCTCATACTGTGGATTTGTTTTGTGTGTTTCAATGGCTGAGTCTGAGACAAACACGTGACCACACACTACATCCACCCTTAAATGTTATGAGTCTCATGGGCGAATGTGCAGCTGCCTTCGTTGATTAGGGACCACTACCATGATTACTACTTCAGGACCTCACTTGACAGAGACGGTCACACAGCAGCGACAAAACATAATGGCGCGTCTGATGTGATTGATGATTATTGGTCTGTGGCTAATTAAATAGGTGTTTCTTGAAACATGAAAATGGCTCCATCTTTGTTAAAGGTTGAGGAAGCCTTTATACTATCGCTGTCAAAGTCATCACGATATAGAATTAGCTTCATCAGAATAAAGAATTAGCTGTTTCAGGGGTGATGTTATGTCTGCCTGGTTGTCTTCCTAATATGAGATATAGCAGAGGTCGAGTAACGCAGGTCATACTGTTGTTTTATTGCTTTTAGAAATCCCTGATATCATTTGGTTGATCGTGCTGTGTCTTGTGGGGGTTTGCGGGCTTTTGAAACAATCCGTATTTTAAAATCATCATCTGACTGTTAAATCCAGCAAATCGCCTCACACGCGGTGCAATAACCAGAGACGGCACACCCTCACTCGTGAATTGTTAACCCACGTGGTCAAGGCCAGAGACACTCTCCTTGGCTTCCTTGAGAGATGCCGGGCAGTGATGTGAGCTAACTGGGTAATCATTGATCTGGAGGCTGACTGGTGCTTTGTCTGGGCACCACTCTATGATATGACATTGTACTCCCCTGTGGATTTCCTTGCAGCATCATCTGCTCTACAGACACACACAGGATGTAGGTTATTACTGGCATGGAGCACATGAAAGGAAATATTAATCCAGGTCATCATTTACATTTGCATAGCTGTTGCTGGGCGACACAATATTGTTGATATAGGCCCCATAATTTCCCTTAGTTAAAATATTTTCATATAACCTTTGACCTGGAAGATAAAAGCATAACTCTTTTGCATCTTGTCTCCATCCTGACAGTACACAGTTGTATTCACAGTGTATGAATAGAAATAATGTAATACAACACTGTTGGATTGTTTGAACATTGCCAAGCCAGAAGAAGATGCTTTGCTGAGCCAACATCCCAATTTCCTATTTGCTGACCCATATTGCACCTCCCACAGATCTTTAGTCACCAAGCATGACCCAAGGTGACCTGTAGAGTTCTGAAAGGACGCATGAAACAGAGGACCTGGCCTCAAACAGGAACCCTCGCCGTGGTCTCCTGATGGGCTCACCTCAGCTCCTCTAGACCAAGATAATTACATTCACCCTTAACCTTTCTGTCAAAACAATGAATGAGAGCTCAGGGGGCTGCAGACAAACACAGTTTGCTGCCAATTCGTCATATGACTCAAACACAAAATACAATTTGATGAGATCTTTGTTAACTTGAAATTTAGATAGAGATACTTCCGTTGCAAGTGAGCCCCTAACATGATTTATTTCAGTGTTATTCTAGCAAAGAATTTTGATACTGTTATTTTCCATACCCTTCACCACCCATGTGCAATATTATGATCCTCCCCCTCGCCTCCACTTATCATCACCCCTGCGAAATGAGGCGATGTCTGCAATTTTATGGCTGTCATATTTGATCAGATCCTTAATGGGCTTCTCAGGACTGGTCCAGGCTGAATAAGAGATAAAACTGGCTTGTTTCCACTCCCTCTTCGTGCCAGGGTCAACAGTGGGATCCTCGACAAGCCTGTCACATTGATTTCTAAGCCCAGAATATTTCAGTTGGTGATGTGTGATCGAGGGAGCATGTGTGTAAGTGGTCTATGGGAAGACAAAGGAACAGCGAACATCAGAGCCAAGTATCTCTGCACTCATTCACTCTGGCCAAGAAAAGGGGCAATGTTATGATACTGTTTTCTTCTGTGCCAAAGTTTTGGTTTTTTTTGTTTTTTTCTAAAAAAACATGGCAGGAATTTGTTACCCAAATGTAGGAAAGAAAATAAGAAAAGCATCTGTTTTGTTGATCTGTGCACAGTGAAAACTGCATGATGACCCAGAGCCCATTTGTCTTATTTTAGGTAGCTGAAGGAGTTTCGGCATGCATGGCTGAGGGCCCTTACCTCATGTATTACTTCACTGGCCTCTGGGCTGAAGGATTATGGGTAACCTCATAAGCCGGCCCAGTTGCCTGGGCCAGAAGTCTAAGCATGTGAGGTCGGACCAGACCTACATGAAGGAGTGTTACCAACGGCAAAGAGAGTGGCAGCCACAAGAGCAACATGTGGAAGATAAGAAAAAGGAACAGAAGTTGGAGAGAGACAACGAGGCACAGGAAACTGACCATAAGAGGGAGGAAGGCGCTCATACACCAATTTCTGAGAAACCCCTCAGCAGCTCACCTGCATCCACAATCAGGAGCACCAGTACTCTGGATAATGCCTGGCACAGCACCCCTTCTCCATTCAAAATGTCCCGTAATGGGACTCTCACAAGGAGAACAGTGCCTTCGGAGTTTGCCAGATCCCCGCTGGCTCACCTTGACAAGAACCTGACAGAGAGAAGGTCAAGCTATCAGAGGAGAGACTCTAGAGAAGGCAGTCCCTGGTCTTGGAAGACAGTGGCATCACGTGAGGTGACGGAGGTGACTGAGGTCACAGAAACCATCGTGACCGAGATTGTTGAAGTGACCGAGTATCCATCTGGAGACAAGGGAGGAGACCCCATAATCACAAGAACCGTTAGAGTCCTGAACGGGGTGGCCGAGGAGCTCGCTGAGGTTGATAAAAAAACAAAACCCCAAACACTATCATTCAAGCATTGACCTCATCTGTCCTTCCATTCCATCCTTCTTTATCCCATCTCAACTAACAACTCTCATTATTTCTGCCTTTTAACCAATGCTTTGTTTGAATGACTTAAATCTGAGAATTTACTAGTTGTTATAAATTGATGCAGAAAAACCTTTTTACTTTTCAGCTCCAAAGTGATGGACACTCACACTCAGACCAGGATTCTTCTCTGGATAAATGGAGGGTTTGTTGTCAATTGTCACAAACATATTCTGGGTTTTTTTTTTTACCTTTCTGAAGCAACAATGTGTTCTATTTTATACTCATTCTAATAAAGGGAACAAGATCTACATTGGCTCTGCGGGATGTGCCTGCAGACTTTGATACGTTCCTCAAAAACTTGGAATCACTGCTCACCTGGGTGTGTGAGATGGAGGAGCTGAAAGCCAATCAGAAGCCACCGTCTTCAGAGGTCAAAGTGGTAAAAGCTCAGCTCCAAGAACAAAAGGTCTGTATTATCTGCAATATCACTTCAACTCATTCTTGTTTCAAACACATCTTTGAATAACTGGAGCAAAGAGAACGCACCCAAAGGTTACTCTTTTAAGAGGCACGGTGAGGTCACGGATAATAATCGACCTCCTAGCTTGTGCTTCATTCTCAGTTGAATGGGTCGTTTTCACCGCAACAATGAGCTGCAGTTTGTTTTGTGAACGTTTCTTGGGGGAATGAAAAAGGCAGCGAAATCTATAACCTTTTCGCTGTCATCAAAAGCCATTGTGAGATTGTGAAACCTACGTGGCCTGCAACAATATACGCTCGACATATGAGAAGGATCTCACACTGCACTTGACACAAAGGCAGGAAAACAGGAGTAGGGAGTAAGGCTTTCATACATGTTAATTCCTACCGCATAAAAGAAAATAAACAAAAACACCGGTCCAGATGTCCTTGTTGCCACTTTGTTCCATCTTCTAGGCAAGATTTGGACTATAGGTTAGCTTTTTATTATGATGTCTGATTCAAAATGGATGCAAAGTCTCATAGCCACAACAACACACAATGAGCTGTGACATCCAGGAACCTATTTTAATTGTCATAAATGTCCCTAACTGAGCATGTTTATTCTCCTCCAGCTGTTGCAACGACTCCTAGCAGACCGACAGCGCAGTATGGATACGATGATGTTGGAGGGACCTCAGCTTGCGGAGGCCCGACAAGGAGAGGAGGGGGAGCAAGCAAAGGTCAAGTTGTCCACTCTCAAACAGAAGTGGGGGTCTTTGCAGCTGGAGGCGGAGCAAAGGTCAGCCACTTCTACCGTCACACTGATTCTGGGTCAGTGCATGACATACATTTACTTCACTAATGATGAGAACTTTTTGTAGGAGGCAAAGTTTGGAAAGCATTCTACCGAGGGCAGAGCTCTTCCAAGAAGGAGTAGACAGTCTGCAGCAATGGCTTATATCTGTGGAACAGACCCTCGCTCAGCTACGCAATGCAGAGAGAGTGATGCTGCATCTCTCAGAGGCCACAGATCGGGCCAAGGTTAGAAATACACCATGTGTGGTTGGATGTCTACAGCAGAGTATGTTGTGGTGTTTGAATCTCAAAAACATATTTACATTTTACCTTCTTATCAGGCTGTTGTAGAAGAGATTCAAGTCAAAACCACAGATCTGGGAAAAGTCCAGAGCACAGGTCACGATCTAATGGACACAGTTTCAGGTAATATTACTGATTTTTACTGATCTGCCACAGATCATGCATTTAAACCCTTACCCAGCATTTTCTGACCCATCTGATTCAGAGGAGGAGGCCCAGCAGGTGCAGGAGAAGATGGATGCTCTGCGTATTCGTTGTTCTGTGCTCAGTCTGAGCAGCCTGGATGTGCTGCAAAGGCTGGATCAGGCTCTCGAGGCCTCCAGTCGCTGTACATCCAGCCAGGAAGACCTCCACCTGTGGCTGGGTCGCATTGAGAGGGAGCTCCTGGGACCAGCAGGAGCGCAGACACATGTTGGCGATGCCGTACTTTGTACAGCTGAGAGACAGAGGGTATAGTGTTCCCCTACAGTACTGAGGTCAGATTTGGTGTGTATCCATGTACCACCTGACCAATAAAGGTCAGAGTACTGTGAATTCAGAAGAAAGACATTCACACCACTGTAAATCTGGTTTGTTTTGTGCTTGCAGATATTATTATCATTACTAAATAGCTAGTTCTGATGATAGCGTGCTTCAAGTTTGCACAAGGAGCTATTCATTGTGTATGCTATCTAGCGCACTAGGTACCACTTTAATTTAACATAGACGGTAAAAGGAAGTGAAAATAAAATAAAATAGAAAGCTGTAGAAACAATTTTATGACTTTACTCTAGCTGATGCGTCTGTTTGTCATGTAAAACGAAACTGTTTAGCTAACCTGATGCAAAAGCAACTAGATAAAAAAACAAACAAAAACAATGAGCCGTGAAAGCTGCGAGTATTTACTGTGACCTATTTCCAAATAAATCCTACAACAGATTATGATGTACAGTCTGTTGAGCTACAAACACTGACTGTATTTCAGCTTTTTACGTGTAATTTATACACACTGGCATATTGACCTTGTTGTGTCTGTGTTACTTTTTATCAACCCATAAAGACAAATGCATTCTGGTAGAATATGTAACCATAAAATGATGAAAAAAAAAAGATACTGATACTGATACTGGATTTTTTTTTTTTTTTTTTTGTCTTCTCAGCTGGAACAGGCAGTAGTGAAGGAGATGGCGTGGTTCAGAGACACAGCCCTCAGTCTTGAAAAGCTGAAACACATCCACCTGGATCCAGGGTTCATATCAGAACAGCTCTATGAGCAGAAGGTATGAATGTTATATGACATATACTTTCACTCTTAAATTCAAACAGGTATTTTATATTTGAACCGGACTGAACTGAAAATGAATGAACCCATAAAGCTTTGTGAATTGTCTCCTGGATAGATTTTGGCCGTGGAGATTCTCCAGCACAGGTTTAACATCGAGAAAATGGTGAAGATCTTTGAAATCTTGCAAACATACAGCGATGAAATGGAAACCAGCAATTTGCAGGTATTTGTTTCTATGTATTCCATTAACTAGAGACCCGATGATGATGATGTGATGAAGAAAAACAAATGACACCTCTAAATGTTTTCTCTGTACCCTCCACACAGACTCCAATCGATGCCTTACAGGAACAATGCAACACCACCTCAGCCACTAATTCCCACGTAGTCCTGCAGCTAGAGCATGCTCAGTCGCTCCTCGTCCAGTTCTCAGAGGGCCTTTCTGAGGTCTCACCCTGGCTCCAGGAAACTCAAACCCTCATTGGCCAGCTGTCCATGAGCACCATTAGCTATGAAGCATTTCGAGAACAACAGGACCTCTTACAGGTGGGCAAAACCTGCTTGTCCACATTTGAACACTTTTCTCTGTCAAAATCCTTTTGTTCAGTAAAACAAAGAAGTCCTTTTATCCTTTACTTTCTTTGACCAGGTTCCTCTGGGACAACAAACCTCTGTGTTTAAACACTGTTCATTATTGTAGTCTACCTAGTGACCTGGTTCTATTTCAACACTGTGCAACAATGCCAATTCTATGTTAGACCTTCTACAAACTGCTTTAAAATGTTACTTTTCTCCCACATTAAGGGTCTGAGGGAATCTATAGCAGAACACAAACCTTTGATCTCACGTTTATGCTCTCTGGCGAAACGCTTGTCAGAGCTAAACCCCATTGAAGGGAATGAGTTTTGCTGCAAGTCAACAGAGGCTGAAGAGAAGTACAGAGCCATTAGAGATCGCATCAGGGAGACCGCTAATCTACTGGAAGAATCCCTTCCCCGATTCACTCAAGTAAGAGCGCTTGTATAAATGAACAAAATTACTATTACTATCATTACCATTAATATAATATTATTTATCACATAAACAACTTTTCATGTTTCTGTAGCTGAATGAAAGGATGATCCTTATCAGAGAGAGTCTTGAACGCTTGCGCAGTCGCATACAGACTCCCACCTCCCTTCAAGGCCTCAGCCCAAGGATCCAGGAGCAGTTGCAGGACAACAAGCAAACCCTGGCCGAGCTGTCTAAACTGGAGCTGGGGCTCGGCAGTGTCAAGACACAGGCAGAGGAACTGGTGGCTAACACACAGGCGGCTGGGGATGAATCCATCGGCACAGGTGATCATCATCCTATCAGAGATGATCTTGGTCGTGTACATAAATTACCCTGCCCATGGGAAACAGATTCTGAAATACATCCCTGCATTCCTCTAGCAATCCAGGAGCAAGTATCCAGCTTGTCCCGGCTGTGGGATGAGACACATGCTCAGGCTCAGGAGAGAGAAAGCTGGCTCCTTAAAATGTTGGATCTGGCCATGAAGTTCTGGAGCGATGTCAGTGATGTCACAGTTACTCTCAACGATGCCCAACAGGCAGTTTTGGATCTCAATGCTAGTCGGACGGATTCTGAAACAATACGCCAGAGCCTGGAGACCATGCAGGTCTGCTTTAAGAGATTGTTATAAGACATATCTGATAATGTACAATTATTGCAATTTAACTATATTAAATGAATTTATCTTTTAGACTCTCAGGGAGGACATTGACAGTTTACAGGGAGATCTGGACATTCTAGGTGTCCTGGGAATGGATCTGATGTCAGCATGTGGAGACACAGACAAGCCCGATGTCACAAAGAGCCTCGATGAAGTGAGAAATAGTTTGAAATAAATCATTTAAAGTAATATCAAATATCATTTTATATAATATTTGATTGACTAAGACTGCAATAATCTATTTGCTACTTTTAAGCTCTACGCTACATGGAACAACTTGAGCAGACTGTGGAGCGAAAGTCACAAAAAGCTGGAGGAGTCCCTGCAGATGTCCTTACACTACCAGGACACTATACAGGTGTGTGTTGGCATGTATTTTTTATTTTTATTTTTTCATTTTACACATCGAGACTACTACCTCCTCCATACATATCCTGATGTTTTCACAAGCCTGTATTAGAGAAACGATGTGTGTACGTGTTGCCATCATGTCATTGCCGGTTCAGTCCCGAACATTTGTTCTCATGTTATTCTCAACGATCCAAGTTAGATTCTATATTTATATATTACTTGGTCTTCTACCAAAGCAAATGTGCTTTTGATGTGAAATTGGATTGAAAATAATCTATAGAATAAGGGATTGTTCTAATGACAAAACGCAAACCCATGCATACACGAACTGACTTCAATGCATTGGTTTATAAAAATAATAATAATAATAACATTCTAACAGGGTCTTTTCGAGTGGCTGAAGTCTGCTGAGCTGAGGTCTACTGAAGAATTTGTTGTAGGAACTGACCTGGAATCAGTCAAAGAGCAGCTACATGATCTCAAGGTATTCTGCATGATATCAATCGCACATTAACAATGGCATGTTTGGAGTCACATAGAAATGTTGTTATTTTGGATGAAAAAGCTCGAAGTCACAGTCAGTACGTGACTATTTTTAGCTGGAATACTCAAGGCATAGGTGTACGGAGGGAATTTCTAGCAACCTTTACTCCCGGGGTACATTGTGTTAGCTAATAGTGCTAAAAGGCAAATTGATAGTTAGAAAAGCTGTGTGGAATTATGTTAGCACAACTGAAAGCAGGTGATCAGAGAAGCTGTAAAACTGACATTGTCATGAAGTTGTCTGGGTGACACCAAACCTTTCAAAGGTATTGTATATTATAACACTGAATGTTGAACGTATTAACGCCTTCATTTTTCGTTCAGGAATTTAAGCGAGAGCTTTACCAGAAGAAGATTGAGATTGAGAGCCAGAACCATCGCTTTGTGTGTCGGCTATCTCCGGGCTCGGAGCGTCCTGGCTCAGTCTCACCGCTGTGTGACTTCAGACAGCGTTGGGACATTCTAGAATCTGAGACAGTCAACAGACAGGTGAGAAAACAAGACCAGGTCATTATTTGTTGTGCTTTGGAGTATTGTGATGACATCTATTTCAGAAGAAATACAGAAAATAACAAATCTGATTGATTTAATCAAACTTTTAACTTAACCTGCGTTTAGCGACCTCTAGTGGCTGCATTAATAACGATCATGTGTGAGGCGTGTTATCAGGAAATACTACATTTTTAATGTAAGTAACTGTTCTAAGTGTCTATAATGAGTGAGAAACCCTAACTTTAACAGTAAGCTTCAGCCTAAACGGAGCACTGTTCATGTGCCGAGAAATAAAAGCATGAGTTCATAGAGAGTTCATAGAGACTCACTTATAGGTGATTTGAACAGAACACATTGGAAATAATATCCCATCTCACCAAAGAACTTCCTGCTGATTCCTTGTGGTTGCAGCATCAGCTGGAGTGTGCTCTGCTGGGTCTGGGTCAATTCCAAAACACGCTGGATGAGCTGCACACATGGCTCGCTCGGACTGCTGAACAACTGCAGCGCAACCAGTCGATCAGTATTGACCTGCAGACCTGTGAAATAGAGCTGGCCAAACATAAGGTTGGTGGTTAGATTATACATAGTTAATACATATTCAACATAAATTAAATAAAATGAGTGTCAGACACGTTTTTTCAAACTTTGAAGTGAACAGTAACTTACACATTGACAACTTTACACATTCTCCCAGAGTCTCGGATAACATAACATAACATGTGGATCTGTCTCCTGAACGTGAAAATGTCAAATACTATGTGTAACTATTTCTTCTTGCAGATACTCACTGAATAATATGAACGCTGCTTTTTTTAATCGTATTGAAACATTGCGGTGCATCTTTTTTCTTAGGTCTTGCGCAATGATGTCATGTCCCACGTTCGGACCATTGAGTCCTTGAACCAGGCTGGCAGAGGGCTGCTGGAGGTTGGGTCTGGAGACAGTCCCCATGGACTGCAGTCCCATCTGGAGCAACTCAATGAAAGCTGGGAGTTTGTGCGCTGTGAGACTGAACGCACTCAGCTGGAATTAGAGAACAGACTGAGTCAGGTAAAGAAGGAAAATATTGTTGATAATTTGTTTGACGTTGCAGAAAAGGTTGATGAAAGAAACAGTGACCTCAATGGAATATTGTTGGATGACATGTTACAGCAGTTTATGCTTCAAAATTTGTTGAAGAATGGCGCCCTCTTGTGGTAATTATAAAAACATGAACGTACCAGAGTGGCAAAGAGTCCTCACGTGAACTCAAAGGAACCGCTCTCGTTAAACATGATATGCCAGCTTTTTAATAATTGGAAATACTACTATTTATTGCCCCACATACTTTTGTGGCAACATTTTAACTTGGTTGGATTTTTGTATTAAATGATACGTCACAAAGGTGATTTAAAGTGATTGCATTTTTTTACGACAGGTGCAAGATGTTACCATGGAGATTCAAGATCTCTTACAATGGCTGGAGAACACAGACATCAGACTGTCCTCCTCTAAAACCATGTGGGGAATGCCGGACTCTGCTGCTGAAAGGCTGAATGCACATTTGGTGAGGCCGAGCAGATCTTTTTTGAAACAATTAACATGTTATGTGATGCCGCATTGACAACATGCATACGTGTGTTAAACTACTTTTGTCCTCTACATATACATCACAGGAGCTGTGCAATGAGATGGAGTCAAAGCTCCACGCCTACACAGACGTGAAGAACGCCGTCCACAGGATGCTGGAAAGCAGCAATGTTGTGCGTGGATCCAGCACTGAACACTGTTTGTCTATTCTTGAACAGAGGTGGGCCTCTGTTTACAGCAAAGTCCAGGAGCGGAAGGTCATTTTTTCCTCTAGTAATTATGATGTGTTTCAGTTTCAACATGGAATGAATACAGTGCATGACTACATCATGATGCTCCTATAGGCAAAGCTAACGAAAGGCTTGAGTTTGGCCAAGGAGTTCCACAGTAACGTCCAAGATCTTCTCACCAAGATGGCCAAGTGTGAGGAGTCCATCGGGCTTCTCGCTGCTCCCAGCTTCACTCTGGACACCGTCTGTACTCAGCTGCAGGAACACAGGGTAGGTGGAATCCTTCATTCATTCTGCCGTTGTGTTTGGACTTTCAGTCACTTTCATGAACTTCTGAAATTCTTACAGACTCTAGTGAATGAGGTGATGGCCTATGGAGAAAAAAGGACCGCTGTGGAGAATGCGGGCCGTAGACTTACAGAGCTGAGCAGAAAAGAAGACTGTGACATCATTCATAACCTCATCATGACCGTCCAGGATCGCTACAGTAAACTACATCAACGCACAGCAGAGAGAGGCAGGATGCTAGAGGAGGTTAAAAAGAACACCAAACAGGTAGGCAGCCGCATCCGGGCTCCTTCTCTATCCTTTGTGTGAAATATGCTGCTCCTCACTTCAACTCCAGTTCCTGCTGGTATATTTTTTGGTGCTGAAATATGGACATTATTTGAACTAGGGACCTCTTATTTGCTCTTTTCCTACCAAAGCCTCGTACTTCCACAACAATTCACATCATATATGTTTGACTGTTTTGTGTGCTCTTAAATTGACAAATACAGTTTGAATATGAATTTCAACTTAGCTGAAAAACATAATCCCATGAAGTAATTTCTTTAATTCCCACATCTTTCAGTTTAACGAGTCTTGGCGAATACTGGTGGACTGGATGACAGAGGTGGAACAAACACTAGACACCCACAAGGAGATTGCAGTGTCCCACGAGGAGATTAAACTACAACTGACTGAACAGAAGGTGCAGAAAACGTCACAATATATGAAACTATTTTATTTTAGTTTGCCAAAAGACACTACTGATTGCTGCTCATTTCCCTTTTGTATGTAGGAGTTCCAGAAATTGCTGAGATCGAAGAGGCCCATGTATGAGGCCACTCTGAAGAGCGGCCGCAGCCTCCATGAAAGAGCTCACACCAGCCAGGACCGGCAGCATCTGGAGAACCTCCTGGCCGAACTCAAAGACACATGGGACACCGTCAGTGGCAAGGCTATGGAGAGGTACGCAGCTCCTTCACTGCACTATTCAGTGAAAACGTGTCGTATTTACAGCAGCTTCTAGAAGCTTCTAGACATCTCTTTTCTTTACGTCACCCTGGTTGAGGATTTAAGGACAGACGGAGCGGTATTGTGCGAACTGTGAATTCCATCGTGACAACTATTAGTTTTGATGTTGGGATGTACAAATAACGCTGAATTGATCTTTTTTCTGACAGACAACATAAACTGGAGGAAGCCTTGCTCTTCTCCGGACGATTCACCGATGCCCTTCAGGCCCTTAACGACTGGCTGTACAGAGCTGAGCCCCAGCTAACAGAGGACGTTCCTGTCAGTGGAGACAAAGACATAGTCAACAGTCTGACAGACAAACACAAGGTAAAAGTTTCGTCACTTTTGTCTTGGAATTAATACACATTCAGTTCGAGTCGTATCTGTGTCCCCTGTGTCCCCCTCCAGTGCCATTGGGACAATCTTCTGCACCATTTCTTTCTCTTTTAAAGGCTTTCCAAAAAGAGTTGGGGAAGCGAGCCGGGTGCATCAGGACCCTGAAGCGGTCGGTGAAGGACCTGACCAGGAGCAGCACAGCTGATGCTCACTGGCTCCAGGAGCAGATGGATGAACTGGAGGGCCGGTGGGAGGCCGTGTGTAAGCTGTCGGTCAGCAAACAGGACAGGCTGGAGGCTGCACTCCAGCAGGTAGCGCTCACAAGACGAAGTGTTACTCAGCCAGCTGTGAAGCTTGCTGGAGAGCACTGATGCATACGATTCAGGGTGCACGTGGTGGTCATGAGTCCGAAGATCTTATCAAAAAAGATATCGTGCTTGTAAAAGTGTAATGATAATTCCTACCTGTGTCTGCGATCTTAGGCTGAGAAGTTCGATGGACTCGTCCACTCATTCATGGAGCGCCTCACCGAGGTGGAGAGGACATTGAAGTACGGGGTCGTACCAGAGGAGGAGGAAGGTTTGCTGGCCTTCCGCAAACAACATGAGGTGATTGGAACATGAAAATCATTCCCCCTGGGGCGTGGAAGATCTAAGGTCAGCTCAGGGCTGCAGAACAACATCCTGTTGTTGATAAGGATTCCTCTGGCTCAAGGGCAGTGAGGCAGGGGCCTCGTGTTTGAACTCTTTGAACCCGCCCACTCTGACCATTACGACATGTTTATTCATGATTTTGTGAGTTTATTTAAGCATCAAAGGACAAATATTTTGCCTTTTGCACAGGAGACAATGTCTGCCTTGAAGATTCACGCAGTGGAGCTTGAGGACATTCAGAGTCTGGGCGATGCGATCTTGACCTCCTGCCATCCAGATTCCATCATCACCCTCAAGTCTTGGATGAGTGTCACCAAAACCCGCTACGAGGAAGTGAGTTCTTTGGTGACTGGCTGAGCTGAGAGATAACGGCGGATAATTGACCACAGAGTAATAATTAACACAACATCCAGGCGTAACTGTCTAACCACATTTTATTTTGGTTGTTATCTGAGTCAGGTTCTGACATGGGCGAGGCAGCAGGGCCTCAAGATCCAGACCGGCCTGGCATCACTGGAGGCAGAGAGAGAGGAAGTCCAGAGGCTGTTAGAGTGGATCTCCTCGGCAGAGGAAGCTCTCTACCTCAGAGACCAAGTGTCACTGCCTGAGACGATGGAGCAGAACCAAGAGCTCATGGAGCAGCATGCGGTACAGTGTCTGTCCACTGGAGTCGGACTCTGCCCTTCGCCACCATTCCACCATGCTAACAGCTGGCAATCCCCTCTGCAGGTATTCATGGAGGAGTTGAAGAAGAAGTTCCCAGAGGTTGAACATGCAACAAAGTCCTGTAAACACAAGAGCATCTCCAAACAGCAGGTGTCCCCCTACAAACGCCCTCTCACAAGTAAGCAACCACGGCAACGGCTGTTGTGATGTAAGTCACCGAACAGCTCTGACCTACTGGTGCTACGTCTCCATCCAGAGCGGAGAAGTGCGATGAAAATTCAGCCTGCTGCACCGCTTCCCCTCGAGCACCTCGACCCTCAGACCCCTCAGCTCAGTCAGCTGGTCAGCCAGTGGCAGAAGCTGTGGGTTCTGGCTCTGGCTCGACAGAAACGTCTGGAACATCACCAGCAAACACTCAAAGAGGTCGGCGCCCGTTGTCATCAGGAACCGCTAAACCAGAAGAAAGATCTCAGTTTCTTCAAAATGTTTTGCTCAGACTTTGACTCCATGCTGAATGAATGTTGCTGATATTTGTCAACAGATGGAGGAATTTGCCAACTTTGACTTCAATATTTGGCGGAAGCGTTACATTCAGTGGATCAGTCATTTAAAATCTCGGATCCTGGACGTGTTCCGCAGCATCGACCGAGACCAGGATGGACGCATCAGCTTGAAGGAGTTCACTGACTATGTCCTTGCGTCAAGTAAGTCCCCCGAGACATGTCGAGAAAGGCATTGTACTTGATTTATTAACTGCTACGTTTGTCATTAACCACACAACTGCAGAATTCCCCACCAACTCTCTGGAGATGAACGCAGTAGCAAACATCTTCGACATGAACAGCGACGGCTTCATCGACTACTACGAGTTTGTGAGCGCGCTGCACCCCAGCAGAGATCCCTACAGGAAGACTCTGGATGCAGATCAAATCAATGAAGAGGTGCATGAGCACTGTGGACAAAAAGCAGTACAGGCTGGATTTGACTGTTTCCAGGCTCTGACTGGTGACATCTCCTTCCTTAGGTCAGTCGCCAGGTATCACAGTGTAACTGTCCCAGGAGGTTCCAGGTGGAGCAGATCAGCGCCAATAGATACAGGGTGAGTCACATGGTTTTACTTTAGGCTTTACTGTGAATAAACCAGGGAATATATCTGAAGCTGTATAATTTCTATATTCCTCAGTTTGGAGATTCCCAACAGCTGCGGATGGTTCGGATCTTGCGTAGCACACTGATGGTCAGGGTGGGGGGAGGATGGACGGCTCTGGATGAATTCCTGGTGAAGAATGACCCTTGCAGAGGTCAGCTGATGCTTCAGTCTATCCATTAATGAATCAATCTATTCTGAATGGCTAATTTTTTTCCGACATTATGCAAACATTCACTGACTGAATGTGAATGTCTGTGTTCAGTCTCCTACACGCTGAATTTTGTTCCTGTGTCACCAACAGTAAAAGGTCGAACCAACCTGAAGATCAAGGAGAAGTACTTGTCCCCCACAGGAAGCACCTCAAAGGGTTTGACCGTCAGCAGGTCCAATTCGAGCCTCAGTCTCTACAGCAGTGCCTCGGCCCCCACCAGCCCAATGACACGCAAGGCAAGATATGAATTCTGTTCTGACAAGTATGAAATAGTGTTTTTATAGTGAAATGATCACAGAGAGTAAAAAACTGACAAATACTGTGCTTCAGAGGATGTTAGAGAAACACTCTAGAACAGTCTTCTGACCTGTTTGACCCCACATGGGGTGGTCTCGCTTTAGGCATTACTCCGCAGAAGTTTCTCAGGTGATCGCTGCATCCGTCCGAGGAGCTCCATCGCTGCCTTGGGATCCGACCTCCAGTTCGTCACAGCAGGGGAAGACAACTCTCTGTCACCATCAGGTCAGACAGTCAAAGGCGTTGAAAGCCTTTGTAATGTTTGTGTATGCTGAGACGGTTAAGAACACTTTGTTTTCGTTCCTCTGCGCCCTCTAGACGAAGCTGAGAGGTTACCCACATGATTATGTCTGCCTTTGAGCATCATGTGTGCTGCAGCGCTTGAAACCAAACCCGGACCGCCTCGGGGGCCCTGAAACACAGTGATAAGATGGAGACAGACACTGAAGGAAAGGACCAGCGAAGGTCACCGGCAACGCTTAAGGGTCGTTAATATAAACACAAGGATTCTTTTGTCTCCTATTCATTCTCAACCATCGGACTGCAGCAAGAGCACGACTGCATGAATATTTATTGCATGAGGGTTTGTTTTTTACAGCTTGGTTATACTCCTGTGGATTTCAAGATGACCAGAATCAGACTTTTACACATATAATACTGCCTAACA
>JBBMJM010000022.1:4300975-4322417 GCA_037832705.1 Centriscus cristatus
ACACACACACACACACACACACACACACACACACACACACACACACACACACACACACACACACACACACACAGGGCGCAGGGGAATTTTACCAAAGTGGCACAATGCCATTGGTGTGTTTCTATGAATATACTGTACATCATAACAACAAGTGGAGCCTCTGTGAACACAGATAACCGGTTGGTGACCTCAAAGTCACACAGTGAGATGGACACAGGATGCAATAAACTTGACCATCTGCTCCCTTGGGTGCGACTGATCTCATTGCCAGGGGGAGACCGGTGACCCCAAAGTCTCCCCTGATGACGACAGTCGTATGGTGTTGACTCCATGGGGAAAAGATGTGAAAACAAAGCCTCTGCCTCGCAGCGACCAGCATCCCTCCCAAAAAGATGAGGGGAGGCGTTGGTTTGGTCCAGGAAACCCCTACCCATTGTTTTGCTTCCTTCATTAGCCGTTGTGTCAACAGTTTGGTTTGCTAAGCGTGTGCCACTGTTTTTGTTCTGCTGCACCCCGGCTGACCTCGGTACTCCCTCTGATGTTTTGACAGATTGTTTCAAAATCCCATCAACACAACCTACTGTTTTAAAGTCAAGCACCCACGTTGACAACAAAGGCTGGATTGCACATTTGACCAAAAGCAAATAAATGTGCTGAGTCGAAGACAAAATGTGACGTAAGTCTTTAACCAGGGTCCGGAAATACCAAGAGGTGCAGCAGGATGTATCTCTTTACAGAGGCTTGCAGATGAGTGCAAGGTGTTAAAAATAAGAGGTGCCACATGAATAGATAATTCAAACAAATGTGTGATCAAGAAGCACAACATATCTCACAAATACCACCACATATTTATTTTTCACAACTCACCATCATCTAGGTACATCTGGTCCAGTTCCTGGGGCTCCTGTTTGACAGTGATGGCAGGGGGGCTGGAATCCTCATGATGTAGGCTGGGTGAGTTCCCTCCACCCTGGGCCGAGGTGACTGTTGCCTGAGCCTGACTGGGGCTGTAGGCCTGAACAAATGGACTCTCCGTGGGCCCACCGGGAGTGGAAGGGTGGGAGGAGACTGGGGAAGACGAGGGGCTGCTGTTGGCATAGACAGGGTGGAAACCATGGGGTCCTGGACTGCTGAGGTGGTTGGGGCTGCCCTGGAGCATACTGAGGCAAGAGCTGTGGTCTGGAGATGCTGGGTGGGTGAGGATTGGTTGGCCAGGGTTCTCCTGGAGTGGTGCGGCATGGGTAGGACTGCTAGGGAGGCACTTGCTGTATGGCACAGGGGATAGGTCATGCAAGGTGGGGCTGGAACTAGGGGACGATGAAGGCATGGCAATATGGCGAGGCGGGCAGGGAGTGTAGCCACTGACCAGGCAGGCATCAGTATCAGCTACGGGCATGATGGGAGTTAACCTGGGCTGACTGTAGTAGGGCTTTGAATGCATGGGCAGCCCTGCAGTCCCCAAAGCATCATATTCATCACTGGGTTCTGTCTTTATTATCGGCACTGAGGGGGAAAAAATAGAAAGAAAGATGGAAATATTAAGAAAAAAAAAAAAAACGTGCAAGGGATCCACGTGGCACAATGAGTGCATGAGGGAGGCTGAGTAATGCAATGAGCAAGCACACTTGTGGCAGCAATACCCTTGATAATCCAAACAACCACCCATAGATATGTGTTTGGTGTCTCTAACAGACAAAGCCTACACCTCCCACCCACAACCCCCTTTACCACACCATGAAAAAAGAAAAAGAATAGGGGGGAAAGAAAAATGGATGAGTCATCAGAGTGGAAAACCACAGCTGGCTCTAATAATGAATGAGACCTATTTTCTTTGGACTACCCTCCAACTCTGATATCCAGTAAAACACTACTTTAAAGCACAGAACTGCTGCTGCTGCTGCTGCTGCTGCTCGAGAAGCCCAGGACCCCTACGTTCCCTCGACACTCAAGAAGTAATTGTTTCTCTTAGGACCAAATGATAGGGGGAGCAAGTGAAAAAAGTGGGATGATTTGATTTTGATTAGGCTGCCTGAGTTCCTTAAGAGGCCGAAAGAGTTGCGCCTGTGGTTTCAGAAGCTCCAAGCCTCAGCTAATGCAGGCGAGAGCAATGAACCCACTTGATCATTGTCTCTTTTCAAACTTCCAATCCATCACGGACCGTCTGCGCTGTTTCCTGAATACTCTTGATAGACAAGTATTACACTGTCCCTTCACGCTCAAGATTTGTTTTTTCAAAAACAATGAAGCTGTATTATGGATTGAAATGTTTAATCTCAATCTGGAACATTTACAAACATAATAGGGCCTTGCATGACAAACTGAATAGAGTCCACCTTAAAAGCACACAAGTGAGTTGTGAATTATGTACGTGTGAAGACTGTGCCAGCAAAAGTCTAACAAGGTAGTATTAAGATTTGAGTCACAATAGACCCACTGTTTCTAGTTCTACACAATGTTAAAGTGTGTTAATGGGTGTGGTTGGGAATTTTATGCCAAGAATTTAGTTTTTGGCTGAAATTGTTTTGAGTGACATTTGCAGACAATCAGATATGAATACGATCTCTTTATAACAGAGTCATCGAGTGATAGTAAAACCAAAAAGAAACAAAGCTGTAGTGTATTGTGTGAAAAAAGCGACTGTTTTCAATGTGTTCAATGTGCAGAAATTGTGCTGGTACCCTCTGGGGTCCTGAGCTAAGGTACTGTGATAACAAAGCAGGGAGCCAATTTACGTCAGCCCGGTCTGCTTTCAGAGCCCAGGGAGTGGGCCCGGTGTCGAGGGATACATTGTACAGTGAGTCCCATGATGCATTGGCCTTCTTTTTGCTGCTCGGGGGTATGGTCGTTTGGTGCTCTCTACTTCAACAATTAGTTTCATCTGCAGTTCTCTTCCTCATCTTGTCCTCCTGTGTTGCACAAATAAAAAGTTCCATGGGACTAAGTGGATCATGTGTTGGCTGAAATTCAAGGGCTGCTGTAAGAAATCCTTTTAAAAATCCAGTGAAACCATAATAGTACTCGGTGATATGTGTTATGTTTTTTCAGCTACCTCAGTGGACCCAAGAGAAATGCTGGTGTTGATGTGTATTTATGATGGCAGGCTGTACTTGCGATACTTAAATGGCGGGTTGGTAGTAATTGAACCACCACAGCTCACTTCGTCAGTCCATTTGTACGAAAGGAAAGTGATGACAGGCAAGCAAGCAAATCTAACATTGATAATTGCAGATTTCTTTCGTTTGATGTCTATAGATTTGTCAACTCTTAGGAACATCTCCACAATCTGAGACGGGGACGGGATGCCTGTGAACACAGGTGCAGTAAATTCACACCAGACTGATGGCCTTCCTCCAAAGTTTTGGACATAAGATTCTCCCACCCCTGTTACAGATAAGCATAAACAGATATCTCCCTTTAGCCTAATCCATCTGTGTGTCTCCTCTCTACTTGGTATCTGAGCTGAGCAAATACATTCGCCAAGCAAGTCCCCACTTCATCTGGCTTCTATTTCCTCACAACCTGTGGGTTATGGCCCACAGACAGTTGACGCTCTGCACATATTTTTTCTCTTCATCTCTGGGAATTTCTCTGTCTACTCCTATTAAAGTGATCAGACCTGATTTAGGTATTTGATTCTTCCCCTTAAATGCAAAGACATTTGTGACAAGTGTTTGTCATCATATTTGATTAAAATGGGTTTGTGTAATTTTGTCATGTGAAGACACGGGCGAGCTGTTGAGCATTTGATTGCTGGAACCATCATTGCTGCGAACACGTTGGACCAAGGTTGTTCCACTGGCAGTCACATTCTAACATGGAACAGGTGGTAGTTCATTAACTCACAGGTACCTGATGCAGCATGTCCAACTGTGCAGGCAATCTGTGCAAGTCCACTAACATACTGTGGGGTGTAGAAGAGTCTCAAATGACCAAAGCGATAGATGTATGCAGCTAGTCTCAAAGTGAATTAATGCATCCGAAAATATTATATGAACATAAATAAATACATAAATGCACACAGAAAAAATAAATGAACAAAAAACACAATATTTCTGTAAAAAACATAGAATGGGTATTTACAAATTTCTTGCAGTGTGTGAAACCTGCTGTATGATGACATGCACTGATTCACAAATTGTTTTTTTTTTTTTCTCCCTTCAACAAGAACCTGTCTACCTTCTGCAGCCAGTGAGAAGAACACAATCCCATAAGGAGGGTGTTGACGTTCTTATCAACATCGCATTTGCCCATGGCCGGAGTTTGGACCATCAGTCAGTCAGACACTTCAGATTCAGCTGTTGCATTTATTATTTTAATGTACATGTGTAAATCCTTCCATGTGCATTTATTCATTTTGAGACTGATCTAGAAACATATATGACACAAGAAGGTTGTTCTTGACTAATTCCCAGGGGGAAAAATGATGGTGAAAATGTTCACCAAAAGAAATGAACAATGTGTGGTTCAGTAACCTTTCCTGTATATGACACCGACCAGAACCACAAACCGGTGCAGTGAGGAGAGTCAGCACCAGCACCTGTTTGTGTTAAGAATAGAGCTTGATCTTACAAAGGAATCTCCAAATGGCCTGTACAAATAAAAGGGTTCCAAGAAATTCTGAGCTTCAGCTTTGGTCACTGCCAGCATTTTTCAATTTTTTTTTTTTTTTTTTTTGTAATGTGGTTGGTGAGACTGTTTTTTATTTCAGGAGCAACACGTCACGTCTCTACTCACGCAAGAATGATTGGATGGGACCTTGGAAAAGCAATGCTCGTTCCGAGTCAGACAAAGATACTTGTAGCATATGTACAGCTGTACATGACAGATGAGCACGTCGACTTGACAAGCAAACGGCAAACACTACTGCTGAAGGTATAACTCATGGTAAGATGTATGAAGGCAGCTTCAACTCAATAACTCAAGCAGCAAGAGGTGGACTTTGTATAACTTGCAGCTTTTTAGAGAAAGAAAAAAAATCATACTTCAAGAACAGAGTATCATTGTTAAATGATGATTCTGATGAGTGTTTTTTTTTTTTGGAAGGTATCACTATGCTCACGGCATGACAAAGGGTATGTTTCTGAATGAGCCATCTTGCTTTTCTGTCATGCATTATTATGACAATGTTTCAATGTTTCAACAGCCCCTGACTGCACCTATCACTCAAGTTTATCTGTCTGTATGTGAGCATGAGTGCATGCACCTGACAATAATATGGTCTAATATATGTTGGAGTAAGGGCATGGGTCAGTGCACACGTCTGACATGGCTGAAAGGTAGAGTGAAATAGTGCAGTAGGACTTTTTTTTAAAGACAGATACTGTTGATCTACAGTGGGTGCAAACTATATTTGCATTAGCCCTCGGAATAACAAGGTGCTCACACAACCTGTATGGAAAATAAAGGGTGTTTTCATTAGCATCTGTGTCCCAGAGAGTGTTTGCTTCATCCTTCCGCTGTTTCAAACAAGTCTATTTTAAGAGCTGGGTTTGCCTTTTTATAGCTGAGCAGACACCCAAGTGTGAAAGAAATGTTCTCGCAAACACCGCCGGCGACCACAACTGTGCTTGAAGTGGGACAGCAGGCCGGAAGAGCCCTTTTCATACAGGAAAGTGAGAGAGTGTTGACAGCGCGCGTGTGTCCTCCCTCTGTCGGCCCACCACCAGTACCTGGCCACAATGTCAGTTGTTTGCTTCGATGTTGACACACAGACTGGAACCCTCAAAAGCAAAGAGCTTCCTCATTCTTTGTAGCTGCACTTACACCATGATTGTATTACAGTCATCGCACTGGCACTCTGTTTACAAAGCTAACGCGCTTTCTGTAGTCGTCTTTGTGAATGTCAACGAGTGACCATTCAGGTCTACATGACAAACTATCATGAAACTCTTTGTTTTTGAACAATTTGTTGAATCTAAATGTGAACTCAGTAACTTTTTTCTTTATGGGCTGAACACTACAGACTTAATTATGCTCCATGGGAGGACAGCAGACCTGCTTGTGTGGTAGATGCTACTTTTTGGGTTTACTTGACAGTGAAAAGAGTCATCTTTTCATTGGAGTTGTGTTTATTCTCATGGAAATGACTTAAGAGAGGCGTAGTGGATGCTGATAAGTCTCCCCACCTCATTCCACGGTGCCTGCGCACTATATAAAATGGATATGCTATATATGGCCTGCGTTTGTCTGCCTTGTCTTGCACTGGTTCACTTACCCACAAGGCTCTTATTCATCAAAGCAATCAGGCAGCTCCAAATAGGGCCCTGCTCTACTTTCTTTCAGAGGCTTGTCCAAAATCCAAATCAGTTATCTCCTGCTGCCATAAATACATCTGCTGATAATCTGGATGTCACATCTTATTAACAGCTGTGGATTTACAACACAGTGCATGATATTCCAGCAGCACTTGGCCCATTAGGCATTGATCGATGCAAACACAATATCATTGTCTAAGTCTTGCAAATGGAAGGTTGCTAGTTGGAATCCCAGCTGGGAAATGTGCAGCAGCTGGGGGATCACTAAAACCTTCCTCAGCAACTTTTGTTCAGGTACCAGACAAGTTGTTTAGTGCCTGAGTTGCTGAACTGTAAAACAGCTGACAGCAGCGGCCTGTGACTCGATGTGTGTGTGTGTGTGAGAGAGAGAGCAAGCATTGCTTATGCTTAGTCAACTGAATACATAAAGATAAGCGTAGATATTGCACGTTTCCATATTCAAAATTCAATAGCTCACAACGTTATAAAGCTGAACACCTTACTCGACTCTCGCCGATACATTCTTAGGATTCCAATGTGAAAGCCATCTATAAACACTGAGGCCAGGGGCACACGAACACAGGGAGTTGTATTCCTGGGCTTTCAGGTTGCTACATGAATGACAGAGCAGAGCACGACCTGCATGTGAATGCACACACATGTGCATTTGTGTGTTTATCAGCAGAGTGTGATGTGGGGTGTGAAAGCCAGGTCGTCGGGGGGATTGACTTCTCTGCATCAACACCCCTCGGAGGCAATGTCACTCAGCAGGTACACCTCATCGCTGGAGAACGCGGCCTCACTACAGAATAAACACACCTCACATCTTCTGCTCTCCCTCACGGGCAAGCCAAGTGGTGCCAGGCGGGGCGTCAAAGAAATTAAAAAAAAAAAAGAAAAAATGCCAAAAAATCTCACATGTTGACAGCGGCAGTACACTAGCAGTTGGGTGTTTCACATAATGGATTCAGAGAGGAACTGCTGATATAAATGTGGATTGCAATTACGAGACTTACCATTTGGCTGCAAGTAGGTGAAGCGCTGGTATTGGCTCCTCTTCCTCTTGCCATTGCAGACATAGAAGTTCACCTGCACCGGGCTAGATATTCTCTGATTACGGTAGGGCGGAATCTCCACAACAAGTGCGCTCTGGAATACAACAAACACCATTTGACCTTGCTGAGATTTAACAGCTGGTGAAACAAAAAAATATCTTTCATATCATGCATCAAAGATTTGATAATATCATATCATATCAATTCAATACAGATGTTTATTTTGCAGCTGGAGTGCATTTGCGGAACTCTGCCTGAACGGTCAGCCAGGAAACTGCTTAAATGAGCTCGTCCAGTGCCTGTGTTTTTGTCCAAACAAACCTCTCGGGTTTTAGCTGCGTCCCTAGCTGTGTGGCAAGAGACGAGAAAGGTAGCCAGCTTATTTGTTTGCACAGCCACGCCTCCCTGTGGAGAGGCTCGCCTGTCCGCCTCCCTCTCATCCAGACCTAAGCAAGTCTGGACAGGCATCTTTTTTTTTTTTTTTTTTTCTTTTTTTCCTTTTCTTTCCTTTTGTTCTGTCAATGGAACTTGTAGAAAACGTGTCAGTAATTTGTCTGAAATTCTCAAGATGACACAAGAAGGTTGTGACAAGTACTTATGTGATAAGTTATCAGAGGAAGATGGGGACCGACAGGGTGGGAGGCTGGAGGTGAAGGGTCTATGCCCTGAATGCTGGTCTGCTGGCCAGATGACAAAAGAAAAAAAAAAAAAATGCAGGTGGCCGTCTGAGACTGTGTGCGTGCACATGGCACCCCCTCTGTTCCATCCAGTGAAAGTTAGCACACCGAACGGCAATAAAAACAAATGCAGGCGGGCAGTCTGGAGCACGTCTGGTGGCAACTGACATATGAAAAAAATATGTCCGGTGCTCGTGTTGGCTGTCTCTTCCTACTTGTTTGTTAGGTCTGCAATTAAACACCCTGTCGTATTTGTCTTTCATCGGCCAAGCCCTGCTCGCCTGCTAATTTTCCAACATCTGGGACTCCAGTGAAAGCAAATCAGCCAGCCCTACAGACCAATTATACATCAGAGTCCACGTTTGCCCTCCTGATGCAATCAAATTATTTACCTGGGTGCAACAGCAAGGAGAAAAACATCCTTAAATGGAGCATTAAGGTATGCATAGGTTATTTTTGAACTTGTGCTTTTGATAACGTACTGTGTGTGTGTGTGTGTGTATGTGTTGGGGTGGGGGTGAGATACAGGAAAGGCATGAGCCATTCAAAACACGCTGTCATTACAAACCAGTGTGCCTGACACTCCACACTGAGACGCAAACTCTGCGAACCTTAATAAAGTTTTAACTAACTCCCGAGCACAGGCAGCTTTCTGTGACATGTACAACGACACTCCCCTTTCCTTCTCTTGTTTATTCAGTCATTTTGCAAAAAAAAAACAACCCAAAAAAACAGTGAATGTAATGGCTTCTGTTAGATGAGCTGGTTTATTTTGGCGCTTGTGAAAAATGGCAGGTACAAACGGCAATGTAATCCACACTTGGCTGCAGGGTTCGCTGCATTTTGTTTTTAAGCCTGATTCACCACCACAGCACTTGGCTGTTGACTGACTGAACGTCTGGCAACGCTGAGATGCTGTGAGTGTGTGCATATGTTTTTTTTCTCCCTTTCTTATTTGTTTTCTTCTTTCACTGTCTGTGCACCAAGATATGACAACTTGTATTTTTTTTTTTTTTTCGGGAGGGGGGGCAAATACAAGGATTGCATTTGCCAATCATCATCTGTGTTGTAATTTGTAATGCTTTAGCAAAGGTTACATCATGGCAGGGGGCAGGTGAGGAGGAGATGGAGAGGAAAGTGGAAAGCATCAGGGGAGGGTGGGGGTTAGGACAGGAGGAGTATCTCAAGAGGTGCACTTACAGATTTGATGGAGTCCTTGTCAACTTTGGCTTCCGTCTCCCACAGATGATGCCCATCTATGGTCACAAAATAATTAATCAATGGGTTATTATAGCAGCAATGATTAGCGGATTATTATAGCAGCAACGATTAGTAGAGAATTTATATTTTTTTAATGGGATTTCATACAAAGTCCATGAAAAATATGAAATGTTTAGTGAAACGTTGATCGATTTCAGCAGGCTTGAAAACGCCGTCATCCACTCATTCACTTTCATCTCGTCTGTTGTGGTGGGGAGGCGTCTCTTGCTGCCATGCAATAAAAGGCCAATGAGCTACTGCAGCTGTTGGGAGCCTGCAGAAGCTCAGCACACATTCTTGGTTTTCTTGGTGATTTTCATGCCACACCTTAGTCGAACAGAGTCATGAGACTCTGCTGGGTCCATCAACGCCGACCACAGCGCCATTTGTTCCTTTCTTTACTTTGTAACCACTGACTCATGTGGGTTGTCAGAAGTTAGAGTGACACAAAACAGCCTTTGTGTGAGTCCAGTGCGGCTCTTGTACGTTAGTTGCTTATGCAGGATCTGTGACTTTGGAGCCCCCAGGACGTGAATGACATCCGATAAGACAATAATCAGACTTAACAAATAACTTATATCCGGATACTCTCCAGCAGCTCTGGAAGATGTAAGTCCCCCACCCCCTTCACCCCCTAAGTATGATGTTTTTTACATCACATATCACACACCCATCACCACAATCGGCTTACTATTGGTAAGCAGTGGTTAGCTTTACTACATCAGTAGATATTGTTTTTTTTCCCAAAATGGCTATATTAAAACTCAGAGGATGAGGAAAGCAGGCGGGAAAGAGATCAGATAAGGGTTTTGTATTTGAACTGGGAGAAATAAGAGGCGCATATGGAGAAAGGCATACTGGGGTGATGGATGTGATGTGACTGACTGGAGAAGAGGAGCGTCTGTCGTGAGGCTCTGCAGTGACCCAGCGCAGGGGCAAGTGAATGAAACACACACGTAATGTGGTGAGGCGGTGGAGGGTATGGTAGTGCAATCAGGATTAGCACAGACAGCGAGAGGGTCACAGAAAGGGGAGGATAATCGGTGGAGATGAGTGTTCCTTCTGTTACGTCTTGGGGAACCGAGAGAGGAATCTCAACCCGCCTCCACTCTGGCACACACTCCAACAGGAAAACCTTCAAATACGACGTCAACCCCAACCTCCTCTGGTAAACATGTTTTTCAGTCGTACATCAAATAATGACTTTGTCAGATTAGAAATCCAAACAATGACTCCTAATTGGGATGGGTCCACTTGTGGCATACCTTTGGCGAGTCAGTGCTCTGCTCAACAACCACAGAACTTTCCATTCAACTCTTCTTCCCTGCAACATCTGCAAAATGCTTCTCTTCCCGAAAACACCTCCTGCTTTGTGTAGCCTCCACCCACGCATAATGCACACACACACACACACACACACACACACGGACCGAGAGATGCAGGCCCATGCACACACACAGCCACAATCTCCTCTACAACTTGCACAATGAGAGGTAAACACACAGCGAGTAGGTGTCGTGTCTGGGAGATTCTTATTTCTAAACCTATTAATCAGAAATGGATGAGCACACAGACAAATGGAAACACTCTTATTCTTCAGCTATGTGCTCCAAGGTAAATCTGTCTGTTGGGCCACATGACTCATTTGTGCAGTGAGATCCACAAAGACTAACCCCAACGCAGACAACCAGAACAATATGCTCAGTCATCAGACAATTAGACCAGATGTAGGGAGAGGCCTCTTGGACTATCTCTCACTCGATTCCTGACAATTAGTTCAATGTAAACAAATTAAACATGACAGCTGGAGAATTCAGGGCTACGTCCTTGACTTATTGCTGTAAAATATCAAGTCATCAAAAGCCAAAACCCAGTTTAACAGCAACAAAGTTGTTAGAGGTTGTTTTTTTTTCTCAAATTTTCTTCCTTGTTGTTTCCTAATGTGCAACAGCCTCCGCTGCCCAAAAACTTGATAATTCTCTTAATGGAAAATATGACTCATGTTGGTGATGATGGCTTGTGAAACAATGCAGTTGCGCTTTGCAGCTTGATTCGATTGTCAGAATAATCTGAAAATTATTAGTTCCTGCTTATGTTTTGCAGGACGGGTTAAACCTTCCCTTTAAAATCTACTGCTGCGACCTGAAATATAAATGTTTCTGTGGCTCTGCACAGATTTTCATGGCAATTGAATTAAAAAATTCAGCAAGACTGATCCCAGAAGTGCAGATGCTTCGCTCTGAAAAGTTTCTGAAAACTGGTGAAATTGGAAAAAGGTGCATCTGCTTAAATTATGACCTGACATCCAAACTATGATGGGATTTTATTTAACTGAGTTATTTTTTGGTGTATAACAAGGCATGTGTGAGCCACATGACCTGTGGCTGCAGTACGAAGGTTGATGGTTGACGGCTAGGGGATCATACATGCCTTTACTTTGTGTAAATACTTCTGAGGTGCATAGCGTTCACGAGGAGATCAAGGCTGTGTCACTACTCGACGGATCCCTCCAGTGCTCTAACGACACTGCTTGCTGTGTTTAAACGTTTTCAGGTCCAGCACATTGTGCTCTATTGTCATGACAAATGAAAGACTCCTGGGAAAGTATCACCCACAGAAACATTGTAGAGGAGCAGACACATATACAGCTCCATCCAGTCACTGACAAACATTTTTAAAATGCCAATTATAATAATTATCAGCCCTTCCCCACTAAACCAAGCTAAATAGACAACTCACTGTTACTCATCACTCTCTAACCTGAAGCGCGGGTGGTGGCTAACCTGACGCTGCCACGGTGCTACACTGATGTTACCCTCGCCTGAAGCCAAGGGGCAGTCTAGACATACCGGCCGCAGTACAATGCATCAAGCGATTTGTCTGATGTTTAGACTTGCCTCAGAGAAGGCAGACTCGATAGAGTGTAAACAGAGTTTGAATCAAATCAAACAGTGCAGATCACAGTTCCTCAAATTATAAAGGTATTGGAGTCCACATCCTCCAGCCAATAGTTGCAGAGAAGGTTTTACATGACAAGAATAATCACTTGAGGGTTTTTGTCGTGGACCGCGCTGTCCTAATGTTACCCATTATACTGCAGCTCTGAGTTCTTTTGGCCGGGAGGTATACCAGCCCGGACCGGAGGTGGAGAAGACCAGACTTTTCCCTACTGCAGCCCAGGCTGTGTGGTGCTGCCGAACTCTGGGCAATTCTCCAGTCTGACCAGATGTAAAAACTATCAGGCACACCAGGGAATTCCCTTGCCTCTCCTCTGTGTCAGAGTGAAGGCTTTCCCCAGCTCCCTCTCTCTCTTTCCCTCACTGCTTGCCCGCCTGTCTCTCTCCATTCCACCGGCCTCGAGTGCTCATTCCATCCATGGAAAGCAGGGCAAGCCAGAACACACACTGCACTAGGTGCACCAGGTATGTCTTCCTGCCTTGATGCCAAAAGAATGGTCTGGACGAGTCTTAACACTCACACAACCTCATTACAAACGATAATAGAAATTTGGAACCAAGCAAAAGGACATGGAAAGATTTATAAATGTCCATACTGCGGTTATGCAAATCTTCCCAGAGCAATGTCTATTAAAACAGACTGACTAACAGGCCGTCCCGGCTATGTGTGGTCTGAAATAGGAGAAAGAGGTTGACAGGAAAGAAGCTGCCTAATTTAACAGCTTCACAAACACATAAAACCCAACAACAGAGCAGAATATGATCTGATGTCTCAGCACACAAGGTCCCCAACTAGGTTTCTAAGGAAGCCTCTCCTTCCTCCCGCTCTCTCCTCTTTCTATCAAGTCTCCTGTCTTTTCCGTTCCACTCCCCCACAGGGAATCCCTCGCAGATGACTCACTGAAAACACTTCCTACTGAACAAGGCAAACAGGCCCGCAGGCTGACAGCAGTATAGAGAGCACACACGTACACAACAATCAACAGGCGGGTGTCGGGTGCAGCGGTTGTGGAGTTTGCATCAGTTATGCTGTGGGTGACGAAGGGCAGCACTGGGGCTGGATGTTGCATTTGAAAAGAAGTAATTATTTTTCAAGGCATATTAAAGGGATCCCACAGTGGCAACAGCTACGAGATTATATAGTGCAAATCTCTG
The DNA here is from genome assembly GCA_037832705.1 of Centriscus cristatus. Lineage (NCBI taxonomy): Eukaryota > Metazoa > Chordata > Actinopteri > Syngnathiformes > Centriscidae > Centriscus > Centriscus cristatus. Next base: position 4,314,334 of record JBBMJM010000022.1, read on the forward strand.
TGGAAGCAGAGCAGACAATCAAAACAACACGGAGACAGGAGAAGTGAAAGTAAACTGGCTGTGAAAGATGGACAGATGGAAACGATGAGCAGGTTTAAAGATGCTTTCAGGCTTTTACCATCCATTTATTTACTGTTGTATTAAGAGGCCACATCAAAAACATCCAGAACAGATCAATGACACAGACTTTGCACACATTAATGTGTGTGTTAATGTAGTCCTAATTTTTATTTTTTTTATTTATTTTCCATTTCGTGAGGGTTTTGGCTTTAAAAAGAGTTTCACCACATTCACCCATGAAGTTGTTACATAACATGATCAGAAACCGTTAATAAGGCTCAAATGTCATCATTTACTGAGGAATTGAGTATAGTAAATGTCTGTTGCTCTTCGGGAGTTGAGAGTCAGAAAGGTGTTAATTGGAGTCAGTTTTGGAAAGTGAGCCGTCTGACCTTTGCAGTTAGTATTTATTATATATATTATATCCATGATATAGACTGTGAAGGTTCTCAGTCATCCAGATCATGGTCTATTGTTGGTAACTGGACTTGTAGTGTCCATTATTTGTAGTGACCACAGCAAGTCCAGTTACCTACGACAGCAATACTTATTCATGTACCAAAAATCGACTTTATGCAGTAGGTTAAAGACGATAAACTGCTCACCATGCTCATGCATGCTCACTAAGAGTTGTGATTCTTAAGTAGTGTGTGTGTGTGTGTGTGTGTGTGTGTAGGGGTAGGAGGTCTGTTTGTAATGGGCTTTTTGCCTTGGGGAGACCCTGAAAGTGGTGGGCCATAAAAGTTTACATGAAGCAGACTAGGTAGTAGACAGAAAACATCTCTTTCAATCTGTCTCTTTCTGTCTCCCTCTCTCCCTCTCTCTCCGTCAATCCTTCTGGACACAAAGGAGACAGAAAACAAACCACTGAAAAGCTGATAGCAGGCACGAGTGTGGGGATTCCTCCAACTCAGACCTCCACATTGACTAATGTCTTTAGCAGGTATTGAGGATAGAGGTAATAAGATTTGTCAAAAGGAAACACAGTATCTGAGGTGTCTGTGGAGTGTGTGTGTGTGTGTGTGTGTGTGTGTGGGGGGGGGGGTCAAGAGAGCACAACCTACACGGGGCCATGAGTCTTAAATACCATTCGTCGTGAGTGGTGTGTGGGCTTTCCTCTCCGGGGATCCCCCCCCTGCATGACTAAGTAGAGCCAGTAAGAGGGAGACCCCGTATTACCAAGTTCATCCACCTCCTCTCACCCAACCCTCTGCCTCACCTTTAACCTCTGTGCTGCTTAACAGTACTCTGACGGGGTGCAAACAACACCTCTCCTACAGGGTGTGTTGAAGTATAGGAGGATGAGTGGACAGTATGGTTTTAAAGTGAACAATGATGTCTTCAGATTACAACTATATATGATTTATTTATCTGTCAACAACAGGTCACTGGAGACACAGGTGCGAAAGCTGAATATTAGGCACCTAACAAAAGAAATTGAGACAGTCAAATGCCAAATGCCTGGTCATCAGAGATGGAGAGACAGAAAGAGAGTGAAGAGTGAAAGAAAGAGACGTTGCACATGCTCAGGTTGTGATTCATCCCTTAACTTTGTGGTGAGCAGCAGTGAGCAGGCAATGGAAACTTCAGCAAATGTAAATATGCTTTGGTTAAAAATATATTGGCCTAATGCACACCACATGTGGCTTACTGGCAAGGCCTGCTTTATTTTGACGGGAGGAGAGAATGAGGAAATGTGGTATGGGGGAAGAGGAGATGCACTTCTGAGAGAGATATTAAAGGGGAAATTGAGAGGCAGTAAACACGACGGCAGCTTACCCTGGGCCTTCTCCACAAACACCACCTTGGAGTCAGGGAGGAAGTTGAGACCACTCAGGAGCATCATTTTGCCGCCAGTAGCAGCGCAGCTGTCTACACTCTGCTTCTCCACTAAGGGAAGCTCCTGAGCAGAGCGCTGGGCTACGGAGGGAAAATACACATTTCAGTACAGTTTGTGAAATAGAAACCCACTGCCTGTTTAACCACAAAAAGCACAGTCTCAACACACAAGCAATAAATATCTAGTCCTGGTTTTGGGGAAAGGGCTTATCAACTGTATTATGATAATTTTATGACCCCAAACTGAAAGTTGTTGGCCAAAAGCTGCTCATTAAATTACATAGTAAAAGAGGACAACTGACCAAAACAATATTTTATAGTCAAACGTGTGGTAAGCTACCTGTCTCTGCTTGCCATAAATGTGGAGAGCTACGTTTGACCCTTTGGGATTCATTGATGAGATCTGCAGCTACAGCATAAGTATCATGACAAATCTCTCTGATTTCATCTCATTTTAACACAACAAATAATAATTTCACTTTAATTCACTAAACAGACGTCTGGAATGGTGAACCAACTCGCAAAGACATCCAGTTTGGCTCATAAACTAAATTTCCAACTGTGTTTCACCACCTATGTTTAATTGGCGTCCTCGGTGCAAATAAAAAAAACCTTATGTACAAACTGAATGACAAAGAAATAGAGGTTTCTTTCATTCTGGTCGTTCGGCCATGCCAAAACTTGGGCTAATATAATATATTATATGGATCCGGTGCTAAGAGGCTATTCACTGCAATAACTTGAGCATCTAGTCATAAAACACAAACTGAGATAAATAATACATGTCTGGCATCAGGTACAATGCATCGATTGCTTTGGCAAATTGCTCTGATTGTATAAAGCTTATTGGGTGCAACCGCACTGTGCGCTTCAGTGGGTAATGAAGTAGTAGCTCAGTTTATTTGATTGCAAAAACACAGCCCACCGCTAACTGAAGCGGAATGCCAAAACACACGCTTGCCAATCAGTGTGATTATTAACTCTGCCAAGGACATCAGTTCCTGTTTGTTCCTCAACCTCTCAGCATGACTGTACACAAGCTAAATAGCTGATTTTTGTGAAACTTAACAGAAGAAGCCTTTACATTTTTTAAGAAATTTAAGATGCTCACTCTAGAATTATTTATCCAAATTGTCCTAAACAAAATCGGACACATTATATTTCATAGTCTACTGTAATATTGTATTGTTGATGATGCGTTGGCACACAAGTGGTTTGTGTGTGATGTATTACAGCACTACTTACAACATTCAATGGGGTTTGAGGCAGCCTGTAGTGACACTGTCCTGCCGTTGGGCTGATTGATGTGCACTCGAAACACCAGCCTCACGCGAGTATTTTTACGTCCAATGTCAGTTTCCCCTTTGCGAAGCTCAATGTCAGAATTGCGCAGCTTCAGGATCCCTGCACAATCAATTCTGGGACACAGAAATGGAAGGAAATTATATATATACGTGCATATTAGCACGTATGGTACATTCAACATGACAGTTTCTCCATCTACTACAAGGAAAAGCTGATACTTGGGGGGAATGAAATCCCTTTGAATGTCTGACACACTGATGAAGAGTTGCTCCGTATGAGGACCAGCAGCGAATTCTCCGTTGCTGTCACAGATGAGGTCATGCGCATGAGTCCACTGGAACCGGGCTGTTGTATTAATGTAGTACAGTATGTCATCAATAACAGATTTAGACATTAATGACTTCACATCACTGTCAGAAAGGGTCATAGTGGTCAAAGAATTACCATTTCTCAGGAGGAATTTGAAGGGCCATGCAGCCAAGTACTGACTTAACCCCCTAGGCATAGGAGCCCGACCTTTATTCATCTAATTTACAATTTGGGATGTATGAGGGTGACTGAATACCGATGCTATATTAAGGATAATATGGTACTGCCGGAAATGAAACTGTAAAATAGCATGAATAGTAAAATTGCTTGACAACGTATTCCAAGTTTTAGTCAAAATGCCCCATAAATATCCTTACAATTCTAAAATACCGATTCCTCCTTTATAAAAAAGAACAAAAGAAAAACTGTGCGTTACCAGACTTATGTAATCAAAGCTCATATACTGTACAGAGGTTTTATCCATAACACAGTGCTCTGGGCCACAGTCCAATAAATTCCCTCCAGCCGATTGTGAATGAAGCCCCATGACAGGAGCTGCGGCCAGGATTTAGTACGGCTCTCGACCCCCAAGTTACTCAGCTTTGCAAAATGACGCTAACAGAACTGCCCACCTGACCTCATGATGATTGGTCAAATGAACTGGTTAATTAGCTAATGTGATGTCTGAAATCCCAAAACATTGAAAACCAGTTAAAACGTCATAGATCAGTGCAGGTTCACAATTATACACAATGCACAGTGAAATATGTCACATATTGCATGTTTAGTGACAGTGTCAGTTCTACGCTGCTGTTCACATTGTATTGTGAGATACTTTGAGGTAAGTATATAGTTATGCCCCATACACAATCAGGAAGCACTACAAAAGGTTTCAGTCACTGTAGTGATTAGTGAAAAACTAAATCTTTCTATTTTTTATTTTCAGATTTTTCCTCTTCCACTTCAGTGGCATTGTGGTTCACTGCATGTCCCAAATGTCTGGCGCCAGGACATTGTCTCCCCTGCTGCTAAAGAGTGGGTTGACCAATACATGCTTAGAAAATAGTGGATCTTCGTGACTTCAGTGTCCCTTTATAAGGAATTTAAATTAGAGGGAGCAGTAACTGTGCTAACAGTGCAGCTAATGGCAGCTAGCACATGCAAATATCACATTCTCCCTCCGGTGAAAGCTCTTGAGTTTCTCTCTCCAACAAATCTTTCTCATCTCCCTTGTCTTCTTTGACCCTGTGAGAGACACGTCTCTTCCTAAGAAAGCATGCATCTCATGGAGGATCTATTCTAGTATCTCATCACATTTTACTTGTCGGGGTAAGAAAAGTAAGTTGCAGGCCAAAGGGGAAACAAATCACAAAAAATATTAAAACAATATGCTGACCAATATGTTTAAAGAAATACATGATTAGTGCACTCACATAGCTCTCATGTTGTTTTCAGGGAGCAGAGGGATCTCCAGAACTTTGGTGTTGGATTGCATAACTTCATGGCTGGCAGTGGAGACTGTTTTGCCAGTGATGCGGTGGACCTGGTAGAAGGCATGTGGTCGCAGGAGGCGGTCGTCTGCGGTCCCTATGAACAGCTGCAGAGTGAGCGGCTCGCTTTCCATGTAGCCATAAAGCTGGCGAGAGAACAAAGGAACGTAGGTGAGAACTAACACCAGGTTTTAAGACTGCGATCTCGAGCAAACCCTTTATTTAGGAAATGGAGTTTGAATGCATATAAGCTACTTGACAGCTTAGGAGGCCTTTAATGATAGTTCTAACATGGCCTGTGAAAGGAAAACATGTTCTGTTTGTTTCACTTTTTGGTTGTGACGGTGACCGTCTTCAATTGGTCTGTTTGTTGTTGTTGTTGTTGTTGTTTTGTTTTCTAAGTAATTAAAATGGGTTTGATGCCTGTCTGCGACAGAGATCTCCGGAGCACAAAGATATGAAGACTCAGGAAGATTGAGGCCTCTAACCCCTCCCCCCTTAAATTTGCAGAATTTCAATATACACTGTAGTCAGTTTTCATGCCATAGAATCTCAGACTGTACCATTTTAAGCTTTGTTGGTGCTACCAGATATAGAACTCACATTAGAAATTGGCACACCTTAAATTGAATGATACCAAAAACATCAGACCAGAGCCAGACACCTTTGCCTTTGGGCAGTTATGAACATGCATTATGATTTCCATTAAAGCTCAGAGACTAGAGCCCAGTGTCCCACTGTGATGAAAGAGACTCCTGAATCAGAACCACCACTTCAAACAAGTCCCACTTCCTCTGGTAGGTCCCCATTAGTTGCTACTGCTCAACTAATAAAAAGATCCAATCTTTCAAAAAAGAGAAGACTCCTAAGTAAGCACCTATGGTTTGAAAAGTACTGTTGACTTTGGGGTCCATTGCACTTTGCACATACAATTAAAGCTGTCAGTTTACAGCCAGTATCCATAGATCATTTTGTAGCTGCAATAACAGTAGTTTAAAATGATTCTGAACACAACAAAGCTCGAAATTTGACTTTGTGTTTGATTTCTGACCCAAATAATTAGCCAACCATAATGTGGAACAAAGACTTGGACTGATAGACCTCCCAGGATTTGCTCTCTCTTTGAAGTGCAAAATATTTTTGTGGTCCTGTTGTGGTTCACCAGTGCGTTCTCCAAATATAAGAACATTGTTGGACCATCATGGATCTACCAAGGTGGCTAGTTGACCAGGTGACATTTGCCTTGAGGGATCACTCCAAACCAAGGTTGCGCCCACCCCCATCCCCCAATGCACCCCCCCAGACATACAGAGACACACAAATTGGTCAATTACCTCAGCAAACATCAGCACACAGCTTTACACCAATTTTCTTTGAGCTCAATCGGAGCAAAACCAGCAGTGGTGTCAAATAGAATAAGAGACCCCTGTTGTTTATCTAACTTACTGAGTCACATAGTGAAACGAGAAACATATGTAACCTATGACAAAATCTGATTAATGGGTTTATAATTACCTTTTGCCAGTGTGGTCGGGGATGGCAGTATGAGAAAGAGGACGGTTTGTAGAATCCCGAAGAGCTACTTCACTTGAAGTCCAAAGACTTATGCTTCATGGACAGCCAATGTCAATGGTTGACAACACTATTCATGAGTCTGGTATCATAATAAACTTTGGTCTAACAGACAACTTGGATGAGGTAACACCAGTAGATAGCTGGCCTTTTCTCCCCTACCGATATTAAGGGAATGCATGAGGAGTGATAAATACAGGCTCGTCATTCATCTCTATTTTAGACCGTCTTTTTTTCTATTCTTTCCACACATTGTCCCTAGCAGCTGTCTTGACCTGTGAGTTAGTCACACATGAAAGTCATCAGTGAGTTAGGCTGAGGTCAGGAGCTTCTTGAAGTCTTGCCATCCCAAGGGACCACTTCATCTTTGCAATGATCTCACCGGCATACCCTGCTTTGCTTGTTATATTTTACTTATGGTGTCACCAGAGGTAATTATCCATAGCTGCACATGCTACTAGTTACTTGTATATTGACCTGTGAGGGTGTTATGGTGGACCATGAGGTACAGGTCTGACATACTGCACTGCTAAATTGCATTATATTTCTGTATGATTTAATAAAGCGCAGACAGCTGTGCTACAAAGCTGTGTCGCCTGTCACATTTGCCCCAGTAGACTTCAGATTGCTCAGTGACCTCCAAATATTACCTCAGCTGCCACGTGGCTGTATGGAGGTCCACAAATTAGGAAAGAAAGGGGGTCTTTATCCTTTCAGTCATTTCGCAGTAGCACACAATTACAGTGGCGTCCTCACTCAAATCTTTAGTGACCTCATGCAGGAGAGGAAGTGATTAATGAGGTCAGATAGTCCTATTTGTGACGCTGGTCTTCCCGGCAGCAAAGGCAGGCGGTGCACACCCCCCTGGGCGACCTCCCTCAATTCCTTTCCCATATGTGCTCCCTTGACCCTCTCTTTATGCCACTAACACCTTCTTGCTAAACATATGCGATGCTCCATAAAGAGTACACCATAAGCAGAGCACAAGACTTACTTCTTCATTTGATTCTCTGAGGGGAAATCAGATGGAGGAGAAAAGTCCAGATACTGCCATAAACTTTAAGTGTGGGCCGTTGACAGAGGCTTCACAGACACCTGTGACCTCAGCTTTGTATTTGTGTCTAATCCTGCATGTGAGGTTGGACAAGAGAGAGGCTAATGTTGACCAGATGAGTTCTTGCAGCTTTAACTGAAGTCAATCCGACTCGTGCGCTGTGTATTTATTTTAAAATAATCCAAACCAAGTTTGGACCCAGGCTTGATTTGCAGCTGTTTCTGTGTGCCAACCGCTGCCACCGTGTCAGCTCCATCCATTTACACCTCCCGCCGCCAGCCACTGTTTCTCGAGCAATTTCTCAGGTCAAACATTATGGATATTGCAGCTGATGCATTAATTGTGTAATTGTATGCAGCTGTATTGTCTGGGTCAGTTGTGATGATGATGATGATGATGTGTGTGTGTGTGTGTGTGTGTGTGTGTGTGTGTGTGTGTGTGTGTGTGTGTGTGTG
>JBBMJM010000022.1:4338397-4349349 GCA_037832705.1 Centriscus cristatus
TGTGTGTGTGTGTGTGTGTGTGTGTGTGTGTGTGTGTGTGTGTGTGTGTGTGTGTGTGTGTGTGTGTGTCCATGTCTAACTATGACATAATCCTTCACACAAAGTCAGCAGCCCTTACCATACACACAAGCTGACTGAAAAATAGAACGCGAATCAATGAATGAATTGAAAGGCGCCGCTGTGCTTTCATGTTGCTCGCTCTGTCTACACACTTCACATCTGCGCTGCCCGGCTTCTGACTGCGGCTCATCACCAGAATGACAGAGCCGACAGGAAAAAAAAAAGAAAAAAGAAAAAAAGACAACACCTAGAAGTCTATTCATGTCATACAGTAGACCGAGGGGGCTTTTCCCCCGTCTCCTTTGCCGCTACAACCGTCAATTTAGCCCTGTGGTGGCCAGTCAGAGGGACTTCTGTCCCAGCTGTGTTTGACACTATTTATCTGCTCTAGTGAAGCAGATCATTTTCCATTATTAAAAAGAAGAAAAAAAACAACAGCAGGGAATCTCCCCTGCAAAGGTTAGGACGCAAAATGACAACTTCATCAGACACTTGACTGTTACAGCTGCAGAGCCGCTCCATCACATCGTCCTGATAAAGTGCCATGCACACGCGTCCTCCTCACCCCATCCCTCAATATGTTTTCACCTTAGCTCCCCCACACACATCTGATTGACTATCGCTTGCTTGCTATCTTTTCATCTGTCTCTCAATCTAATCTGTGTCTTCCTCTCGCTCCCTGTTTCTCCCTCCCTCGCCTCCCTCTGTCTTCGCTTGCATTTTCAGTCCACCCCGCCCATTCAATTATAGTCTTCTCTAATAAAAGGTTGAACTTTCTTTACCCACTCATGTGGATGAAGAATCTGCCAGTTTCCTGCTGTTCTGAGTCCTTGCCTCCACACAGACAGACAGACAGACAGACAGACACACACACACACACACACACACACACACACACACACAAACAAGAGAGATCAGTGAAGGTATCTCTGCTAGCTCACTGTTAACATTTCAAGTGTCACACATGGTCACGCGCGCAGCAACAACCCCCCCCCCCCACACACACACACACACAAACACACACACACCATTCATGTACTTGTCTGCTGCTATTTCAGTTCTGTCTCTGTGACATCTTCATTCTGTACACATCAGTGCCATTACGCCTGCCCATCCAATAAATCAAGCCCATTTACTCTTCTGAATTATGTTATGTTTATTGATGCTTGTATAATTTAATTTCACACAAATTCCATTAAAGATTATGCTCTCTGTCACAGAGCAGTGCTTCCAGGAGAAGGGGAATCTAATCGGGTTATAATGGATCCAAGACATGCATTACAGTTGGGACACACACAGGCGCACACCCACGCACCAAATTGTCATCTTAATAATGCAGAGTCAAGCAAACAGATCAATGGTCTCTGTGATGATGTTGTCAAACCGCACTAAGTGGAAAAACAGGAAGCTTTCAGAGTGAGCTATCAAAGGAAAGTCATCTCTGGGGGGTGGGGGTGGGGGGGATTCGACCGTCCTCTGGACCTGTAGAGAGTAAAAGATGTCACGTCAGTGGCCCAACTCTGTGAAAAATAAATAAACTCTGAAAGGAACTTTGTGTGGAAAATTAAGTTAAAACATGGGCGACATAGTGGGGCAGTGGTTGGCGTCACAGTGAGAAGGACCCTGGTTTGATTCCTGGCCTGGGGGTATTTCTGTATGGAGTTTGCATGCTCTCATTGAGTCGGTGTAGGTTCCCTCTGGGTCCTAGGTCTTTCTCCCACCTCCAAAAAAAGCCAGGTTAATTGATGTGAATGTGTGCACGAAGGGTTTTCTAGGGATTTTATGTAAAAGAGGACATGCTACTGCATAATAGTATAGAGTTCAACAATATACAGTGTATAATGATGCAATCATTAATCTTTTTTACACATTTGATTATAGATGCACAGCCAGGTAACTGTTTTTAGCAGCTCTGGAGCATCTTGTAACCTTCTGTGTAAATGCTGGCCGAGAACACTTGGTTCCCTTCGAAAGACACGTGGACTTGTCTACAGTCAGTTTGTTTGAACAGCCTAATAGAAGAGTGTTTAAGAGTGCTGAGTCTGGCCACAACCTTCTCCACATGACTGTTGACAGCTGCCCCATCAAGAGTGACTCTCATTCATGGTGGAAAATGTAATTGTCACGGAGCACCTTATCCACGTTGAAAGCAAGTTCCTGGCTGGTCTCCTGGCCGTGCACAACTCCTCTGCAACAAGTTATGATATATAATTATAATGCTAATAATCTATAGTATGTACTGTATGGAATAGTTGATACTGACAAAACTTCTAGCCATGTACTGAATGTACCTGTTTGTAGATATTTCAATTAAGTAATTAATTCTGCTTGTTTGATTACTGTAAGCTCATGAAATATATGGACGAAAATGTAATTGAACACTTAGAGTTTTGCTCATTGTAGGAGCAGCAACTGTTTTACTTCATGGTCTAGCTAAAGAACTTTTTTTTATTTTTCTCATTGAACTGTATCTGATTCATGCTCTGATATGTATTTTTTTACTGTTTTGATTTAAAATAATAAAAAAGTCCTCCCATATGAGCATACATGACTTACATCATGCATCAGTTAGTGCTTTTGCACCGCCTCTGGCGGTCATCCGGGACTCATAGAACCGTAGTTACGGACGTAACTCATCGTTATTGCCTCCCCACTACGCTTTGTTGGTGCTTTATTGAAACATGACAAACGATGACATCTATCTGTCAGTAGATTGTGATGTGATGTCATTGTCAGATATGTGAATTTGATGTTTTTGATATTGCATGTAGTTAGATAGATATAGATACGAACCAGAACGCAAAAACCCTATGAAATAAGGTTTAATAAGAAAGAAAGAAATATATCAGTATGATGAACACTATCAAATATGATGATAAAGTGTGTGTACAAATACACATTCACAAACATAAGACAGAAGATCCATCAGTGTCAGTAAATCCCTGTGTGTTCTGTGATATGCCGTGTGGGTGGCTCAAACCTCATGATCACCACTGATCCCCATGCAAAAATTAAAACTGAATAATAACAGCAATTAGGAGCTGGTGACAATTCTGGCATGTTGACGTCAGCCATTCCTGAGTCATCGCTCCAAACCATAATCATCCTCAACACTGAATGGTTTGTTTCAAGCCGACAAAGATTTTGTATTTGTTTCAAATGGTGATCATCTTCTCATTTTGTTCATGTTTGCAACACATTCTTAAGGGAAATGTAGAATTATCTATCAAGGTAAAATGACTTTGGGTTATTATAAGATGATGATGATTTTAGATATTGGGTCTCACAAGCAGAAGCAGGTTGCTAAAATTCTGAACTCCATTCATCTCCTTATACATTGACTGATAAGTTACACCTCCCAATAAGCCCTTTGTGACGCTTGCAGTGGACTTTATCAAAGGCCTGTAATAAGAGACATGTAGCTCTGCAGCACAGGGACTTTGTCTTCATTTACCTGCCTGTACACGGCCTCTATTCAGGATTAATTCACTGCTTTCATGTATTAAAAAGAGCCAGAGGTTTTCCAGTGGCTCTCTCCCTAAGGTACACAGCTTTAAAAGGAGCTTTTTCTTCATTCCAGCACTTAAGTTTATTACAGATCCCAAGACTGTCCAATTTTAAAGAAATATGCCTCTAAAATGCAAGGATAATTGTTTTTACTTTTTTTGGCCTTCAATATATTCAATTTAAAGGAAAATCACACATGGGAACCTACTTAGAGTGTTTGAAACCTGCAGCAGCTATGTATGATGGGAAGTGGATATGAGTAGTGGTAGAAGTAGTGCAAGACCATTTTAGTTAATAATATTGTTATTCTGTTGGTGGTTTTACTCACAACCACACTTATCTCATCGCAGTTGTGATCATTTTTGATCATTATGTTGTCTGTGCAACCCCGTCATGAAAATAGTACATGCAATTATTGCCTGCTATTGTAACTCCAATAACAGACGTGAGCGTGACTTAACCGGATGCAATCCAAACAGTCTCTTATCTGTGTACATCTCACAGAAAATAGTTTACTTAATTCCAAAACAAAAACAAGGACCGATACATGCACATGATCCGAATGTGATGACACATCAAACCGTACACCAAACAGAGTTTTCTGTCATACACTTCCTGTTTTATTTGGGTAGTTGGGTGTTTATAAGAAGCAGATAGAAAGACATGGGGGATTTGTGGCACTTCAGACAATGTGTGGCAAAGCTCAGATTTTTTTTTCTGATTCCAGTCCTTGTGTAACAACATAACAAACCCATAAACAAGAAAGCAATACTTTTAGAGACACAGTCCATCCTTGGTGCAAAGTTATGTCTCTGCTGGCCTTGTGTGGGCTATAAAAGGAACAAACAGTACAAACCATTCATGAGAACACACTGCAGGTTTTGACTTGTCAAGCGTGTCTTCATCAGACTGAGTAGCTTGTTTATTATCCTCATGTAACCTTTAGTGCAGTTGCTACATTATGCTATAATAATCCTTTTTAATGAGCCAAATTTCTTCAGCCTGATGTGTTATCGTGTCATGTTCAGCTGGGATTCACCTTTGCGTATGAAGGGAAACATAACGACGATGATAGTGGAACAACAGTGAAGGCCTGACCTTTGCAGCAAATGTACTCTACATTATGTTTTTGGTGCACTACAAAGCGAGGCTGGAGGATGCTGCAGGCAGCAAAATGCTCTCCACGGCATCTCCGAACTCCAGGCTGTCACATGTGCCCAGTGTGAAGAGCACAGGGTGTCAGTGGCCAATCTGCCAATCTTGGTGTTCTCTGGCAAATGCCAGTCCCCACTCACTATGGTGCTGGGCTGTAAGCACAAAAAAAAAATGCATATTACTAGCCTACTGGAGGACATTTTGTAAGGCTCTGGCAGCACTTCTCCAATGCACAGAAGAGGAGGTAGTGGTCCTGCTGCTGGGTTGTTGAACCTTCTTGCCACACCTCGCAGTTATGTACCATCTTGGAGCAGATGCACTACCTGAACAACTTCTGTGGGTTGTGAACATTACTTCATGCTACCACTAGGGATGAGATCACTGACAAAATAAAAGTGACCAAAAAATCTGCCAGAGAGCACGTGAGAGCAGAGAAAATGTCTGCAACAGAATCACTCCTTTATAGGGTTTGTCTTGCTAATTGCCTCTCATTTCCACCTATTGTCTGTTTGAATTGCGCAACAGCAGGTGATTCAAAATCTGTGTTGCTTCTTAACTGGCCAGGTTGTGGTCACAGAAGTGTGGTTGACATGGGGAAGACATATTGGTGTGATGGTTAGCACTGTTGCAAGAAGGTCCTACGTTCAATGCCTGGCCTAGGTCTTTGCGTACGTTCCACGTGTCTGCTTGGGTTCTTTCCAGGTTCTCCAGATACCTCCCACCTCCAAAAGCATGCTGAGGTTAATTGTCCCCTCTAAATTGCTCATGACGTGCAACTGTGACTGTGCAAGTGGAAGACGATGAATGAATGAATGAATGTTTGACTTGGTGTTGCATTGTGTTGATTAGGTGTTCCCTTTGAGCACTGTATATGAATGGTGTAAAACCTCCAACTAGTTTATGCTTACTATTTACTTTTAGTTTAGCTTTGTTTTTCTTAGATTTGAGCTGAAGGAACCAATGACACAATAATACCATCTGCATTTAGTAACGTTTCAGGAAGTATCTAAGCTCATTCCCCTTCAATCATGGGTAAGCATTTGAACCCAACAAATGAAACCTTTGTGCTGCCATATATGTTGCTAGCAACCTATTGGAGAAACTCTGCCGATGGTCATTGCAGCATCTATACTTGATACACTTCTGCGTTGAAGCCTCTTACATTCATCTTTCGCACATTGCAGATGCACCTGGCATATTCTCTGTCACTGTGTTGTGATATGTTTCCACATTACAGGATACAGATGCCTGTCACCATGGTGACTTCATTCAGCTGTAAATCTCAGCGGAAACATATTAAACACCCTCATTCGCACCGCCGCTGACACCACTATCGCTATCCCAATCAAACCTAATTATACCATATTGCTTTCTGTGTCCAACAATAATGCTGGTTGCTGGGGGTGGGTTAAAGGGGAGACATTTAATATCATTATTAAGACTCTCTCTCTCTGCACAGCATGGCAGCAGTGAGATGCACAGTGATGGACGCTGCTTGTCAAAATGTCTATTGATGAAGCGCAAAAACCCAATTTGCAGTCATAAGGCAACTACCTTCCAATTATATTAGTGCCAGAACATTCCTCAAGCCCAGCAACTCCAATCCTTCTCTCTTTTCTGAGCGGCTAGTCCATTGCCCTTGGCAGACAGGTACCAAATGGGCTGCTCTCCTCACGCTGCCTTTAATGTTTTATTGATTTGCTTAGCATACACCTCGATTCAACTCACATACTCCAACACTATTGCCCTTTGTACTCGCAGCCTGACCTGCCCCACATGAAAATTACGTTATTGAAATATGTTAAATGTGTCGTCCCCCACTTCTCCGCTGGAAAATATCTCACCTATTGATGGATCTTTCGGGGCTCGCAGATTGGTAATATTAGATTCTACACCTTCTTAATGACTTCTATTACTACGATTCCATCACTGCCCTCCACCAATCAATCATATGAACTTGGTAGCATATCAAAGCGATGAATAAATTCTAAATGGAATTGGAAGATTCTTACTGATATAAAAAAGCAGCTGTATAAAAAAAGTAAGGTTTTTTTAAAGTGGTTGAGAAAGAGGATGGAACAAATGTTTGAGAGCAGAGCTGTGAAATTAATGAGCGAGGAAAATGCCACTCGTACAACAAAGAACATGTAACCACAGTGAGCCTTCAATTTTCTTGTCCCACTTAATAAGAGCGCTCACAATCATCATTCAGTTGACTACAGGGGTTCCAATTACCTCTCTGTCTGAAGATCGTATCACTTTGCAAAAGAAGCACACAAATATTTCTCTCTAAACCCCATTATAAGTCCAATGATTTAAAGTTTTTGTTCGACCTGTGAAAATGACCAGCATGTCTGTGTGTGTGCATCCATGCTCACATGTTAATGATGAATATGTGTCTTCCATGTCCTCTGACTCCCCGAGCAGGGGACGAGACCCTCAGACAGAATACACAACAGGGACAGACACAGCTTTATTCCCAGACAATGTCAATAGCTCAAGGGTAAAATCATTTGTCACTGCAGCAAAATCCCTCTAAATGTATACATTTATTATTGTCGTACTTTAATTGATCGCAGGGCGCCAAGAGAAATACCAAGGGTCTGCGATACGTGCCTATCTCATTTACAAATCACACTTTGCAGAGCTTCAAGGACATGTTGGGGTTCCAGTAGGAAATAGAGGACAGAGAGAAATATATTTTTCTGACCATCAGCATGGTCAGTTTCATATAATTGTCCAGTGCTGAGGATAGTTTTGACAAATGCCTTTGGAAACAATGTGAATGAAAATTATTCCAAAAAGCAGATGCGTCGAATAAAATATGTTTAGTGTTCTTTAAGGAGGACCAGCTGTCCTAGATTACTGATGTAGGTTAATGAACAGAGAATTGTATGTGTTCGGTATTCATAATTTACTAATTTATTTATTCATTACAATTAATTCACCAAATATCAAATTAATAGAGAGAGGAGATATGCTGTTTTTTTTGTTTTGTTTGCATTCTGTTCATGCCTGTGCGTGGTCTCAAGTTCCAAAACCTTAATTAATCTCAAACAGACATTTTATGCAGCTTCTCAATTCATGCTGATCCTGAAATAAACTGCTGTAGCGACCCTGAGTTTAAGGTCACCCTTTGTAAACGTCCAATGTCCCTTGTTTGGTCAACTGCTGTAACCAACCACCAGGAGACTGCAAATTAAATTCAATGGCATTCCTGCCTGTTATTTGAGGTCAAACTGCAGTTTGGTCAAAATATAGTCAGACAAAGGTCAGACGGCCAAGATTTGAGTGAGGATGATCATTTACGTTATTAGACATATTTTACATGTATGTATCTATCTCAGGCGTAAGTTCAGGGTTATGTTGATGATGGTACGGACAAGAGTCAAAACTTCACTGCACTTCCGTATGCAACATTGGGATGTAAATGTGTGTTAGCATAAATAATCTGGTGCGTCAGCACTTTTCATCCCTGCTGCTCTTCTGTCATCAGGAACATTTCCTGCATTGTAACTTGTCTTCCATCATTCCTGCGCTGCAAGGGTTACTTGTTTAAGTCATCCCCATTTTTTCCTCTAAATATATCTCGCACATAAGCAGACATACAGCCACATGCACTGTCACACCAGTAGACCACCCAGGTTCAAGAACAAATTACTTGGGTTACATCAACACTCTCGGCCTCGTCACCCCTCAATATATCATCTCCAAAGTTTGGCAAATTAATGCTTCTTACAATAACCTCCAGAAAACAATTAATTCACTTTTCTGCAGGCCTGGATTTATGATCCAGAGCCCCAGTGTGGGTGTGCTCCAACGTGTAGCACATTGGAGGACCTGTAAATGAAGATGGAGGGTTTCGGCTCATTATTTTTATTTATTCATTCTTGAAGCACACTCCAAGAAATTATTGTCGTATCTAAACATCACGGCAGTTAACTGTCCCGTTTGGCTGCTCTGGTAATATGTGGAGGAAGCAATAATGTCCACATACAAAGTGTATGCTGGCATCTGCTCAGCCGCACGGTGCTAATCGTTTCCTTTTGCGATCATTTTCAATTGATTCTTTATGAGTCATTTCAGAGCTAATGCCTTGTGAACGTTGAAGAGAGGACCTGTGGGAGAACCTATCCCAGACAGAGGGATCATGAGTCGCAGAAAGAAAAAAAAAAAAAAAAACACAAGGGTGCCGAATTGGACGTGATCTGCTGAAATTTGTGCATAAAAGACTACAATCACACAGCTCTTGTCCGTGATTATATTCTAAAGTGCTAATTATGTTGCATCAAAAAACTCTTGCGAGAGGTTGACTCTCTATAATAAAGCAAATAATTTCCAGTCGGAGGAACAGAAAAAACGTTAATATGAGGGGTGGAAGATGGGGTGAGGAGGATCTCAGTTAAAGGAAGTAGCTAATAAGGTTTAATGGTGCGTGTCAGGAAGCCACAGTATGCAGGGGAAACACAGCTGGCTTCATTTTGTAAACTATTTGATATACACATCTATCCCGCTCACAATTATCAGCTGCTCTCAGGTCACTGGGGACAGTTTAGGGACTCCAATCAAGAACGTTTTCCCTTCAACATTCTATTGTCAAGGAAAAGAAAACATTAACGTGTTACCAGAGGACCAGCAGAGGCTTCTGAATGCCATGTGCAAACACCCCTGTGAGGTGAAAACAGAAAATGTCAGTGTTCAACTTCCTCATAACGCTCAAAAGACAATGTCAGTGTCAAAAGCAGAAGTAGAGGAGAAGTTATGAGCTAAATCATCTCGTAGGATTTACATTGCGCTGCTGTGTTATTAAATCATTATGATCTCAACCTCTTCTGCCTGAGGACCACCCGCCCCCAACACAGCGGTCGAAAAGGGTTTCCTGACCTTCAACCACTGGAAGTTGTCTTACAACCTACTTGTGTTGATGGGCCCAATTTAAACTATTTTGTTCTTGTGGTTTCCTGATCCCATTATAAATATTTGAAGGGAAGTATTTAGTCTGTCTTGGTCTTAGTATCACTAAGCTACAGTATGCAAGGCAGATGGATTTCCTGTGCAAGCAAAGGTCAATGATTTCAATGTATAAACACATGAGTGGGGGGAAACCCCTGTGCTTTGACCTGAGAATGAGGGGATGAAGCAATGCTTGGTCGAGTAACGGATCGTGTTAGTCCAGATACTGGCACACTCTTTGTACCTGTTGGAGTCAATAGATGCCTCATACTGCAAGTAATCCCTTGTGTGTCGTCTCTCTTGCTTTTCCACCAACCAGCTCTGAGGCGGTCTAAACAAGTACTGCTAATGCCAAGTGTTTATCACACCGTGCAATGTGCAGGTGACACTAATTATCAGCAGATGACAGTGGCAGTCCCCAATGTGGACCAGATGGTGAAACAAGGGTCCTGCGTGTATGGCCACAGGGGTGGGCGGGGGGTAGTGGAGGAGGAGAAAAAAAAGACCAAGAGAAAGGCAAAGGAGGGAGAAAGGAGTGACAAAACGGTGGGGGAGCATGTTCCCCATGTCTCAGTGTAAAACCACAAAATGGAAGTCTCATTTAGAAGCTTCAAAGGGTCACAAGAGCTACAAGTGAAGCGTGGATCAACAGTTCACAGTAGCTGCTCTGAGAGTTTGCTTTTGTAAAATTGCCAGTTTCCTCAATATCTTACACCCCCTCTTGAGGACATGTGTCCTGCATTTCATGTTAGTCTTCAAAGCCTGTGATCGCACCATGTAAACTCTACACCGAGGGTAAACATGTGCTTATACAACGGCGTATGAAAAGCCATTTCCAGACTAAGTGGTGCACCCACTGTTTGCAGTCAACAGTGGATGTAAATCAGTTTAAGGTACATTTGCAGTTCATTCACTCATTTAAACCTTTATTAAGGCACCATTATAGTGAAACCCAACCAAACCAAACAATTAACAACTCAATGTGCTTGACCTGAAGCACAAGATAGTAAGTAAACAAACTTTGCTTCCATCGGTAACCTGGTTCCATTTTACCAGGTTTAATTCTGAGAAGGTCAGAATTGTCTCTAATATTTAATTTGAGGTCACAGAGACAACAAGAACAACAGCATTTAATAGAAGTATAAAGCTTCTACAGCGCACACTGAAGTTCAGATGGGAACCCAGGGTTTGATGCAATGTGATGACAATGATTTAGACAAAATCATATACCCAAAATAATGGAAGCAAAACAAAACAGAAAATAGAATTTTCTCAGA
>JBBMJM010000022.1:4434949-4445313 GCA_037832705.1 Centriscus cristatus
GTGTGTGTGTGTGTGTGTGTGTGCTGGTCTGTACCGATTAAGGGGAGGATTAGTCCTCCATCTAGAGGAGGGAGGCAATCCGAAAGTACGAGGGGAGAGGAGAGCAGAGGGAGGGAGGGATGGCGGTGGGTGGTTTGCAGGAAGAGTGGGGTGGGGGTTGCCCCCCTCTCAGAGACGAGCCCTGACCTTCTCATTTCATCCTCATTAGTATCTCATGTCAACAGAGCAGCCACTCCTTAATCATCCGCTATCAGCAGAGGTCCACACACAGTTACACATACAGATGTAAACACAAACGCTCACGTAGCGCTAATTTCACGTGTCCTGGATACTTATTTTAGGAAAATAACATTGTCACAAGAGTAGAAGAATGTGTCCTGCTCTTAATGAATTAATGAACTCATGAATATTCTGTTAAAAATACTCTTGCAGCTAACGTGTGTTTAAATGTGACAATCTTCACATGTTCTTTGGTCAAAATACATAATGTGTGTGTCTGTATGCGTGTTAGAGTTGTCTTATGGGATGTGGTAGTGGACATCATGGCACAGGGTGGGCTCGTCTGTCTGTGTCGCCCTCGGTGCCACGAAGGCCCCAGCAGTGTGTGTGGGGGGGTGTGGGGGGTGGTTCAGGGTGCCAGCACAAATGAGCTCCATTCATTTCCACACTTTGGCATATGGTGGTCCATTGTCCTCGGCCACAGAGGCAGAAGTGATGCAATTTGTTGGCATGTCCCATCATTTCACAAACTGCCTGTCCCACTGAGGCCCCGGCCAGCAGACGACAAGCAAGGGCAGCTTGTTGTTTCAACCCGTCCACGAATAACACATGGATCGTGTTTACATGTTTTCATTTATGCAGCGCAGAGGCCACAACCACACCACAGTATACATCTGTGGTGGAGGGACATATGGAGATGTTTGCACAAATATTTTCAAGAATATAAGAAGAAGGTCTGCAACAACAGGATCTATCACAGTAAATCTTTCTTGAGATTATAATGTGCGGTATCTATGTTAATCTGTGTTTTGCAGGTTATAACAATGGCCTATCCTTATTTACAGAATAAGACCTAATCTGATTTAGGCTTTCAGACATGATAGCCGGCTCATTGCACCATCGGTATGGTGTCACCAAAAAAGAAAACACTGAATGAAATTAAAACAGTTTAAAGAGGGAAAAAAACAAAACGGTGAAACCTCAGATTTATGAGTGAGAGTGAACGGAGTTCATCGTAGCTCACTGTTCCTTGTTTCACTATGCCATGTGTGAAGCTACTGTCTGACAAGAGAGAGGAAGGAGTCTTGTTTAACTTCCTGAAAAAAGTTAACTTTTGACATGAGATGCACAATATAGTCATGCAGGAGCAGGAAGAAAGAAGTGTCTAGACATTATTGCATTTAAACCAGACAGAGGAAAACATATGATCACACAGTCACACACAAAGCGATGGTGTACGGTGTTGACAGGCACGTGGTCGCCCGGGGTCAAATGTCACTGAACCAATTCCGAGCTAACATATGTGAGTGGAGCATCCTCTCTTCATGGTGTGCTGACGCACAATGCAGGCCGTGCTGTTTGAGGGTTTGGCTCTCATTGTCTGCACAGCGTGGAACCGCGTCTCTCTCCAGCAGAAAACCGAGCTCTTGACTTTCTTTACGCTCTTCCAAGAAGAAATCAACAGAGAGAAGTTCCATCAGACAGAGGCTGTTGTCTGAAGCCACTCTGGAGATTGATGACGTTGATCCTCATTTCATTGGGAGTAAGGAACAAGTGGCCTTCAGAGACTCATTACACCGCAGCGAGATTTGGAGAATGGAGTGACACTTGTCTTGATTACCAGATTCATCATTTGTATTGGATCGGGTAAATGTCAGCTGCACAACTGTACCACAAGTGGAGTGGTAAAGAATCCTGCACTTTAACGTTGTTTGGATGATTCAAATAAAACATCTGTTAAAGACAGAGTGATGGTAAAGTCGTTTTTTTTTGTTGTCACAAATAAGCAAAACGAAATTAATGGAGCAGATAGATAGAAGCAGATAATCCATCTTTGTCCACCACACAAACATTTAAGTAAGCTAGCTGGAGGTCTCCAATGCCCCAATCATACATCCCTGACCTCAATCCTGGACACACTTTCCTCCATCAACCCTCCCCCCTTCCTCTTTCAGCAGCCATGCTGCGGTAACCACGATCCTGTTTCGCCCCCATCCTTAACCCCATTTGTACACCCCCCTCCTCCTACCAACCTGTCAGGGGCCGGCTTCCCATGTCCATCACCGGGTGATGGATGAGGTGGAAGGTCGTCACCCCACTCTCCAAAGTTCAGAGATTCTATCAGCCATGCAGACACCCCCAGATCATAGTGGGGGGGGCATAACTGAAATCATACATATAAACAGAAAACTGAAACAGGGAGGCGCTGCTCTGCCAAATTAGCTAGTTTGCAATAAGTCAAACTTTGGGATTGTCTGTCATGTGTTCCAGACAACAGCTCGAGAGCACTGAGAAGGAAGAGGTAGTTTCCTTTCTTCCGATGATACAAAAGAATCGAGGTGGAACATCAGACCTGTTTTGTGTGAAATGAGAAGATTTGTTGTGTTTTCTTAATAACAACACTTCTTTTTATTGCACTGGTTCACAGTATTGAACGCAGAAATGATTTGCCAAAATTGATTTTCCCTTAAAACGCAGTGAAATTTTATTTACACTCAGGTATAAACTGTAGTGAAGTGTCTCACCTCCCAGTGACCTGGAATTGCCTCTTAATGCCTTTGGCACTGCAGGGGGAAAAAAAGCAGAAGCCTGTATTGTTTCATTTCAGTTATACCCTGAAAATCAAAGTGCACAGTAAGATCACATGAGTCAATCACACGAAGAGGCCACAGAAAAGCAAAAATCATCCTGCGTGCCACCGTCAGAGGGAAGGCAGGAGCTGTCCTCATATCATTCACTCTGACAGCGATAGAGATTGATTTACTCTAAATACTAAAAAAAAATAAACAATACACAATAGTGTCAAGCCTCACCATTGGCAGGAGCATAGATCAATGTTATTTGCCACTTTTGCAAAAATACCTAATTCTCCTTATTTAATCAAGCGTCTTCTCGCTCGAGGCCCCACGACCTGATTTATGACCCCCGCTGTCTTTATGAGTATGTGTTTCATTTTCTAGTCTCTGCTCTGACACCTAAAGTGATAGGAATTTTATGCTTTTGATAACAATATGAGTTTCACTTTGGCGTCAGAATTCACGACCCTGTCAGCTGCCAATAAATCAGGAACATTCACAAGCCTCTATGACAAAACATCCACCCCATTGGGATTTACCTTGAGATGGACATGCAGAGGACAGAGCTATGAATTTGACTAAAAAAAAAAAGGAGGTAGCACAGGAGGGGACATCTCTCAGATGAACGCTGGATCATAGTGAAAGGTCATGTCACAAAGGGTGGAAGGTGCAAAATGTTTTCCAGTGGTGTCGCGCTGGGATTCATAATTGGTGTGCTGTCATATGAGCATTTTGATAATGTCACTTGAACATAAATGCCAGGTTGTGACAGGCTATGAAGAGTATGTACAGCAGGGGATCTCAAACATTTTCATGTCACGGACCGCTGAGATAAAAATCATTACAGGTCAGGACCCCGATTTGACTTTTATTCCGCCACCCAGATGGGAAGACCTTCACTGTTGTTATCACAGTTATAATTGTTATAGAACTGTGTGGAGCCCCTGTGTTCTTCTGTACCTTTACAGAGGTGTCCAGCGTTGATCATACAGTGTCATGAACGACCAGCATCCTGTGTGACGCAACATACGAGCTTCCGGACTTCGCTGTTTGCAGGCAACAAGGTTCCTTTTTCATTTTAGCTGCTAAAAATGTTTTTGTTCCCAGCTTCCTCCACCATTAAATCTGCACGTGAATTGCAGTACATGTGGCATGTTGTCAATGTCCATTATTAAAATTTGAATGTGTCTGTTTTGTTTTTTTCTATTTTTTCCCCCAAATCATCTCTAATTCACATTCCGTTCCGTTACTCCTCACCACTTTGAAAAGAATCACCTCATTACAAGCAGTCACTAGCTGGGGGGAAAAAAAAGTGTGAGAAAGTAATACACCAAAACTTCTTCTCATACACACATGAAAAATCATTTCCTGAATGGGGGCCAGAACAGTTTGATAGATTTATATTGACACTTCACACATTCAGCTGACAAATTGTCTGTGTCTGCATTGTTGCCGAGAACCTGCTGGTTTCCAAGGTGATGACATTAAACCACTCTTTGTGTGTGATAAAGTCAAACAAAGATGACGCACTGTACCGCACGACTCAGTGTGTGGAATAGGAAGTAAAATGTCAAGAATTTCTAAAGGAAGTTGTTGTAAACTGTGGTTATAGCGACGATAACCAATCCCCGGCAGACACCAAACGGACACTTGTTTTCACCACTCCTGGTCTTTCCCCAAGGGAATCTTATGGTTCTGAGGGAAAGGAAAATGAGAGAGATGCTTTTTGTGTTTTCCAACTTGAGCCCTGTGTGTGTTTTGAGAGGGGCCTCAAAAAAGCATAAAGAAAAGAAATGCCAGGGTCATGACAACTATTTGGGGCCACTGGTGTGAGCTGGCAGCCACTCTTGGCATATGCACAATGCATGGAGGGGTGGCAGTGCCCACAGCCCCATGATAGAGACACAGGCTGCTTGGGACCCGACCAGTTGGGCCCATAAAGGAACATAGGAGAGAGATGAAATCAGAGGCAGAGAGGAAAGTTGATTTTGTTGAAGTGTCGAGATAATAGATGAGAAAATGATCTAATTGTTGGGGTGAAATTCTTGACATGTCCTTCACATATCACCTTTTCTTGTTTGAGCTTTACGCTTTTGAGGACTACAGGCTGTCATGTATATGCAGAGACCCCTCAGAAATTGTAGGCCCACACCATTGTGACTGTTTGTTTGTACTTGTTCACATAATGTACGTACATCACTGGAAGACCTCGAGTCTAAGTGCTGAGCTTCCAACTGTCTCAAAGCAATTCCAGTGTACAAGACGTTTCCACAGTTGATTTTAAATTTTACGTCCCCATGAGACGATCAGGGGTCTGGTTTCTGTTCTGGCTTCCAATTTCATTCTTCAGTGTCTCCAGTTTAATACCAACAGTGATCTTTTTTTTTTCCCCACGAGTGCTTAAAGCTAACCAGGATCATAATGTTAACATGTCATTGGATGGATGCCAGCCATGGTTATAAATGATGTGTTTGTGTGGAATCATCCACCTCTCGAACCTGCCTCTTAATACCGTTCTTGCAATATGATGATGTTCAATGAGAAATATATTTATATTGACAACAATTGGTTAAGATTGTAATTGTACTGCACTCTGGGCAAATCAAGTCTGTATTTTTTCTGATGGATGAGCTGAGAACAGTGAACATAGATGACAACATGCTCATTCGCCACCTGAATCTTGGCCTGACTTGGTTATTACATGTTACATGTCTACATTATTATAATATCACCATTTTTGCCCTTGTCAGACATATTGCCACATATCTGATTACTACAGTTAACCGAACTTTTGCAAACCCATATTATTTATCTGAGCATGGGTCTTAGATTGGGGACACCCAGCTAGTTTTGTTATTTCTTGTTGGTTTGTCTTTTGCCTCTAGTCATGCTGCCTCCCATCCCCCCCAGGTAACTGTTCCTGTTTGGCCTGGAGGTCATACTCTCACTTCACAAAAAAAAGGAAAAAAAAAAGGCTTCTTCATGTCTGTGTTTCATGCAGGATGTCTGAACAATGGTGTGGGACTGGTTCAAACAAAAACAAACAAACAAAAAGGTTGGAAATGATGACATATCGAAATATGTCGACTTAATGTGCGACACACCTTCTCATTCTATAGTGAGCGTTAACTTACTTTACTAAGTCTATCCCATTTTTGTGATGCCTGAGCCACTGAAAGTCAAACACTACATGTATGCCTCACTCTATGCAGTGTGTCAATATATTCTACATTAAATGTCCCAATATCTAACACAAAAACACATATACACACACATCCTAATCGGCGTGCTCCACAAATTATTCAGAAACACGACTCGGCCCTATCCATATTCTGTGGTGAGAGGAGCCAGGATATATTTGGAACATCACACTTTTAAGAGCGTGAGCTTCAACTCCCCTGGGTCATTTTCTGCTCTGGTCTTAATTGAGAGTGTTCTGGAAAAATCATTACTATATTAATGATTTAACACAAAGTAACTACCTGCTTTTTCCAGGAGGAAAGGGGGATTTGCTTCGAATCAATACCCATGCACGCTCATTATAAGGGGGGTAAAGTTATAGTAATTAGGCAGACACCAGTAACTTTTTAATGATCTTTGTTTTTAATTGCATATTATCGGGTCGCACAGTCAGTGTGTTTATAGTCAAATATAGAAGATATAAAAGTGAACGGAGAGGGAGTTGAAAGAGAGGAGGCACCTGCAAGGTTTTTACCTCAGTTGCAACAAAAAGCACCTGATTGTCATGAGTGGGACGAGAAGAATGGCGCTTTCTTTTCGATTGTGCATTGCAGGTTTTCCATGAATGTGGAGACCCTGGAACACTGTGGTTCGGGGTTCCATTATGAAATAATCCTTCTCTCCCAGTTGTCCTTTGGGAATAAGCAAGCTGAATGAGTGTTTCATTTCTTCAAAAAGTGAAGATTGGAAAAAAACAACAACAAAGAACAACAAGTATATAAAATGTGAAACGCATCTGTTTACTCTTAAAGGGGAAGTGTTCTTCTTCTTCCTCTGTCTGAGGCCGTCCTTTAATGACCACCCCCAACAGCAGCAGATTGTCAATTCAACGACTCTCCTGTCAGACGATTATCAACCAACTTTAATGTAATCATCCACTCACATGCTCCGTAATACGACCACCGTTCAGCTCGTCACCCTGTCGTCGCCTCAAGAACGTCATATGTACAAAGAATGCCAGCTGAAGGCAATTATGTGTGTTTTCATAGCCAATTATGATCGTTCTCATGGTGGTGGTTATGCCATGAGCAGGGGAGTCTTTTTAAATTTTCAATCTAATTACAATATGCTCATCGTAGGATCCAGTGTGGGTACTCCCACTCCCAGGCCTGCTGTCTTGTCATCCATGCAGGGACCCCGAAAAGCAGATAGAAGATTATGGCCTCTCTCGAGGGCCACAGTGGGAGCACAGTGAGGGTCTCAGCAGAAACGTGTACATGGCATCCTCTCATCCTCTCTGCGTGATCACAGCTGGCAGGGCTGAGTCCAAACTAAACGGACAGGCTGGTTAATTCATTTTCCACTTTGGACTATGCCTGCAGAGGGAGCACAGACTCACACATTCACACACAGTCAAAGTCCTCTCCGCAGGGTTTCATCGCTCAACATTATTGAGATGCACACCCAACATCACTGGGTCTGAAGATAATAGTGATGTTTGTATCATTGTTTATGAGGTTAAGAATGGAGTATTTGACATTGTGTTGTTTATCCACAGGTACTATGTTCATCTTCATTTTTGCCGGGTTTAATTTACGGTGATAACCAAATATTGTGGTTCTGGAATCAATCCCAGTTTGAGAGCACAATTTTTAAACTTCCATTGTTCAAACAACACAAAGCAGGCTGAGCCGTCCTCCTGCTCCCACAGGGATGTTTGTATAAAACCCAGTCAGTTCTCCAGGGGTAGAGGTTGACAGGAGAAGACGTCGCCTCAGTCCCCAGGTAATTGCTGAACACAACACATATATTAATGCATTAAATGTGTTGACTGTGTTCAGCCCAGGGACGTAGGAGAGGGAGAGATGGAAAGAGAGAGAGAGGTTCAGGGAAGGTGGGGAGGGGAGGGGAGCTGTTGTAATGTATGGTGTTGTCTTGTGTAGCGTGTCTGGCAGCAGGGGTGAGGGGTTGGAGGAGAGTCGCCCAGATTATAAGGCCTGTGGTGAGAAATGAGGGATGGCTGACTTGTAAACAAGTGACAAACGTCCTGGATGACAATTCCTAATCCATCATAGTCCTGTCAGTGGTGACCGGTGGGGTGACGGACAGGACCCAGGAGAGGGGGCAGCTGGTGCACGTCAATCCACATCATAATTTGAAAAGCTTTTCCACATCAGCTGGAAATGCAAACTGCCTTTGTGTTTTCAGCTCCTTGTTTCCATCCTTCTTTATTGTCCTACTCCTTACATTCGAAGACATAGACTATATAAAAAAATGTCCATGCTGTCAGGGGAAAAAAAAAACCTTAAACATCCCCTTTTAATGCCCATCAGAAGGCATGTCCAACAACAACAACAACAACAACAACAACAATAATAATAATAATAATACAAAATAAAGGAACATGACTTGGTTCAATGTTTGGGTAAAAAATGTCAAATGAGTTATTGGACATGATTGCTAATTTTCATGTTCAGCATGTTCATCTTTTCAATTATATCCTTAAAGTGACTGCTGAAGATCACAGCTGAGAGTCCTTGACGCAATCTGTAAAAAGTTCAACTGCGAGAGTGCGGTTGAATACAAATGCAGTCATCACTGTCTGAAAGAAAACCTCGTAGCAGAAACAGTTTTATTATGAGAGGAGTGTTAAAACCAGGTGTAAAGACTAGCACTAATCTTCTTGGCAGTCAGCATGCATGTCATGATTTCATCACCCATATTCGGTCAAGGCCCCTATTCTCTCCTTGAAGATTCCACTTCCCTGCCAAACCGGGATTTCCGACTGAGGGGGCCTCAATGACAACTTTGATGTGGACAGAGGGTGAAGAGAGAGGCCTGACCTTGCTACTACATCTGCGCAGATCACACTCTAAATGGTGACATTGATGCCACTGCTGAGCTCTTTGCTGGGAGTCCTGATGGAGCCAACACTGGAGGACTGAGACCCAGCAAAGCCTGGACACCTGCCACCAGGCACAAACTGATTGAGAAAAAGTCAGCTGTCGCTGCACATAACCCCATGCACTACATAGTTGGAATGCCTGAAAGTAGCACATGCATGACATGATTGGTCCATGAATATACAAAATTTCTGTTGAAACATATCTGCACATAATTCTGTGATGTCCATAAACAGGAGTAAACCTAAATATTACAAGTATATGGGCTTATGTGTTCACTCCTTTCATGTTTCTTTCTGTAATGCCTTCACACAACAGTTGAACATGTTGGCCTTCAGTGTTTCTGGCTGCGTTTGTGGAGACACTTGTGAATGAACACACAGGAGGACAGACTGCTTGCTATGTGCCAGAGCTATTGTCACTCTTAACCATGTAGGTAAATTAAAAATCCTTTGAACCATGGTTTCTTTTACTTGAACAACGTACTGGAAAAGAAAAAAAAAATTATTTCTATGAAGGATTTGGAGCAGAAGGCCTATTTTCTTTCTGCGGACCACAAAGTAGGCTGACAAGATAACGCGGTTCACCTTCACCAATATTCTGTCAGGTGTATCGCACTATCCAAAACAAGTATATAAAGGTGGGTGATGAAATCTGTAAATGCCACATACAAATGTTCCGTTAGTTCCTGTGTGGATTTTAGTGTGAAAGAACCACAGCGTATCTCAGCCACACACACACACACACACTTCCCCCTTCATTGACAGTTTTCTCTGTCTTGGTCACACACAAAAGGTCATCAGAAGACAAGAGCGAGAAGACTCAGGGAGCAAAAGGCAAAATGGTTTGTGTCGACTTAAGCAAGAGGGTAATACGTAGAGGGGGGAAAAAATCAATAACCACATAAAAGTGATTTAGTGTGTGTCATAAAACATAAGTAAGTGCTGTGAGATGGAGAAAACTGGAGTCTCCATTTAATCTGTGCAAAAAGCTGCACTGTACAGATGAAGTGATGTGAAAGAGAGAGATGAAAGCACAAGCAGAGTGGGTTGGAGGTTAGATAAAAGGTGGAGGGAGAACGGAGAGTGGATAGAGAGGATGACACAATAAAATCTAAAAGACAGACACTTAATTGTCATATTAAAGACTCTCTCTGTGCTTGGCGGAGGGGAAGGTTAGCTCCCATTCATCATCTGCCTAACAGCTACTTGTCACTAATCACGATTAAAATCCGCTCAATATCATCCCTGGTACGTTTTGTGAGCATTATTTTTCTTCCTATTGATTCTCCATCCCCATAAATCAGAAATGTTGCAGTGCATGTAATGTTTTATGGAGAAAGGATTATGGTGTTATGAAGCTAATGTAGCAGAACCCTCTCATTTACACACACAGCCTCCCTCACCGCTGTACAGGGGACAGAATTATTACACTATTACACAGCCCATCGCAAACACAGCTGTGTAAAAACAGCATGTAATTGGAC
>JBBMJM010000022.1:4448074-4462309 GCA_037832705.1 Centriscus cristatus
CTACGTAAGAAATGACAGGGGGTAACTGTACATTATATTGTGTTATATAATACTGTATTATATTACATTGGATATTGCATATATTGTGTGGTCAGAAACTGCTCTGCAAATATTTGAGAGACTATTGGTGTCAAATTATTTTTCTTTGAATAAAGTCAAAGTTAGGATCTTAAACTACATAACCTAGTAACAGCTACCAGCTAAGCTAAGCTAACAGTCCTTGCTGCCATTGGTGCCATGCTAGCATGATGCATTCTTCGTGTAAGTACAAAGTACAAAGCAAATTCTTTGTTTTCTCTCTAGTGATTCTCAAAAATTGCTTCCATTTCGAGAACATCTTTATCTCTCTTTGTGATCGTCACGTTTCTCCACAGTGTTTTGCTCAGCACAATGTATCATGAAATGGGACAGTTATCAGAATAATGAGTTGTATTTCCCTTCTCTGTCAATAAGTACATACCTATTACCTTTAGTTACTTACCCTTTAACGTCTTTTGTTTATCTATTTAATTGTAAGTATATTTTTTGTTGGCCCCTGCCTTTATAATCCAGAATGATCCCATTAATTATCTGCTCAGTATTCACTAAAAGTGTTCTCTAAAAATGTAGGAATCCATAAAGTGTCTTTCCTGAAGTAGTAGATATATGGGGGTTTTATACTTTATATGACGTGATATATATATATTTTTGAATTTAATATGCTATTTTTTCCCATGACTTTGTTTAGATAAAATCCCAAGCCAAGCAGAGTATGCGAATGCAATAGCAAGGGTGATTGTCATTGTGCTCCACAGCTGAGGGACACATTGCTATTTTGTGAGCAGCTGAGTGATCCCAGCTCTGACTATCATAGCTCAATCTGAACAGGGAGGAAGGAGACCTGATGCCCAAACATCAAATCATCACATTAAATGGTCCTGACACCAGCTAAAAAGGGAGATGGATCATGTGGCTTTGTGGTGCGAGAGAAGTTTGTCCCTTGATAGACCTCTTAACTCAAAGCTAGGACACCCCCCTCTTCTCCTTCCATCACACACACACACACAGTCTGCCTCTTAACAAAGGCAATTCCCTCCCTTTGGGTTTAACAGCTCAACAAGGCCAAATCATTTTAAACACCTTTTGACTCAAGTATCACACTGTGTGTATATACGGTAACTGCAGCATAAAAACATACCATATATTATACAAACACCCAGATAACTCACTCCTGGAATTTGACTATGGAGATGAAAAGCTCCACATATTTATGACGGCCCTCTGCTCCCAGTGAGTGCATGTAAAAATGATGAATGCTAAAAGAAACATTTGAGAGGGTCTGCAGTGTTTCCCATATGTGCATTTTACAGTCAGGCAACATGATGAGGGCACCATATGCACAGGAAAAATGACAGTTTTACAATGTGCATAAAATTCCCTACATAGAGGGAAGGACATACTTTAATAGCTCTGTGCCCTTTTTGACTCAGTCGAAAGCAACATCAGGAAGCTTTTCATGACGTACATGTGCCCAGATTGGAGTCTAATGAAGTCTATACTCAGTTAACCCTGACCAGCTGTCTGTCTTCTTACAAGATTTGTTTTTCCTTTCTCCACATTTATCATTTGGCTTTACATATTAGTATCAACAAAAGTTGTGCCAAACACAAGTGGAAATGATGCACGATGCACTCAAACAGATGCAAGAATGTGTTATTATATATTGTTTATGATATAAAATACTTCAATAGTATGGTGTTACCATTATTGTTGTTTTTGTTATAAAATATCTGTTTTTATTCAGACACATCAGTAAGTTCACTTAAACATTTTGCTATTCTGCCTCTCACAAGGACACTTTTGTATCAAACCATCACAGCAGAGACGTCAGTTGCCCTTGTGATATAGTATTAGAAGTGGTAATACTTGACTGCTGTTAAAGGGCGACACATTTCAACTTTAAAAAAAAAAAAAAAAACACCTGCAGCATCAATCCACAATTGTGCTCACTGCTCCCAGGACACAAGAATAATGAGCCTTTGTAGTTTAACTGAAAAAAACAAATCACGCGCTGTAAATTGGGTTATCTGTGTAACGATAGCTACAGGAATAATATTATCTGAGCGACGATACACGGCTATGTGATAAAAAGACCAGGGATTTACTGGCACTGCATGACAAACGTGATAATACAGAAATAAATGTAGTCCAAAGCACAGTGTTGTGATTCAATCTTTAGCGAAGATATCCCTGGTAGAGCCAGAGCCTCAGCCGCGTGGTGCAGACTGCCATCGAGCGACACATCTCCCAGATTAATTCTCATGACAGTCTGTGAAATGCTCCCATAACTAGTGACACGGGATGATTTCCCGCCTCTGACAAGCCCCAGTATTGAGTATGATAACACTTACTTTGTCTTCATCCTTGACTGGAGTATAATATCAATCCGTTTGATGATCCAGCAAACCGAGTCGAGCACTTGTGTATCAATCTTCATACATCGCTGCCTAGTGTCTAACAGAGAGCTCAGAATTGGATCATTCAATCACTCGTGGCCTGCGCGGCTTTCGGTACACTCGGCTTTCTCAGCTCAAGCGTTTCATTTCTTGTCAGCATCTCTCCTATTTTTCATCCCCTTCTTTTCGCTGTCTTTTCCTCTCACTTGTGGGAGATAAAGATACAAATCTCAAATGATCGTATCACTGTGTGCTCGTCATAACTAAATGTGGCGTGGTGAAATGGATCTGGTAAAGAAAAAAAAAAGAAATAAAAGCCTTCAGAGAGAAAATCGCTGCCTGTTCTCATCTCCCTGGTTTGTCCACCTTACACGCAATCCTCTTTCCTTTTCATGCCTTTGTGTTGTACTTCCCCCCTGCTTTGTCTTTATTTGTGGAAATGTGATTGCTCGAGTCGCTGTGTGTGGGTTTCTTGTTAAGCTTAAATCCAGACAGACAAACTGAAAGTTGAACACGAACAAAGTATGAAATGTATTTATTTAGTCAAACGTGTGAATGAAGATAAATACAACTGTAAATACTTTACTTAAAAAAAAGAGCGTGAGAGAGAGAGAGAGAGAGAGAGAGAGAGAGAGAGAGAGAGAGAGAGAGAGAGAGAGAGAAGAAACAAGATGAGGCTGAAAGACTGTCAGGACAGCATCATGTCATGGTTGTTCCATCATGCTTCTTTCATTCTTACACGCTACAATGTCAAAGTTTTGTTGTCTGCTAGCACACTGCCACTCCTCCTCATGTTCCTACTTTGAAGACAGAAGTCAGTATAGTTGTAGCACCGAGGTACAACTGACAGAAGGGCAGGACTCAGAGAAAATAGTGTAATTATAAATGCGATTGCTGGTCCAGAACCACGGACAGTGACGCAGACTCGTAGCAGCATTAGTCAGCATATCATATTTCAGTTGGCATGGACGCAATCCTGTCTGAACTTCAGTCGGATAAAGGATCAATGACTCAGGCAGACTACCCGACAGTCTCCTGTCTCTCTTTGTGGCAAAGAAGGGGGATTAACCTCGGTTATCTTATATCACACACTGTCGTACACACCTTTTTTCTTCAGTTTGGCATCATATGTTGCTCTGCAGGATCATACTTGATCTCCACAACTGTGTGTCTCAGTGTGCAAACAATGCAAATACAGGAAGGATGTAACATTTTACTTGCTGCTCATGTGTAGAAAAACAAGAGAAAAATGATCTGACATTGTTATGTGTATGAGTTTTTGGGAGAGGAGTTGGTATAAACCTCTGTGTCCTCTGACAAGCAATAATAATCGTTCACGGTCAAGGTGATTATTAAGTGGCTGTATAACAATGTGGGTCAATGCGACCTTCATTTGTAATGTACTGACTTACTACCTGTACTATGCAGTACTCTGTAATATGACTTATTGTTATAATATAATCACAATGTGCTATATTGAGTACACAAACAGAAATTTTAAAAAAAGCACCTTGCTTATTTCTGCGTATTTCCTTGACTGTCAGCATTAAACGTGTCTCTGCAGCAGGGTTTTCTCCTGCACGGCAAAGATGTGACGAGGCTGAGCTCAGTGAAATATAGTTCAATCAATAGACACTCAGCAATCAAGTTTTACTTGTCAGTTTTGATATATCCAATCATAGCTTTGGGTTGTTTTGTGATGTCTAATGTTCTGTGAAGATGGGCTTTTCATATTCTTTATTGTTGCTCTCGCTCTTTTTTTGCCCCCATCGACAAAAAATGTGTCTACACTTTTGTGAAATAAAACCTCAGAGGGGGAAGAGCAAAGGGGGTGGCGGGGGAGGGGGTGGCGGCCGCGCGGGGTTAGAGGAAACAATGAAATTTAACCCGTTTAAAACTGTATCATTTTCTGACCACACCTCAGGGCGCTGGGTGTTTATCTGGAGACTGGAGAACAGAGATCACCGGCCTGGTAATTGTTTCCTCTAAATCTGCTGAGGTCTGAGGAACACCGAGTGCAGTTTTTCATCCGACAGACAATGAGAGGGTAAACGGACAATACGAAGAAAAGCAAAAATGCTTCAGTCCATCATGTTGTTTTTTATCTCTTCACCTAACATGTTCGTAGGGCCAATGGCTTTTCCACACAACATAATTCTCAAAGCTGCCATGGTTGACTTTGGTGCTCAAGGCCTCATACAAGATTCTCCCCAGATAATTGCATGTGTGTTTCAAATATGATACAAACTGAAGAACGGATGTAAGGTGGCACGCACCTAAGCTGATCTGACATTCTCCTTTTCGGTCAAAGCTCTGCAGAACACCTGCTATCTCATTTCGTTAGAAAGTGATGTGCTCTCCACAAAAAAGACATCAGAAAGGCGAAGTACTGCCACATTCCACTCAGACCAATTTGTCTCCATCACTCCATTCACAATAAACACTGACTGATTTAGCTAAAATTGTGCTGAGAATCATGAGGGTGATTTTTTTTCTCTCTCTCTCTCTCTCACTTTATTTTCATTATACGTGCTGGTGTGTTAGAGGTTTTTCGATTCTCTGCGTGCATTTGGCTTTGAAAGTCTCAGATTTAGTCTGCCGGTATTGGCTCATTTTTCATATCCATTGTTGGCTTGTCAGGGTGTCATAGCTGTTCCACGGAGCTGTTAGATCAGTCCAAATGTATAAATCATCCAGGATCTGACACACTCATTTAATTTGGGAGGCCCTGGTGCAGCAGCGGGCCTATTAATGAAAAATCCCTGCCCTGTTTGCTGAGTGGGAACACTGAGCCGTTTTTATTTTATTTTTTATCAACATGGATATTCTGTATGATTTCCCTCAGTGGCCTGTTGGCTGCCAACCTGGCACTGTCATTTATCACCATATGTCATGTTTGTCAATCTGTTGAATTCTTTTAGTCAATCTGGCTCACAAAAATCACTTTGCATATTAAGAAAAAGGGGCAAACTCGGAGGGCAAACCTCTCACATTTTTCAATGCAGCGGTGGTTCCAAGCCCGGAGCCTGCGTTATTGTTTTCCATCTGTGAAATAAAGTAACAGGTACTTAATGTACCAAAAACAATTTGTACAGCAGTCCTTTTTCCCCGTTGAAACTGTGCATGGCTCGCTGAGGGCTCCCCTTATCTCAGCAAGGCTAATCCATTTTCACACTGCGCTCCGGCGCTCTCATTTTACAGCTGAGGAGCTCTGTGGCTCCACGCTGGGCCTGAAATGGGACCCCAGTCACTGTGGCCCCTTGGAGTTTGCGTAGGTAAGTGTGCAGAACAAATGCTGAAAAGTCTTTAAAAAGTTAAAGAGACTAGTTTGGCTTCCCCCTGCACACACACACACACACACACTACGCAGGT
This sequence comes from Centriscus cristatus, assembly GCA_037832705.1. NCBI lineage: Eukaryota > Metazoa > Chordata > Actinopteri > Syngnathiformes > Centriscidae > Centriscus > Centriscus cristatus. The sequence continues at coordinate 4,453,882 of JBBMJM010000022.1, forward strand.
CCTTTACCTGATCACTGGCATTTTTCCTGAGGGAGTGTTCAGCTTAGGGTGTTTGTACATGGAGGTGTGTGCAGAAGGTCATGTAATAACACGTACCATCACTATGAACAAACCTCTCTAAGTTCTACTGTACTGATCATGTGAGTGAGTTGTTGAGCCAGTCAGTCCAATTACTTTTTTCAGAAGGTTATAGAATCATAAAATCTAGAATCAGATGAGCAGAATGCTTTATGGATTAAACTGCTGATCTCAATGGACCTGTTTTATGTTCTGTGTCCCAACAGTCAGTGGGGGAACAACATGGTACACCCTGGACGGGACATCACAAAGCAACCATTCACACCTATGTGCCACTTATGGGAACCGATTAAAGTGGCATGTTGTTCAAGGTGGGAGGAAGTCGGAGTACCTGGAGAGAATCCACACAGACATGGGGAGAACATGCAGAAGAAGGGCCAAAGGATCGACCCCGATGGTCGTTTTGCTGTTAGGTGCTAACCACTGCACCACCACACCTGCTTTCGTCAACTGTAAAATATAATAAATACAAATACATAAATACTGTAAATATATATAATATCACAACGACCTTCCACAGCAGTGAGTAAAACATATTTGTTTGCCATATAAAGTCAAAGAATTTACATCACCTGAATGTGGCAGATGCAAAATTGGGCAGATTTGCTGTGTGATAATGGTATCAGGCTCCCACATCTTCCACGTGAATTGTAGTCTAATGGGGTCCCTTCTGTTGTGTGTTGGTATGAAGGGTGTTTGATTCAGGCTGGAAGCCCGTCTTTTGTTGTCTTTGTCTCTGTTAACCAGAGTCGTCTGGGTTTAAATGTGGCAAGGGAAAATTTCCAGCTTTGACAAATTGTGAAGAAAATAATAATAAAAAAATTAAAAATATATAAAATATAAAAAATATGTAAGAAAAAATCAATTTACTTGAAGGAGACATTTCATCTGAAAGCATGTACCCGGCCAAGTGATACCAGCACACCATGTCTGCATTTCTACACCTCGATACCGGCTCTCATATCACTGCAAAACTGTTTGATTCATTTGCGAGCCGTGCTCACAAGCCTTCACCATCCCATCATGCCAAGTCATTTAAGACATCTGTGGCCTGTCTGGCACAGCCTCCGTAGCCCCATCAACCCCCTATCACGGACCCATAACAGCGCATGCCCACTTGGCTGGTCCTGCCGGAAGGGCAGGTGGGCCAGGACTCCCAGGACTCTCAAGCATCCCGAGCAGCTGGAAGTCCCATCATCGCATCTTCCTTCTCAACAACACAATCATCACAGACACGCTCTATAATAAATATGTCCAGACCCTACCTGGGAACAGAAGAAAAGGGGTCTCAGTGTTAGACATCACTGCACAAAACAGTATTTCTCCTTCTTACCAGTTTGAGACCAAATCACAGGTTGGACAAATTGGTTTGAATTTAAGCTGGTGCAATGAATGAGGACACCTTTTCATCAAGAAGCAGGGTAATGTGATTACCTCTGCCTTCTACATTTGAAATTGTGCATAAGTGAATGCACAAGTCTGCTGCTGTGATTCACAGCTCAAACTTACTTAGCCTCATTGAGTTAACCCCTCTAACCCAAACAACTCTAATGGAGAACATGAAATATCCCCTCGGTCACCCGCTCTGTTCTACCAGACCCCCATCACTCACTCACTCACACACACACACACAAACACACACACACGCTGACCACCCCACAGCTAATGCAGTTGACTCAGAAGGTCATCTGAAGTTCACCATGAGGTTAAAGATAAAGAAACAGGTATTCTGCTTCTGTTTGTCCACTTGAAAAGAGGGGAAAAAAAACACACAACGTGGGAAGTACGAGGTCATGTGCTATATATTTCTATGTTTCCCCTTTACATGTATTTGTTAAAGTAAAATTAGTTTTAAGAATCATCAGATACTTCAGTTCGTGACTCCGACTGGTAGAATTAGATTACAACATCTTGTCAAAGAAGAAAGAGAGACCTTTTCTTCACGTCTATTTTTGTGGGCTCGCTGCTGGGGCACAGTTGTTTACATTAGGATGAGCTGGACTCTTTCTCTCCCTCACTCACTTGAAGCAATTTGAAGGTTATGCTCTCATCCATGTAACTAATGCTGAGCGAGGCCAAGCTAGACTGCGTCTGAATGGGCCACCGACCCGCCGCAGGAAGAGATTCATAATCACCGGCGAGATGACAGGTGGATCAGATTTCTAAACTTTTTTTGTGTGAGTGGTGGCAGACCATCAGTCAGCAGCAAGAATGGTGTTTTCTTAACCCTCAAGTTGCATTAAGTTGACATCCTGCTGTAGCGGAACTAGGTGACATATTGATGTGGAGGAAATATAACAGGCGGTCGGCTTTAAGGGCTCGTCTGGAGAAAAAAAAAAAAAAGAATACAAGCAAAGAGCTTTTCTGGTTTTATGGGTAACAACAGTCAAACAAAGCCACTATCTTTACAGTCTGTGAATGTTCCTGCAGAAACAACGGCACTTTTCATGTATGTGAGGGTCGAAAAAAATTAGTAAACACAAAAGCAGCAGGATGCTTGTATGAACACACATAAAAAAATACTTTGACTTTCATGATTAATACAGAGGAGGCTTCAATTAGACACCCTACAGCAATTTTTAATTTAGAAGTTGAACGCTGCTGCTTTGCAGTGAGTCATGTAGCGGCGAGGTGGACTAAAACCCGTGCGTCAAACCAAAGTGTTACCATAAGCATGAAGACAAACTGCTCTCACGTTTCTAAGTACAGAAGTCTACGTTCAGTTACTTTGTCACAAATCACTGCAAGGCTTCCCTCCCAATCCGTCATTTTGGGATTACTGGGAGTTTGCGTGGTGCTGCCGTTTGCACACAAGCCTGTCACCTGCTCAGTGGGGGCAATAATTGGTATGAAATAGTGTTATGGACAGCGGGAAGGTAAGTGCTCTGATTGACTCGGGGGATTCCTGTTTCACACTATGTCAGGGTTCTCGATTCTACTTAAAGTCTCCATGCTTTCCCCTTCCTCACTCCCACTCAGATTACTCTTTTCTTTTTTATCTTTAGCGCTATGGATTTGTTGTCATAAAGGCTGACAATCTCGCTGACACCACAGATTTTTTGTTTTCCATGCAAGCCCTTGATTGACTTCATTTTGTGGAGTGTAACTCCATCACCCAAAATGCCAGTCTCCTGCTCATTGAAGTCATCCTGTTTGGGTCCGGTGTGGTGGAGAGTCACGTCAACAAGTAGAAGAATGGGAACGTGGAAAAATAGAAACAAGACTTTTCATATCACACTATGCTCCAGTCAGAGAGAGAGAGATAAGAGCCAAGATGTGAGAGCAGAGAGGGCAGAGAGTGAGCGGTCACGCTGCATGTAGAGAACAAACAGGCGTAGAAATCTGCACTAGATTACGACGTGCATCGCAAATCACACACTACATGACACACAGCTGACAGACAACATGAGGAATTTGTTTCGCTTTCATACTTGACTGAAGGCGACGGAAAGACAGATGGCATACGGTGAAAGACAAATCTGAGAGGTGAGATGATAATCCCTTGGAGTTTAACAGCATAACAGAAACACGATTAAAGAAAACCACAATTGTCACACTGCATGTTGGGAGGTGAAAAGAGAAGGAGGGGAAAACAAACTCCTGCAGACCGTCCAGTTGTTATTCGAGCAGCAGCTGGTATTATTCTCTCTGCAGACAGGAGCACCGGCCGTGATTCTCCAACCCTCACATATTCTTTTCTATAGCTTATCAGTTGCGCAGCCAGGGGAGCTGTCCGGTCTCATTCTTTCATTGGAGAGTACATGTCAGGACCTATTTGCCACTGGTTACTTTGAGAGTGACATCAGTGATGACCTCTTGACCCAGGCTGAGGGAGAAACGCTTCAGCAATAGAGTTCCATTACAGAGGCGGGAGAGCACGGACACCAGATGGATATGTTGAGATGGGAAAAAATAGGAAACTGGAAAAAGCATTTAGACCTGTATTTGACCTATCATGTTTCAGTATTCAGCATGAGGCATTTATGAAATCAGCACTCGGCGTATAAGCAAAGCCTTTGTCCTCAGTCTCCTGTGGTTTCCACGCTGGGCACGAAAGATGAATGTAAATATATATATAAACATGTTTGACTCCACACCGTGGACATACACTGATTTAGGATCTATCAGTCTGTGCAGCTCATGACAATCGATGAACATCCCCTGTGTGACATGCAAATGCAACACAGTCTGTGACACGAGTATATTTGTCTACATGTCCTTCAAAACAAAGGGTGACTTCTTCCTCTTCACTGTGAGGGAATATGTCAATGATATCAGTAGAACTGGTTCATAAAGTCTTGTTTCAGAATGTGGAAGCGTGGCAGGTCAGTACAGAAAGACAGCGTGCATGCTAACCCACCAGCGCTGGCCTTTGCCTTTCCCGATAAATTACATTTATGAAAGCTGCAATTATCTAATTACCTCCCTGGTCTGACACTCAGGATTCACCAGGGCCCTGTAATTTCATTCAAATTACCCATGAACCTCAGTCCACAGTGTCAACAGTAAATGTCATTGTGACGGCGTTGAGCGTAAGTAATTTCATCTGTGGTCATCGCAGTAGCATGGGAATTAATAAGCTGTTTCTTCAAATGAGCATCACATGTGCAAAGAGTGAGACAGACACATATTAGAGCTACGAACAAGATGCAAGACGTGACATCCCAGTAACCGGATGGAGAGGTGTAGTTTAAATGCAATACATATCCCCCTGGACACCCATATACTTCACCTCCCAGGGAACAGTGACCTCATATGAACCCCTGACATAAAGCTCTTGTATCCTGATACTGCAAAACAAACTAACCGCTGGGAGGGTATGAGCCCTCCTGCGCTCCACCATCAATGGCGCGGCATGGAGGCAGCACTCCTGATTTAGCTTACACACACTGAATCAAACGGCGCTATGAAATTTTATACAGCCCCTAAACTCTTACAGTGTGCATTCAAGGTGCTCACGGTGGAGAACACCAACCAAGTTTCCCATCTCGCAGAGGTGCCACACAACGGGGAAAGTTGGAGCGAACGTGTAGTTGATTTCCTCACGCGTTCATAAATTCATTAGTCGAAACTTTTCAGTGTATCAGTAAGATTAAGCCTCATTAACTTCTTTTTTCCTGCTTTATATTAGCTAATTAGCTCAGGGGTGGCCACAAATTAATTACCATCTTCTACAGCCCCATGCAATTGCATTGTGTTTATTTAGTCTCTCCTATTAACTTTTAATCTTTTCCCACTCGTAAAAACAGGCAATTAACATTTTTTGATAAACAAAAAATGATGCCAGCTCAGGGATAATCAGCAGCTCGGCATGTCGTCCTTACAAAATTACCCTGTCAGTTAATTTGACCCTCGCCCCATCCTCAGTCCAGACGTAGCTTTCCGATCTGTTCACGTGAAGGTAAGGAAGAGTGTGTGATAAGAGAGGAACATTTGTTTCCTACGTTACGTGCACATCCCACTGTTCAGTTCACATTGAGGAACTACGTCCCAGTACTATACTTGTTTGTCTGCTTTATTAATATCCTGCATTTACTTCTTGAGGTGAGTGTGCGGTCACGCGATATGACAGCACGACTCACGCGTCGAAACGGTGCAGCGGTCTTCAATGTACGCCAGTGTATTTCAATACACTAACACAATGGCTGCTTCATTAGCCTATTGATTCATTAATGTAGTAATCCTTCTTCCTCATATTCACAGAGCACAAACACCGATGATACAAAAGGTAACAGTAATGATAACTACAGCCACGGTCGAATTCCCGTTAAGCCACCAGGCGTCTATCCGCTTTGATGAAGAGGCCCATTTATACGCTGTCTCCCGGCACAGGGTCATCCCTCTCCATATTCTGTGTATTGACCCGGGTTGTTCCTTTTATTACAAGCAGGGTTTTTTTTATTGAAGGATGATTACATTGAGTGATGTCAAGCGAGGGGAGAAAAGATCGACCAGAATAATGACATTCCGGAGAGGGAGAAACTGATGGGGGCGGGTGGAGAGGTCGATGGCCATGCTTGCCCTGTCTCTCTGTGCGGCCTCACAAATTGAGTCGCATCCTTGCTCATCCATTATTTAAGGCTGATCGGACTCTCTTGGCAACTATGGATTTGATAATCATTCCCATGTCCATATTAAATATGTGACATAAATATCACAGAAGGGGATTGTCAATAAGAGAGCAGCAGTGTGAAGCAGAAACTATGTATGAGGCAGCGTGAGATGAGGCAGGCGTACGTTTTCCCTGCTTACAAGACAAGACGGCCGGCCGAGGCTGAGACCTGAGAAACCTGAGAGTACTGCAGCTGCGTTATTCTTTGAGTTAGCCGTCAAATTCCTTAAACATGACCAACTTGTTACATTTCTAATTATTTATTTCTATTATTTATCTATTGAAAGACACTTCACCCACATTGCCCTGTGTGGATGGGAGTGCTGGCCCGTCCACACGGATACAATTTGGAGCGCAAACACACTTTGGCCGGAAATGTGTCTGAATATCTACTTTGTCTCTGTACCTTTGTTCACGTCTGTTCAGGTGCTGTGCACACTGGATGTGATATGTTTGAGCTGTAGGTGAGAGTATTTGCATCATCCTATCACCTCAAAGTCCTTGTGAAAGTGAACACCGACTGAAGTTGGGGGCAAACTTTGGCGACTGCGCCAGCGGTGAAGGTCTCTGATTAGATTGGTTCTGTGTAAACAAGCAAAGCATCAGGTGGTGGAGTCATTTTTACATCAGCGCAGCCCCCCCATGCTGCCCATAAATAATAACTGTGTTATCGCTACATCGGTGTCTAGAAATCGTTTTCATTCCTTTCTGTCACATGAAGCTAAAAATCATCTCTGCATCTGTGACATGTTTTTCCTCCAACCTTTACAACATATTTTATCTGCATGCAGATAAAGTGAAAAATGTAACTTTGAATATTGATATATCCCAACTTTTAGGTCAGAATGTTGTAATAAATATACAGCAAACCCCATTGGGAACATAGCCTGTTTGCAGTGGATGTAAATTTGCTCAATGGCACGTTGGTACTGCCTGTTGGTCATCGAGAAGATGAATTAATTTTTTTCTTCCAAAATGAATGTCTTGAACAAAAAAAATAATGATTAAACAGTAAAAAGCGAATGTGAAGTAGTAGTGAAGTAGTAAGTAGAAAATCACTTCCTCAGCGGAGGTAAAAAAAATAACATGGTCGGTCCAATTTTCATTGGCTCAGAGAGAACCAAATTAAACATTTACACATATGAACATGTGTCTGTGTGGCAAAGGAGCAGGGTTTGAGGGTGGAAAGTGTGTGTTGGGTTGTAAGTCACCACATAAATAAGGCGGAGAAAGGGCTGATAACAAGAACCAGCATCTGCCAGGCAGGCAGGCAGGCAGGCAGTATGTCTCCGCTCTCCACGGTGGACTCTTCGTCTCCTGTGATTTTCTCCAGCTGCTGGCCATGAATACTGGCCTATGCACTCTAGATTAAAGCACAACACATGTTTCTCTGCAGGCTAGACTATATATCATCCCCCTGATAACCCATGACAAACGTTCCTACATATTGTCTCAGAGCAAAGACAGAATACAGAGAAAACATGTTCGGATGTGAGCAGCAACGATGCAAGAGACATCCATCTTAACTGTCCCAACGTGGAAAAAACGTTGTTTAACTCACAGTTGAATAAAAATAATATAAATGAATCGCAAGCATGTTGTCAACTGACATACACCAGTTTAGATTAACTCATATGAACGGATGTTTCTATCTCCATGGCTGGAACTAGAAGCTTCTGACACGTTAACATAATGAATACACTACTAAGCAGGTGAGGATGTAATCTTCTGTATGTAATCTAAGTGTCATATTTTTGCAATGACAATGATGCATGTGGACGTGTGACAATGACTCCTGGTATCGCTAGTTATTGTGGAAAAAATACTTCAGAAAAACTTCATACGTTGACTTTCATGAACGTCAGAACACAAACACAATAATATCTAATGAATGTCTTTGTAAAGTGTAACGATAAAGTCAAAGTCGCTGACGGACATGAGGCTGATGCCTCGCTTGCCTTCATGATTTGAGGGATTTTCATCTCTTTGTAGAAGGCTAGCGGAGGGGGGGATCTAAATTAATATATAAGGGACAAGAATTTACTTATTTCATTCTTGTATGAGGTGAGTGGGTTAAAAAAAAAAAAAAAAACGTTCCCTGCTTGTATACTTGTTAGTTTAGTTTCATTTGTGTTCAGCACACAGAGGGTTTATATTTATATCAAGAGGATTTATATCATGTCTCTGTGGAGGAAACAGAAGGCAAGTCTGCCTCTAAATCACTGAGCAATTAGGTTA
>JBBMJM010000022.1:4541156-4562082 GCA_037832705.1 Centriscus cristatus
TGTGTGTGTGTGTGTGTGTGTGTGTGTGTGTGTGTGTGTGTATGTGTGTGTGTGTGTGTGTGTGTGTCTGTGTGTGTCATAATTCAGCTCAGTTCTTCAGCAGATGATTCTTCATGAACAAACAGCTGATGACAGTCGGAGGAGTAAATACAATGTTTCCGATGGCTGATTGAATACATATTGTTATTTACTGTGTTATATTTGAGTGACACAGCTGTCGAAGGTGGAGCTTTTGGAGGTTTCCCGCTTCGCAGAGCGGAACATAAGGTAGGATGATCGTCCCTGCCGCCAGGACTCTCAGAGGAAATCAATGGCGGCACACAAACACGGAGCCACCTTAGCTGGCGCGTTGGTCTTCACGGCCCATGGGAAGATGTGTAACAACAGGCGCCTTAGTGGTGCGATGTTGATATCAACCCCTGGTGAGCGCCATATTTGTGTGTGCACTGCATTGCTGGGGAGACGAACACGCCTATCGACAGCTAACGAATAACCACGTCCTCCACAAACACGTGCTTTCGCTCAGGTGAAACCAAGAAGCTAAGAATTGTTCTTTATAGTGGTGGAGATGTTATACAGTATGTTTTTATCATTATTTGTATTGTACTTTATTATTATTATTGAGTCTTTAACCAGGAAAAAGGTTTTTATTGAGTTAAATCTCTTTTACAAGAGGAACACAGTTACATATGTTCACGGAATAGAGAAGAAAAAGAAGAAAAAAACAATGTAACATACTCAAAATAATGTTACGGACCAGTTACGTACTGCGGTGTGACTGAACCACATCCTTCCCTTTGTAAAGTCACAGCTGGTCAAAGGTCATGAACATGACTCAAACTACTATTTGGGCTTCGGCTCTTATCTCGTCCAGAGAAATCTCTGGAGGTTCTGAATGCCGCGTTGGGTCGTCAGAGACAGAAAGGGTCTTTTTTCTCCGGGCTTGTGGGGGCTTCAGATCCACCATGCAGAAGCATTTTCAGCACTGGGTAGGAGTTTTGGTTGGAGGCCACATCGCTGGATGTCGGTTCACAGGAATGCTTCCCGTGCCTCGGTCCCACCACGGCTCTTGTTGTTCTCCCAGATGCCTGGCTGCACATCCTCTTCACACAGAGGAGATTGAGGCCCACTCTCTGCATACCTCCCTCCTTCGAGGCACTGATGTGTCTTCTCGGCGTGCACATTATCTACTGAACAGATCACACAGGCTGTTTTTGGTTTTCTTTTCACCTCACAACGGCCCTGTTGATTGTACAGAGAAGTCAAACTCGACGTCATCCCACAGGTGTTGTCAGCTTCAGTTGTCTGAAGAGCGTCTTGGAGTTGTCCAGATGGGGCGAGGGGCTTCTACATGAATAAATCTGGTATTTATGAGCACATCTGTATGTCTGAAGTGTTTGATCATTAAAAGTTCTTTGCACAGAATCCTTTCACTGATGGCATTGACGGTCTGTGCCAGAGGTCGTAGTAATGTTGTTTTTGGGGAAGAATCCTTCTGGGTTGTAGGCGTGAGCGTGTTCAATTCAGATGATAATGTGAGATCATAATATATTTTTCATTCACTGAGAAAAAAGGATGCAGTGTTAAGGTTCCATTAGTGTGGCAGTATTTTTCTTTGTTCCTTGACTGAAACCGTTGTGTAAAACATGTAATTATCCCCCAAAATCGTCTTGACAATATGCAAAGAGGGTGTCTCGGAAAGACAAAGATTGTCTGTGTGATGAGCAGAGACTCTACAGAAGAAAACTTTGGAGCAAAAGGACCCTTTTTTAAATAAATCATAGAAAATTGGATCTTTTCTTTGGCAGAAACTCTGTCAGCTTTTCATCTGTGAAGGAGAAACAGAATTTGTAGATCTCAACTCTGCCACATACAAAACCAGCAAGAACATCTCGTCCGGGCAGCTTCATTATGCAGCCTACTGGGCTTGTCATGTTACATTAACTGCACTTTCCTGAGCCACTGGAGCTCCGCTGAAGCCACAGTCAGTGTGTACGTATGCATCATGGCGACGGAAGCCATTCCAAGGTCTACAAGGACTACAACACTACAAGGCATGAGTCCAGTAGCTTCAGTCAGCTGGTTTCCTGTCATCGTCTGCACCGTTGAAATCATGATCACACATGAGAATCTTGTCAGCAGCATGAATTGAAACGGAATCTAAGAAACATTCCCTCTTCCCGGTATATTTCAAGGAATTCTGTGGCCCGACGTATCATAATACCTCCAATGAACCTCACTGATGTGACCTGGCCGTCCACCAGCCTTCATCATCATACTGTCAAATATCAATTGATCCCTCATTATCATCAGTTCCTCACCACATCCTAACTCGTATTGTGTATATTTGTTGGGCTGTGATGCACTGGTCAGGTCAGAATTTGTTCCTAAGGCACCGATTCCACGACACTCAGCAAACTGATGGATAATAGAAACACAACATGAGCAGCTCTTAGCGAGGAAACATGTCTGACAGGCACAGAAACCTGGGGCTACATCTGGATGGCCTTCTGCCTCGACCGGTTGAAACAAGAGCAGGGTCAAGTAGACAGAGAGAGATTTAAAAGGGAAGAGAAAGAGAGAAGGAGGCAGGAGCAGAGGAAAGCAGAGCAGGACAAACAGGACATCCAGCCAAACCCAGAGTACTTGGTCGGAGATTAATCTCAACCATGGATTTTATTATTTAGAAGACTAATTATTCGATGAATATCAACCCAAGAAAAAAAAACCTCCCAAGAGGCGAGAATTCGGAGCTAGCGCACTGTGCTGTAGGTGTGGTAAGGTGAGCAAATCAAGCGCTCCTTTTCGTCTACCTCCGCCGTAACGTCCCCCGCAGTGAGCTCAGTGTGAATGAACACCTGAAATGCCAGTTTCAATCTGTTGTCAGTTGTTTTCACAAGCAGCATGTTATAAACTATGGTGCCTTCTTTAATTACAAGAGCAGCGAAGTCTTGTTTGGGTCAGAGGGGGAGATAAATGTTAAATTAATCTTTGCCCTCTGATGCTTCCTTTTGTTACCCTCACCTATTTCTAAAAGGTTATCGGTTATATGATAGGTTATCATATAGGACAGAGCTTCTGAAAGCTTCAATAGAAGTAGGAGGAACACACAACGGGCTGATTTACCACCGACACGGTTTGTAGAAATACATGATGTCGTTTCCTCCTTTGGTTGCACTTCCTCTGCTCATACTCCGTGTGTGTTCCGCATACACACACACATTATATCCACAGTGCTCGCTGGGGGCTGCAGAGGTCTTGAGCTAATTGTCCCCCTCCTTTGACTGACCCCGGGGAGAAACATAGGAACAGCAGGCAGGTCGTTGGTTTCCATTGGTTTGATCTCAGGGAACTGCAGTGAAGCAGCAGCTCTGATGACGGGACGCGTCCTACGGAGTCACCGCTGCCGGTGCCTGCAGTATGATCGGCACATTTGAGAGATGTAGAAAGCGGCTTTGAGAGAGTCTCGGCGGCTCCGTTCCTTCATGAATCAACAATGAAGCAGTTTGTTTCTTGTTGATTCTTCAGATTGTTAAAGACAAGTTCCACCTTCCAACACTGTCAGTCAGAGATCTTCCTTTAAAAATATGTGGTGTCATTTTTAAACCAAATTTTTGGTATAAAAAAAAGTACATTCTATAATGCATTTTCCTTCCTAGTGGAAATATGAGTTCACATAAGAACGATTTTGCCTCAAAGTGAAAGAGAATTGTTTGATGTTTATAAGAATGAAATTCTGAGCCAACTGGCATCTTAACGATTTCTGATATTTATATTCTCATTCTCACGGTGTTCAGGACTTTGTGCAACAATCATCACTTCCTGACTTGAAAATGGGCCGGAGAATGAACCCGTCAGAACTCACCGCCCGACACACGTGTGTTTCCAAACGCTGCGTTCACTTCCACGACACATCTACTGAGTGTTTGAGGAGAATCTGAGTATCTGATTTAAAAAGGCAGGGGGAAAAAAGCCATTTCTGCCAAAGTCTCTGACGTCAGGCCCTCGTTCTGCCTCGGTGATAAACACACACACACACACACACACATTAATCAGAGCGCTTTCACCTCGAGCTTCTAACTGAGCCGACGCTGTCTGAGTTGTGATGTTGTGAAAGGGCTGAAAAGGTTTCATTATTAGATCATTTTATACAAATTTTTGTTTTACTTTTAGCAGTAGCAGAGTGGTTCATATTACCATATATTAGAGACATGCAGCCAGGCACACACACACACACACACACAGTGAAAGGTCCCGACCTTAGACTGGTAGTGTGTGTGTATAATCCTTCCTCTGGATGAACGTTAATAAAGAAAATAAACCTCTCTGACTCCATCTGACTCCATCATCATCTCCCCACACCGCCACTGTGCTGTGACAGCGACCTCGTAGCCGTCGAGTCCCAAATCAGATAAGTGTCAGCGAGCGTTGGGCTGAAAATTCATACTTATAGGAGTTATTTCCGTGACACGGGGTCTTTTGTTTCTCGGTAATATTTATGCAGCGCTGACAACGCTCCACTGTTCCGGCCAGTATTAGCATGTCGATTCTACACCATTTCTGCCCGGACAGTGCGGACATTGTCTTGGAGGCAGGAATGCACTGGATGTCCTCGGCTGTGGGAGCAGTCAGCGTGGAACGGCCTTATTTCCATCTCATTGGAAGTAACGTGATGGAGCTTGAACCACGATATTGTCGGGAGATGGGAGAAGCTGTGCTGCACCCAGATTGGTGCTCATGTTAGCGTTTTGTTTTATGCTAACCGGTCCGTCAGTACTCAAAAAGAGAAGAATAATCTCCAAGATACAACTGTGACTGAGCTACATGAACAATCTCTTTAAGATACTTCTGGATCTTTATCATGTAGAATAGTAAAAGTACAGTATCCGTGCATCAATCAGGATGTGGAAATGACCCAATATCCTCTTTAATATACGAATCCAGAAGGTTTTATTTTTTATGGCTGTTGATGTGAACTGAATCTACCAGACTCGAGTTCTGTGAGTTGAAGTCACGTCCCTGTTGGAGCGTGAGAGTCTCTTCAGGACTGGCCAATCACAGTGCGTGTTTCCGCTTATGTCCCGCCCACACAGGTTTGGACGAGTGATGATTTTTGTACTTGCACTGATTCATTTTTTCCCTTATTGCTATGAAATGTAGTTTTGATGGGTGTCACTATGTGAGCAGAGCTCTCCTGTACGCAGTGAGTAAGTGTGTCTATCAGGTACGTTTCACTGCGGTTCAAATGTCAGATGGTGGTCTCTGCCTCATCAGTGTGATGAAAGGAACCCGTTGTGCTGCTGCAGTCGCTGTGTGCCACGCAGGCCCGAGCCCATAGATGACCCTTGTTGTTTCTGCGCAGGAACGTCCGAGACAGATGCGAACCAGAACAATGGCTGCGTCTCCAACAAGCCGGCGGTGACTGACTCCACAGGCGCTGAGGGCCCCCGCCTGCCTTGGACCCCTGCCAGCACAGCTGACCCTGACGCTGCCGCACCACGCCCCCACCTGGCCCGCCTCTTCTCCCGAGATGCCCCGGGCCGAGAGGACAACACCTTCAAAGAGCGACCCTCCGAATCGGACGAGCTGCAGACCATCCAGGAGCACAGCGGAGCGGCTTCAGAGTGCGGGTCGGAGAGCCCCGAACAGGACCTAGACTAGGCGAGCTTCTTCTCCCTCCCTCTCCTCTCGTCTCTCAGTTCCCTCCTCTTGTCCTTCAGTCTCTCATCTAAGAGAGAGACAAGAACCCCGAGTCCACGCTTAAATCCGACAACCGTCACAACCACCGCCATGGCATCTGCCAGCAGCTCTGCTCAGGCCGCCTTCGGGCTGGGCCGGAGGAAGAAGAACCCCGGCCTCCTGGATCAGATCGGGAAGTTCTTCGGAGGGGACAAGAAGAGGAAGAGCAAGGTGAGGAAGCTGGGGGAGTCGAGCCGCCGACCCGACCTCCGTGGGTATTTTAGTGGGTTCTGCTGATTTTCTCCCAGAACCACGGGGATTCCTTCACAGATGCGGTACTTCTTACAGGATTGCTTCAAGATATTTGTGTTCCTATTTTCTGTTGTTTGGATGGACAAACAAAGTCTGGCATTGTCTTACGACACTTCGTTACCCAGCAGTCAGTTCCAAATTGTTCTGATTGATCATTTTTATTTACAGAGTTTGTGACTTTAAATCAATTATGGATGGATTTCTATATTATTCTGTTTTTTTGTTGTTTTTTTTTCTTACTCGTTGTGTTTGCTTAGATTTAATATATGTCGTGGGTGTGATATTATAAGTTGACGGTGGAATCGCTGCCTGGACGTTATTCAAACTGGACTTGGGACCAAGGAGTTTCATATCTGGTGACTGATATGTCATTCAGGCGTTTTAGGTTCGGGCAGTCTTTGATTTTGATCTGCCTGCTGTTGAACATAGAGCTGCTTCCCTGTGTCTGTGTACGGCAGGAATGTGCTGAGTCGCTCTCAAAGTAAACGGGGATATTACAGTGCATTTTTGTACTGTCCAAGAGAAATACAACTAAAGCCGTTGTTGCTGTCCACAGACTGGATATATATAGAAAGTGGAAGTGATGATGCAGCCTCATCTGCTTTCTAATGAACCTGAATGTGTTGTCATGGTACCCAAATTGTCACCACGCAGACACAGTGTGTTGAAACTGACACAGGGATCCAGGAAAGCAGAACCTACCTGCCCCTGAGCTCAGTGATGCTCCCTAGAGGCAGAGTATAGATGTCCGTCACCTTGACAACACTGCTGGGATGTTCTGAAGCTAAATCCAAAGGAGCCTCCTGTTGCCCTGTCAGGAGGAGAAGATGGATGTTGAACAGTAGGACTTCATTCAGACAGTTGGTGACGCCGGTAATGCGTGTAAACCTGCAAAGCGCTAATCAGTGTTTCTGGAATGTTTGTTGAGGTTTAAATATAGAGGCGGTCAGACCTTTGCTTTGGTCCGTTCTGCTGACTTTTTGAATCAGACGTCTGCAATATTCAGGGAAAATGTCATCAGAGCAAATTGTGACTTTTGATTTGAGAGCAGATTCTGTTTCTTTCATTCTATTATAGAGGTATATATGTGTATATATGTATGTATGTGCTCGCCATACTGATGACAATTTTGCAAATATAGATTTACGTACTCACCAAGGGTTTGCCTTCAAATCACGGGAGCGACAGACCTCCGTTGCCTCTAGTTATAAAACAACCAGCACTTTCTGCTGCGAACACTTCTTAGGAGGTAGATCCCATTTACTCCACCCTGCCTGTCTGCGAGCACAAAGTCATCATGAAACGTTTGGACCGACAGCAGGGCAGGTCTGGGTCTTTCTGTTGGATGGTAGATAGACGCATGCTTCTTTGAGTACCCATGAACTGTTGGCAGATGTGGCTTATACAGATGTCATTTTTATGTTTTCCTCATTTTCCACGTCAGAGCTCACTCACGCTCGGCCTTTGACGAAATGATCAAACAGTTAGAAGTGATTGAATGATCGGTAATCGGCCGTCAAAGGCTCAGACAGAGCAGAGGATACGTGTCATCTTCACGTGAGTCGGGGGATGGATGCTGCGCAACCGGCGTGTAAACGAGTCGGTCTCAGCAGAAGCCTGCGAGTGGCTCTTCTCTAACCCCAGTGTCTTCGATGGGGGGGTCCGCCCTCACATCAGCTTGCTCACCTCAGGTGTTTGAGTGTTTCTACTGATGCCTGCTCTCTTGCAACTTTACGGTGAAAACTTGTGTTTGTTTGTGACCGGTGACCTGTTCCTAACCTGATCCTCTGCTCAGCTTTTGGATTATTGCTTGATTAAAACTCTCTAACAAAACCCCTCAGAGCTCTCTTGGTTTTGTTTGTTCGTTGTCCTTTGGTTCCTCGTCTGCTGCGAGCAAAGTTGTAACCGCTCTGCTAACAGCTGGTTGTTTTGTTCCAATTCTGGTTTTAAATATTTGGTTATTTATTATATATTTTATAATTATGTTTCATTTATTATATTTGAAATATGTAATAGTTTAGTTTTCAGGTGACATTGAAGGAAAACACAGAAATACACCAGTGCCGGAAGAAAAAAAAAAAAGTTTACAAAACTATTCAGTTTCACCCAGGAAATCTAAATCTGATCTCCAATAAATGTGTTTAGCACAGTGAAGTAGAACTACTGACTAACTGAGTACTACGGGAATACTCAAACATACATGGGATTTGGAGAATAGGTTTGTCAGATGTCAATGTTAAATTATTATCGTAGACTCAACAAGCAGTTAATCAGTGAGACTCCATCTGTCAGTTTTCAGAGAAGAATGAGCTGAGCAGAGCTCCTGCAGGATTCTAATCAGTGGTAGTGAATAGTCCCAATATGTGTGCAGATATGTGTTACAATTTAATGAAACACATGTCACTCTCACTGATGGTTCATTGGGTTAAATAAGCACATTTATTGGGGTAATATTTGTTTATGTAGAAATACTTTAGAATATCTCTGTTTTACATCATTTAAAGTGTAATAGCCCTCACAAAGACTCCATCACCAATAGTAGTAGTTGTTGTTGTAATAGACAGGGTTGCTGCTGCAGATAAGTAGCAGCAGGTTCAGCACGCACGCAGCCTGTTACTCTTTGATATTATTCAAGAGTTATTTAGTTCATTTGACTTTTCCGCAGTATGGATCTGCACAGCACAGGAAAACACACATTTGATCTTTCATTCATTGCAGCCTAGCGCCTGTACGATAATACACAGCCTTCAGTCGGATGTGAGCGATGCCACCACCAACGTGTGGAAGATTTCACATGATCACAATTCCAGTCACACTTCCACTTCAACGTTCAACATCAATTATTAAGCCTCTTTCATTTTAAAGTGGATTCTTGGCCCATTGTTGACCTTTAACCTCAGAGGATCCACTTGGGCTCGTTAACCTGCCCTTTGTGATCAGACCATGTGCTGAATCCTAAATGTCTCACCTGTTTCTGTTTGGTGATATGAAAGTGGGGTCATTGGCGGGTGACCTTCAGAGGATTCATAAAAGAATGAACATCCGCCACCAGCCCCGACTCCATCTGTTCTAATGAGCAAATGCTAATCGTGCAAACAGGCTACTCATCGGCCCCTTAACACGCTTACAGGATCCGATCCGCCATTCTCGACATAAATTGTCTCTGTCATCGCCAGGTCTGAATGTTCTACGTTCTGAAACGAGTCCTGAATAAAACTGAACTTACAATAGCATTTCCTAACAAAGGAAATTAATGTGCATTCAATAACTGGCAAATGTCATCTGACACTGAGAATACAACAGACCCTCCACTCACCCTGGAGGGAAACAGACACTGATGAGACGCTGCAGCTTCCTGGTGGAAAATAAAACATGACACAATAAGAAAGAAGACGTCTTTGCTGCGCTGGTGGAAGCTTTGTTTCATTACAGCGTCATTATTAAAATGAAGAGGACACTGTGGTTGTAACCTGTTTAGGAAATGAGTTTTTACTCCCACGGAATATATTGGGAGAAGATAGCTTCAGTTCGTTTTCTCCATTTTCAGTCTGCAAATGTGTGATAATGGGTGTGAATCATCATCAGCCCCCCCACACACACCCTCCCACTGCCAACCTGCACACACCCTGTGATAACACACCCAGTTACATGGATGGGGTCAGAGAGAGGGATGAATGAGGAACAAAGACACCGAGCACACTGAGTGGGTGGAGACGAGCTCTTTTTCCTGGTGCTGTTATCGATGGGATTATACAGGATGTGTTTTAGAGCTGGACATGAGACTCTTGGAGGTCACGTCATTAACTTCGCCAGTTTGTGTCTAATGGACACACTAACATAGACTGAAGATTTTGTTAACGTCTGCATTCTAACTGCTTCAAAGTGAACGAATGCGGTGAGAACTAGTTGTATCTGCTCCAGACTAAATACAATAAATACAGCAGGGTAACAACTTCTGTCGACTAAACTAAACGTTGATCCTATGATCAATAATATGTGAATACATGTAATTAGTGGATGAATGGAAATGAGTATGTGACACGTTCACATGACGTCAGGTCATCAAACTGAAATAATATTTTTTTTAAAATGAATTAGACCGTGTTTTAACACCCTCAAAGGGTGACCAGCTGTGCCATTTCAATTTCTCTCATCAACCAACATCTTGCATTGCCATGGCAACACAGGCAGCCGGCAGTGTAGGTTGGTAAGTATGATTTCTTTTTGGCGTTGTGCGTCATGATTCACAGGTGAGTAGGATTAAAGCAGAAGCTTTGCACACATATTTAAAGTGTGTGTCGGTGTGTGTGGACCAACGGAACATTAAACCTTTTGTAACTTCTCAGTCTCTGTTTGCCATCACGGGGCACATGTGACGTCTGGTCTCTCCTCAGGGATCTTTCCGTGGTGCTCTGTCTCCGGCCCCGCAGAAAGCCTCTGCGACCTCCCCACGTAAGCGTGGAGCGGAGAACGCCGTGGTCCATTTCTTCCGTACGATCGTGAGTGAAGCCCCGCTCTCATGTGGCGTTCTGTCATTTGTCTCGTTGCCTCTCTGCTGCTTTGTGTCTCACTAAGTGTCACGTCTCCTCACGTTCTGACGTCAACTCCTTCTCAGGTGTCCCCCGCCCCTCCCAAGTCTAGGGTGAGTCGTTCATGTAGAACGTACACGCTTACAGACATAAATACATCACTGACACTGGGTTCTTACACAATAAGGGAGTTAAGGAGACAAATTAAAACAAGTCAATCATTCACACAGGTCAGTTATAGTTTTAATATTTAACTGAATTTTGTTCACTTAGTTAATAACGTACTTGAAGTCACAGAGAAACAGCACATTTGCAATCAGAAAAAAAAATCCTTTCTAAGCCAAACGAATTTGCAGTCATTTCTGTGTTGCAACGTCACTGCAGTTGTTTGTATTTCAATGTGCGCCTCTGCCTGCTCCTCTGTCTGTCCCTCCTCATCTGCTCCTGCCCCCCCCCTCCGGACGGACCCTCCCACCTGCCTCCTCTCCTTCCCATCCTGCACCTTTGCACCGAGTAAGACATGTTTCTACTTGTCCCCGCTCCCTTTTACACCCTGTCCCTTGTCTCTCTGCATGTCCAGTGGAGGGGACTAGCAGCCAAGATAGGACTGGTAGGTGGTTTGAAAACTGTGGAGGAAAAAAAAGAAACAGAGGCGTCATCCCTCGTTTAACCTGGGGTCAAGTGAGGTCATCCACATGTTTCCATTGAGTCATCCTCGGTCACTATAAACCTCCGCCATTATAAACTCCATCAGTGTCAACGCCCTCATTTCCCTCTGACTTGGGCCCATTGACGCTTTGTTCTCTGCGGGCTGACGTGTCCACACATCACACACACAGACACACACACCGACGTGTCATCATCAGAGCCTCAATTCAACGACACCTCCGTGGTTGAAATGAGGCTGCTTCATTTGCTGATATCATTGGCACATAATTGAACACGTATGTGTGTATGCATGCGTGCGCACGTGTGCGCGTGCGTGTTTTGCAGTAATTGAGGCTACAAGGCAAAAGAGAGTCTTGTGAGGGGCTGTTCTTGTAAAGGTTTTAATTGGGTTCATTTACACACCCACGGTCAGTTACTGTTACAGCTGTGAGCAGGAGGGAGCAGTTGTATTCTTGTGCACGGACGCCTTTGTTGTTTCTGAAGAAAACACGTCCATCGACGCCATATCATGTGCTTGGCGACTTGAATAGCCCTTGTGTAGAACGCAAGAAAGAAAGAAAGAAAAGGATGGAAAACAGCAAGAAAGAACGGGTTCTTTCCATAAGTTTGTTTTCTCCCTTTGATATCAAACCGTTCTTTCCTGGCCAATTTGCACAAAAAAGGAAAACCTTCATAGAGATGAAACATGTCACACAAGCAGAGCGATGATTGAATCGCAGCGTAATCAGTGCTAATCTTTTTATATTTCAGTTTTTGTAGTGCACACGGCTCCATCACTCCCTGGCGAATGAGACCTTCTGTGTTTTATTCTCTGCTTGCCTTCATCTCTGAACGTTTCATCCTCCCCCCTGCTTGAACCATGAATGATTCTGCTCTCTGTCGAAGGGTCAAAGACATCTTAGTCCCACGCGTCAGACACACACATAACATCTTTTTTTCTTTTTTTCTTCTCCAAGGGTGATCAGAAGTCACAGTCTGCCAAAGCCAAGAAGGCCAGTGGAGGAGACGGCAAAGGCTCCCTGACTAGGATCTTCAAAATGGTATTTCCCAGCAGCTTCTATTTCCCATTTCTAGTAGAAAAAAATTCACAAAAAACTCAATAACTACTTTCTTGCCCTTGTTTCTCTCCTGTCTCAGTGATTATATCAGGCACAGAGTGAGTAGCCGATGAGGAGATACCTGAGTGTAACTCCCCGACATGCTTCATCCTAATCCCTTTACCGCCAGCACCATCCGAATATGAAGCAGCTTCCAGAGGCCAGATTGATCGCCGTGCTGCAAGCTAGTACTGATACGATCGAAGTGGAGCGCCAGCGGTGCAATCACTAACACTGCAGCTGCTTCGGAGGGAAAAAGCGTATATATATAATCTATTATCGTGCAATTTCATCCTTCGGGCCTTTTAGAAGACTAATGTATTTGTAGGACGCTGCGTTTGGAGCAGGGACGTAGTGCACTCAAAAACACTTTCTATTTCATGTCTAGACTCACATTTAAGCAGAAATCCTTCCTGCCGTTCTCCATCGCGGTGTACAGCAGGACACCCCCACCTGACAGAAACACATTGTGTGAAGTCGGCGTTATTACCTCTTTTCCTCGTCTATCTATCTAACTTGTAACAATTTAAAATGACTTGTATAAAACACACACAAAACTGCTTCAGATGCTTCATGCGGGTCAACTGCTTCATCGTCTAATTGTATGTTTCAGCTTCACAAACTGAACCTAATTCTAGTTTATGTGTAAATATCAGCACAACATATCACTGGTGTTCAGTGATGAGAGGGAAACCCACGTTCATGTTCCTTAGTCTCGTCTTTGGTTCTCTTACTGACTGCCGACACCCGCTCAACTCCATCAACTCCCCTGGAGCAGTCGAAGGGAAACGGACGCTGCTGCACGTCGGTAGAAGTGATGAGGAAAGGGAAAGCTTCAGCCGCACCTTGTGTCTCTACTACCAGCGCTCATTTCTCACTATTCACTGTCGGATTTATTAGCGCTGACACAGCTGCGTGACTTTCCTCTCCGTGGGGACGGTTTGTTGATGTGTGTCACGATGAAGTCGTCTCCCTTTCATACTTTAATTAGTCAGCTACTCTTGCACGTTAGAACCGTTTGTTTAGCAATTAGTGAAAGTGAAGCGAAATTTCCCCGGGGCTGTGTCCTCATCTGTCGTTCCTAAATTGTTGTTGTGAGGCGGCAAGAGAGTATGACAAACTCAGAGGGTCCTGTCACACATACGGCAACAACACATGAATGGAAATGAGACACAAAACTACATGAACGTCGAGGAAACAGTGTATTTCTAATAACCTCGGTTTTCAAATGCCAAACAAAGTCATGTATCTGTGTCTGACGGATACTCAATTATGATAAAAGCCCCAGTGCTTCTGTGAGGCTTCTCTCAATATGGATTAGGTCTTAAACATTTCTCCCGCTTGTATAATCGTGCCTTGTGCCTTTCCAAATACGCTGTGCTGAGATAAACACATCATGTCTAATCTGAAACAATGGGCCTAAAGGAATATGAAAGTCTTGCATCTAAATTGAAGAAAATGTCCAAAATATAACAAAAATGCTGGATCAGTGAAGCACTGAGGATACTTTTTCCTTGCAACTGCTCAGTTATTTCCACATACAACGTAAATAGCTCTGCTGTGGACTCTTGTGCAGCGTTAACATCGTGCACATCGTGCTTGTTATCGGTCAAAGACACAATATAATAGACAGAAAGGAATGAAAGAGAGTCTATGTAAATATGTGTCTGTGAGATATCTGCTTGTACCATCATTATGGTATATTATATAGTCCAAGGTCTGAAGAAAGATGCTTCACAAAGCCCTCCCCACCCAGAAATCATCACAGCAGCAGTGTCCCAAATGCATAGACGGGAAATCTCAAAATCTCAAAAACCCAATCCAAAATAATGAATACTAGTTCAACCAAAAAATGTTATTGTTAAATATCTAGCTGGAGGCACAGGCAGATCTAGATTTACCTTTTTAGACCTTTTATTTTTTAAAGGCACCAGTGGCAGATGCAGATTCAGATACATCTTCTTCTTCATCCATCCATCACCGCAGGCCTTTAACTGCACAATCTCACCACTAAACTGCTTCATTCTCACATCAAAGGACTAGTCTGATGTTTTCGGGTGGTCTGGTCAGTTATTTCGGAGGACAAACACTCTGGACCCAGTCAGGAAGACGTATTTCAGGACATGTTCTCACAGTTGGCAAAGCCCTCATGCAGCTGTCGAGTGTGATACCTACTTCCATCCCTCCTGATGGCGGCGAGACTCAGCATCAGCGCAGTCCTCTAAAGTAGAGCAGAAGGGCCGCTGTCTCCTCACGCTCATCACATGTGTCGTCTGTTCCACAGGGAAGCAGAAGTGCTTCACCAGCCAGACGCTGACGACCCTCATCAACAGCACGAGGGCTGAAGTTCAACAAAGACAGGAGGAAAGAGGGCGAAAGAGGAGGAAAAGGAGAAAATCCTGTCGCACTCCCCCTCTACCCCCTACTAACACACTAATGTTCATTAAGTCCCTCACCTGCCCCCCCCCCCCCCCAAACCCTTTGGCTGGCAGATAGCGACACAATCTGTTGCCCCCTCTTCACCCCCCCACCCCCTGCATGCGTTGTGTAGCCTCTGTATATTTATCATTGGCGTGAACCATTTGCTGACGTTGATCCTGAAGCCGCTCTCGTGTGCAGCCTGAATGACCCCTGACCCCTGCCGTGGCTCTCTATTTTTTGGGCTGTTTCTGTGGCGTCTTTGAGTGTTTCGCTAACAAATGCGGGTGAAAGTGAAGCAGACCTGGAGCTGCTGAAGGTCACGGCCGGTACAAGTCCGACTGACTCGACCGTCATTGCCACTTACCGATGGAACGAGAGGACCAGGTCGCATCACTTTCAGTACTGAGAGGTTTTATGTGCTGTCATGTCTGTCTGCGTCTCCTCCTCAAACCCTGATTTGTCTGTGTTTTACGTGTTGTTTTGTCATGCACTTAATTTACATAAACAGTAGTATGAGAGCCATTCTGGGCATTCTGTGTTTTCACCCTTGTGTCACTGTGTATTAAGCGTTTTATCATAAAAGTCTTTGTCATTCAGGCTTGAGGCTGACTTTGGATAGAAATTGATAATTGATAATTAAATGTTTGTAACCAACGAGTCACAAAAACAACATAAATGAGTCACTTGTGATGTATTATTTGGCTATCATTAATGTTCCTGACCATACATGTGACTTCATGTCCACCTTTAAAAACTACCTATAGTGTGACCTCAAAAACTCCACTTTTATGTCTTCTGCATTTCTGTCCCCAGCACAGCACAGTGAGATTACAAAAGCAAAGTGCCTTCTCCCCTGAACTACCCAAAACAATGTGTTGTTTCCGTTGTGTGTGGATTATTTAAATACAAAAACTATTTCAAAAAGGTGCTCTGTGACTAATGCTGTAATGACACATTATAAGGTGTTTCCTCCCGAATGTGTTTTCAGAAAGGCTTGTTTCAACATCCATCTCACAATGATCTGTAGAATCCATCCATCCTTCTCTCTCTCTCTCTCTCTCTCTCTCTCTCTCTCTCTCTCTCTCTCTCTCGTGTGTGTGTGTGTGTGTGTGTGTGTGTGCTCCTCTGGAGTGCTGTGTAGTGTTTTCTTTTTTTCTGAATGGCTCTTGTGAATGAATGTAAAGACCCTCTTCATTATTGTAGGATTAATAAACATGACCAGCCACTTAACAAAGACAAAAAATACAAATAAACAAATTACAAAACCATCTTCTTGTTGTGTAATGTCTCATAATGCTACACACGTAATTGGGATGTTATGTATGTCATAATACCACTGTAGACAAATAATTTTTTTTTTGTTAACAAATATATTTTTCGTTGGATATAATCCCATGTTTTCATTTCAACACCACAGTGCTGCTTCCTAAGAACATTCTCAACGCAATGACATGTTTAGAGCGCAGCTGTGTGTACTGTACAGTTAATATACTTATATATATATATAAAATAATAATATATATAATATCCTTTTTTGTCAAGCTAATGTCCAGCTAATTTGCTTAACAGAAAAGACTTGAAGCGGGTAGAATGTGAATGTGATAGTTTGAAATATGAACTATGAACTGTCACATACATATATTGTGTCTTGTTTCTTTAATATACCCAAGAAAGATAATGTAAACATAAAATAAAACAGGTTGCACTTTCTTGGGGGTTGCACTAGGCATCTGTGAGCCATTCATCTGGGTAACTGGTTAGCTTAGCATAGCCTTGTTAAAGTAATACTGTAGTTGGATCCGAGGAGAATATTTTTTCAGTCAAGGTCATCCAGCCTTGAATCATAAATTCAAATTCCTCAATGGTCAACAAAAGATGTACCAGTACTATATATGTACTATATTTTGTCCTATGTACTACAGATGTACTATATTTTTGATTAACGAAACTCTAAATATCCTACTACAGCTAAGCTAACACTCCCAACAAAGCATTGGGGAAAGTGCTCACTTGCTCCTTCCACTGGCTCGTGTCCACAAACTGTCATATCAATATATTTTCAAGGATTTTTTCCTGAAGAAAGGGCAGTGATTTCCTGTTCCATCTGCCTCCATTATCTGACACCCCTCAGTCATCCATGGGGGAAAGTCACTAATGTGCAATCCTAATCGAACAAGTTGATTGAACGTAAACCATAATCTTTCCCTGAAGGAAAACACAGTGTTGTTCACACATCATCAATCAAAGATATATTTCATACGTACAATAGTATTAATCACATTTTTCATAATTCAAGAAAAAAAACAGACATTGTTCCAATTCTTAGAAAAATTACTTCATAATTTATTATAGACAATAGAAAATGTGCAAAAAATGTCTGTACATTGGCATTTTGTTCAAATTACCACCAATCATGGCTGTTCAGAGAATATATGCATCTAATGCAACTATTTACAAAATGAACTTTCAGTCAGGAACAAAAAGACGGTGCTGTGCATTATGAAACATAACTCAGCATCGGTCGAAGCAGTTCAGACATTCTTTACAAACATGTCACAAACTGCAAATGAAATATGTACAGTTATAAATATGTAAAAAACAAGAACTTCAGTAAACCAGTGGAAAAGGTGTGTGCTCACACACAGAGCTGCTTTTGAAACAAGGTCTGTCCGGTGTCTGTTTGAGCTGAGCAGTGATGGAGAGACGAGACCCTCACTCTCCTTTCTGCTGAGTACCTTCCCTTCTCTCTCCATCGGGGGCATTTTACAAGCCGTAAGCTACAGTACAACTCTAAATGAGTTCTGCAGGATGCCTTTGTTTATTGACCCAAGCCTCTCTGGAGGTCATCACGCTGACAACCAGACAGTAAAGGAGCAGACTGAGGTCATTAAGCCAATCACAGGGAAGCAGACTACCCTTACTTCGCTGCTAATTTAGACAAACAGCAGAGAATCGCTGCGACGGTAAGAGCCCTCGGTGTGTGAGAGAGCAAATCCATAAAATCGTCTTCTAACCAAATAACCCTTTTGGTTTGGAAGAAGAAAGATGTCTGGCGATGCTGCGTTGTTTTGTTGTTGAACTCCATCAGACACGTGGGACTCGTGCCATGTCGGCACATCAGGGAAAAACACTGTGCCAGTCTCCAGATGACTCGGGGACCGCTTCCAGGTCAAGTTCAGGCGTGACCTCAACCTGGGTCGGGGGCTGCTCTTGGCTCAGCGCCACTTCCTGGAGCTGACCTAGAAGCGGAGCGGAAAGAGAAA
Source organism: Centriscus cristatus (assembly GCA_037832705.1). Taxonomy (NCBI): domain Eukaryota; kingdom Metazoa; phylum Chordata; class Actinopteri; order Syngnathiformes; family Centriscidae; genus Centriscus; species Centriscus cristatus. The sequence continues at coordinate 4,559,127 of JBBMJM010000022.1, forward strand.
CTGATGAAACGAGATGCAGATGGAACAGAGGCCTTGGAAAGCTCTAGAAAAGTCTATTAACATGCATTGAGAGCAGCAGCAGCAGCAGCAGAGCTCTAATCCTGCATTCAGTTTGCCAGTGATTGTCATGTAAATGAGAGCATTCATCACACGAGAATGCTGTGCATCATTCACACTCCGTCCACATTCAGTTCATTTCATTCTCCTGATCCTTCCTTTGACAATATGAACAATAAGAACCACATACACCATGTTTCCATTTAGTGGGTTGAGCCACAGGTGACATTCCAGAGGTTCTCAAACACACTCAGGAGGGCAGGATTTATAAATGTACCGTATTTTATTAAAACATACACAAATAAATGTAAATCTGAACGCAGCCAGTCAGTGTGTGATGTCCTCAACGTGACAACATTTAAAGCTTTGAAGTACTTTGTACTTAAATTAGCTCCGAAACAAAATAGCAACAAATAATCATTAAAATCCTAAAACAAATATATTGTTTTTTTACAGTGGGCCACAAACTGAACAGAACACTGACGGCCTTCTTGGCTGCCCTCCCTCTGTTCATGCGCCGGAAGTAGGTTCCCCCCGAGTGATGGGTTCAACATGAATGAATAAATGATGTCTTGTAGTTTACAAAACATGTGTGTTAACGTGCATGGTGAGATGGAGGATTCACTGAGTGAATTCAAAGCATTCTTTCACCCACACACAGATACCGACCGAAAGCTTTGTAACATCATCGAAGGAGAGTGACGACTTGAACCCCGGTGTCAAGAAGGGCTAATGAGTCATCGTTTAGCTCTGCTGAGACAGAGATGGACACACACACACACACACACACACACACACACGGCTGCTCACCGTAGCCGTGGGATCTCTTCATGTGGTGTTTCATGTTGCTCTTCTGGGTGAACCGGATGCTGCACACCTCACATTTGAAGGGCTTCTTTCCAGTGTGCTTGACCATGTGAACCTGCAGAGCACTCTTCTGATTGAACGCTTTGTCACACTGACTGCACTTGAAGGGACGTTCACCTGCAGGAGGAAATCAAAGAAAAAACATACACACAATTTCACATCATCCTCTGTGCGTCCGACTCTGACATGCATGTGGATCTCAGTTTGTGGGTATCCTTGTGGAATGACCTCGAGATACGAGGGGAAACTGAGCAGATGTCATTTACACGAGTTTATATACAGATTTTCATGGATCGTTTTAGTTTGCTGAGCTGGATTTGCGCGATCACGTGTTTACCAACTTGCAGATTTTTGATACTCAGTAAATAAAATTTTCCAACGTATGTATAATCCATATGATGTTTGCGCGATATGTGTCGTGTGCGTCACATGATTCATTGTATGCGACTGTATTGTGTGTGTTTGGAATGTTTGTTTACTCAAAAGGGGGCAGGACAGGACACACACTGCTTCCTTCTGTCCCTCCTCAAGCTTATTTAGTGACTTTGTATTAAAATTTTAACAAGGAAGCTGTTTTAATTTACTAGTGTTTACTGCCCGATCGAGGTCGATTAAACTAAACTAAACTAAACTAAACTAAAATAAAATAAAATAAAATAAAATAAAATAAAATAAAATAAAATAAAATCTGCTAAGATAAAACACACAGTTGAACAAATCCGTACTTCTTTCTGAAATAAATTCATCATGTTCAGTAAATAGTATTCAGGTAAAACTGTAGCTATATGACCTCAAACCGGGTGTCGCCATAGAAACAGGCACAAATGTCTGTACCACTGGTGCTAGGTGTTTATTCGGAGACACACAGTCTCCTGCCTCCTGTTGATGATATACGTACGCTCAAGTTATCTGAGGGCACACAGACATTTGCAGTGGAGAAGGATAAAAGACAGACGTCCTCTCAGCCTCACAGCCCGGCAGCCTGACGCACAGACAATACGTGACCCGTTCAAAAAACAAAACGTGCACAAAGACCCCGTGAGTGGATCTTGATCTCACGGCTCGTCTCACGGCTGATGAGCAGGATGAAAAGACGCTCAAATGCAGTGAAGGAGGTTATTTTCCTGTTTCAGGGTCTGTCTCGTTCCTCCATGAACGGAGGGATGTCAAAGGGATGCGTTCAGATGTCAAAGATTCTCTGTCTCTCACACGTAATTAGAGTTCAGTGCTCAGTGTAGTGAATCATTCGGGGGGGGGGGGGTTCTTTTTTTTCTTTTTCCTTCATACTGAAACATGAGGACAGCTGTAAACTATCGTCTGCTCTGTGGCAGTGTGATGAATCTCGTCTCCTGTAACGTGGTTACCTGTGTGTGTGCGGTTGTGTCTCTCCAGCTGGCTGCGCTTGGCGAAAGCTTTCATACAGGACGAGCAGCTGAAGACTCGGGGTTTCTGGGAGCTGGGTGACGGGCCTGGCTGGTGCACTCGTTCATGTTCCTGCCGGCAGATGACAAGAGCAACGGGTTTAGTTTCAGTGGATTCTCAGCGACGAGGAGGTGGGTACGTCATCTGTCGACTTCAGGGTGGATTTAGTGAATTCATATTAGGGTCAGCGCTAAGACCAAGGACCAGGTTCAGGATTAGTAGGAGCAAGAAGAAGAAGAAGTTTGGAGGCAACGTAGACAAACAAAGCCACAGTAACAACATGTACAAAGAGTCTGGGTCATGTGACGTTAAATATTCAGTTTCGATCTGTGAAATTCTACAAAAAAGCCTGTGTGATTCTGTCCTAGAATTACTCCCCCATTGGGCATGGAAATAAGAAAAAATATAATACAATTTAAAAAACAACTGCTCATTTATCTTCTTTACCACTGGGGCTTGTTTTAAAAATAATCTACAATCAAGAATCCAGGTTTTCACAGGGATGTGCAGCCTGGGGATCTGACGCCGTTCAAGTATTAGACACTCATTTCTGTGTCATTACCTGTTTCACACACAATTACAGCTGAAAATAGCTCTTCGCAAAAGTAAA
>JBBMJM010000022.1:4691350-4704589 GCA_037832705.1 Centriscus cristatus
ACACACACACACACACACACACACACACACACACACACACACACACACACACACACACGCACACGCACACACACAGTCACACACACACCCTCATTGCTGCTGTAATTGGCCAGGATCAGACAAATCCAGTGTGACAGCTAAAAGCAGCAGACAAGTTGGGACATTATGCTAATTATGAGATGTCATTACATCTTTAAGGGAATGGCTGGTGGGCTGAGGGAGAGGAGGGATGTCGACTGAAGCCATATCAACACAAGCCCAGTCCATTAGATGCCCTGCGCCTTACCCACCACCCCCAACCCCTGCCCCCACCCGCATACCCCATCCTCTTTAGCATTTCACCCTTGACACCAACAACCTAAAGCCCAGTAATTGTCGTGTCTGACCCGGATAGGAAAGCACATCAGTGCTTTAACACATCTCAGAGCCCTGCTAACAATGAAAAATATGTAAGACAGACATAAACAACATGTTGACCAAAGTGTAATGACTTACAGGGTAAATCCTAAATGCAAAATACATGTTTCTGTACAACATCATAAATCCATTCAAACTTCATACTTATGACTTGGAGATGCTGTAGTGTCTAATTGAAGGTATTACACAGTGACTCAGTGTGTTTTGGAAGCATTATTATCACCGCTGAGGCAAATGAGTTAATATCTGATCATTCCCCTCACAATCACAACAGGTGGGGCAAGTAATCAGCAACAGCAAACACACTCACACACACACACACACACACACGTGCGCGCGCGCGTTTACACATGGACATAGCATTAATTTCTCTCATCTACCAACAGAGAACCCTCACAGTTACGTTCTGTAATAGCGGGGGCTGTGAATATGGACTAGGTTAGTGAACTAAAGCCTGAACAAACAAGACCCCTACCGCCACCCCACACATCCACACAATAAGCACTGGCTGCGATGGCTACGTGAGCGTTACAGATATAATTTGAGAATATGAGGCAAAATCACTGTGAAAGTGCAAACAATGCACATGGAAAATACACCTCAGCCTGGTGCTAATTAAATCTGAACCATTATACTCAGTGGTATGAGACACAGCATAGAAATTAATTAACCATCCATATTCGATGACATCAAATTATATGGATGTCATCAGCAGACCGCTATCAGGGGACCTCCAGAGCTCATCTTGAGTGAAATCTGAATTTTTAAAGAAGTGTGTGTCTGTCAATATGCCCATAATTGAGATTAAACTGAAGTGAATGAATGGGGGGAGAAAAAAAAAAGTAAAGTCAAAAGAAGAATCATCAAGCTGATAATAGGATTATTGTTTGTTGTTTGTTTGTTATGGATGACGGATTAAAAAGAGAACCAGGGTTAAACGCCGGGAAGATTAGCACATGCTGCATAGTTATCGCCCTGCCATTTCGTAAAATTAGCAAAAGCAACAGACTGAGAGCTCATTTGCATGAGGAGATAACGCTGGCATTGTTGTATGAGTGTTGCTGCTAATTAGAGGTTGTGTGAATGCTGTTATGATGAATTAAACCCTTCATCATTAGCACTGAGAAAACTCACAAATGATTGGACAGAGGGGGGAATAGCTAAAACAGCAGCTTGAGAGAGTATTTACAGGGTGTCAGGTTGACTGACAACCCCTCCCCCAAAAGAGCGTCAGGGGAGGGGCAGCTTTCCCTTTCCAACGTTATCAAAGTCAGTAAAGCCCCAGATTGAAATTTTATGGTGTTTAATAAGACTTTGGGGGTGTGACCTGCTTCTGTGCTGTGGTGTGTGTGTGTGTGTGTGTTTGTGTGTGTGTGTGTGTGTGTGGGGGGGGGGGGGTACCATACTGTACTGTGCTTATCTAAAGTGGTTAATTAAATAGCCGAGTGGAATTGTCATTCGGTTTTAATTATGTACCATAAATGAAGAGAGCAGCCAGCTCACTCTCCCCTCTCTCTCTGAACTGGTCCTTCAAAAATATCACTGAATAAAACCTCATATATACGGCTGAGTTCGAAGTTACGCAATCTGACAGGGGGGCGGGGGGGTGGGGGCAGGAGACAGCGCTAATTAAAGTCAGCTCTCTGTCAGTTCTGGTGGATAAACACTTGAAGAAGCTTTGCAGATAGATGAGAGATGCCTCTGTGTCAGAGAAATCTCTCTTACGTGGAAGCACACTCCGCAAAGGGTGACAATCCCCAGGGAGAACGCATCTGATAAGGACCTCGTCTCTGTTTTTAAAAAGGAAGAACAGGCCTCATTAAGGACCACAGCCATATCAACATGCCCTTTGTCTAGATTCATTGCCGGCAATCTGGAAAAGGCTGTTGAACGTACATGGGATACATCACATCAGGATTCTCCTCTTTCTATCAATCAGACAAGGCCAAATAAAAGTCAGACAAATGCAGAATATCCACCTTAAATTCTGGGGGGGGCGCTGCTGTAAAACAACTGGTGAGACTTCGGTGGTTTGTCGAGCTCTGCAACAGAGTTTTAACCCTCTGAGGTCTAAGTTGGTGTTTCATATTAAAATGCAAGTGCTCATTTGGACCCGATTCGGTTTTATGAAACAAACCTTGAGAGAAAATTAATTGTTTTGGTGTTTGAAATTGATGTACCCACGTCCTAGTATTAGGATATATGAATACAACAATAGATACACTTACAAAACATGTCGTAAAAGCTTATTGTGCCATATGCTGTTTTTTTCTGTGGGATGGACTTCTATTTTGCCATCTTTTTTATTTTTATTTTTTTTCACTTTGGTTTTGTAGAAGTCAGGTACTTGTTGCGTGGCTCATGGCTGGATTAACAACCAGAGGAAGCTCAATTTGTGGCTTCATTACTATTGAAAATTCCATTCAACTTCAAGAAAAGCATGATTTATTTTATCACTTTTAGTAGTAAAACAAAATAAAACATAAAATGTGTTCTATTGTATCAGTGTGCAATTACATTATATGCAGTATATGGATATGTTGTGTTTCTAAGAGATAAACGAAACACACACGTCTTAAATGTTCACTCAGGTCAAGGGCAAAGTAACCCCTTCACTTTTCCAGGCGTTGGTCTTTTCTCGTTTGTATGTTTTTCTTTAATGGTGTTATTGTATTAGTTCTTGGTCAGGAGATACATCCAAGGCCACTGTTTGTCTACATGTTGGTTGAGGGTTGAAATGAGCGGCTGCTGTGTCTACATGGGGCCCAGTGCCTGCAGGCACAGCTGACCCCGCTGTCCTCTGGATGTCTGCAATGAATCGGGAATCCTCACTTCAGGCTACGAGCATATAAAGGGGGAGGATAGATGGATGGTGGAGGGGGGTCGAGGCTGCGTGGGGCAAAGGCTTAATTTGCCTGTTTTGTCACCAAATTTAAATGGTGAGCTGCTCTGAAGTGTAACATTTTACACTGTGTTTAATCCCACTCTGTCATGGCAAACTCGGGGCTAATGGGGAAAAATGGGGTGAGAATTTGGGATGGGGAGGGTGCATCGGTGAAGTGAAAGGAATCACTTGACTGGTGCAACACATTTCATTTGTAGTTGTTTTAAGGAAAACATTCAGAGAATAAATATGACAAATGATCTTCAATTTACTTATGATATTTATGTTTGTTTGTTTGTTTGTTTGTTTGTTTATTTATTTCAGAAAAGGAAGAATAGGTCAGTGCTTGTTAAGTCATCGACACTCATGCACCTCCAAAGGTGATAGCGAGTGACTGTACCATCCATCTCATGTGCCTGTAAAACAATGTTAACCAACCAAACACCAAACATAACTTAACATTGTTGAACCACCATTGTTATTAATGGTGTAGTATTGGTGTACTGCATCCTCTTCTACCGCTAAGGAGTTTTCAGGACAACTTTTTGTGACAGTCCTTTAATTTAATATTATTCTTAATAAAATGTAATTTAATTATTTAAATATGTGTGTGTGTGTGTGTGTGGGGGGGGGGGGCACGGCTGTCTTTGAATGACAGACAGGACGATTTTCAAGGCTTTCCGTCCTAGTGAAGCCCATCACAGGCCGGCCAAGACGGCATCCATGGCACGGCCCTGCCAGTGATCTCACTACCATCGCCGCCAATCAGACCCATCACATCGCTGCCTTCTGCCTGCTGACAGCAGCCAAGGCCAAAGAGTTAACCCTTCCTGCACCAGCCTGGACAGAAATACTAGAAAAGTGTAATCTCTGTTGCTTTTAGTTTGTGGTGAACGAATAAGACCGGATTGCTTCAGTTTCAGCCAATGAGTGTGGGGGGGTTCACAGCCAGACCAGACCGTCATCTCTGTGTACGCAGTACCACTGTAAATTCTTGTGTGGTTGTGTAGATTGAACATCTCAAACTTAATTGGGACTATTGAATAGCATATAATTAGATATTTGATGTGACACGTGGCGTCTAATGGGCTTGATGCAGTGGTCTCATGTTGTTCCCATAGCGAGAGGGATTTTTGATGTGTTGTCAGGCCCCAGTGTAAAAATAACTGAAGTGACAGCAGTGACTTGGTTGTCAGTGTTGTCGAGGCTGGTGCAGATTTTCACAGCCGTGGGTCCTGTGTGAGTGTGTGTGTGTGTGTGTGTGTGTGTGAGGGCCTGTGTGCATTTGCATATATGTGTGTGTTTGTGCACGACAATGTTGTGGGTGACAGTGCTGATCGCTGTGTGATGACAGCCTATCATTGTCGCTGTGCAAGAGTGAGAGTGGCAGGGGGGCCTTTTTGGCATGTGTTTTCTCCATGCCTTCATCTGTGTCTGTAGCACTCCGAGCTTGGCGTAACAAAGGAGAAGCAGGGTAGTGAGGTAGGCAGTGGGTGGGGGGCTACTGGTTGCCGGATGTCGAGGGCTGGGTGGGCTAGCCTGGAGAAAATGGCAGCTCAGTCACATGGTTTCATTTAGCAACGGGACGCAGAATACCCAGATGGCACAAAGCAACTAAGTCCCCATGGCAACTATTTTTATCTCAAATTTCTACCGTATGTGTATACAGTGTTGTGTAAAATGTACTACACATCACAACACATATACATTGTAGTTGCTTTTACTGGTAAAGTTTTGTAAAGTTCTTATTGATATATTTGCTTCCAAAAACTCTCTCAAACGAAACAGGTGCACCAACTTTTGCACTGGATAATAGGATCAGGTTCTGCAAGAGATCATACCTTGGAATAATAAGTGCTTCCTGAAATCATGTGACTTTTGTTGTCATGGTTACAACATTCGTTGTAACCATAGTTTAGAGGAAGCAGAGGGACAGGACAGTTTCCCTGAGTTGGAAATGTGACGTTTGCAGATGGGAACTGTAAATGGGTGGACTCCCTTCATAAACCATCTTTGCACTGACCGTAATTACTACACCCACTCAAGGACATCTGTCACTTAAACGTGGAACAAAGTTAGTTTTGTTCCCCTCTGGGATGCTGATCCTGTCTGAGGAGAACAAACGTGTAAACCGGCACACTGCAACAGCCTGTTGGGCTAATTGAGGGTACAGCAGATCACACATGCTATGTTCCAATCAACTCCAAATGATGAAATGATCTAATTACTTCGGTTTCTAAAGCGCAAAACAATCATGTTGTCCTTAACACGTCGTCCTTTTCAGTTTCAGTTGGTGCTTTTGTTCTTTAAGATACATATCATGTTCAGGTCTCTTCCTACACCACATATATTTCCCATCGGCTGGTAATCATTGATCATTTGGGGGTTGAGCGTCACAGAAAATTGGAACGTTAAACGTTTGCCTGCAAATTGTCAGTTTTCATGGTCAACGGACCCAACAGTCAGCCCATTCATGCCAAACAAAGCACATATACCACAATTTATCCGACAAAAAAAGGGTCTCACCCAGCAACAACCACAGACTGAAAACGTGTGAACTATTATTGTAAATCCAGAGCCACCAGGGAGCAGTGATCAAGCGTAGTCGGGTAACGCATAAAACTGCCTCCAAACAAACACATGCTCCTTCTTTAAAAGGCTGAGAACGGTAAAATGTTTGTGTGAGATGTCTGAAATCTGAAATGACCAGTTAGTGAAGGTCCTTCTGTGTTTTATGGGACACTTGAACTCATTATTAAATCCATAAAATGTATTCATTGCCGGTTTTGCAGTTTCATAGAAAAAAAAGTTGTGCTTAACACGAGAATTATGTCGGGAGCATTCTCATGACCTTAAAGTGATATTAACAGAAATGTACTGACTAGCTGTGGTCAGGGAGAAACCACCTTCAGGGCTGCAGGAGTTCACTCCGAAGGGTTTGCCACTGAGATTATGTTCACTGAGAGGATATTATGTTGTCCTGGGAGACAAGCAAACCTTTCTTCTGTTGGTTAGACTTTCAGAAAACAATTGCGGATTTGTAAATGTATCATGATGTGTATTCCTTGAGGCCTACATGAATTCAGCTTGATGGAACAGCGTGCCAACTCATTGGTTTTGGCTTTGTAGCTCTTATAATTTGTGGTCAGAAGACACATTATACAATTATGTTGAAAAGACGTCCCTATGATCATCTGATTTGGATTCTGCCTTTGAAGCTTTTCAGATGAGAGGCGAAACAACAACTTCATGCAAACTACACGTCCAGTTACCAACAAATTAACCATTTATTCGTTTTCAAGCATAAGTCCATACATAAATCTATTGATGCCAGTGTGACATTTATATTTATCTGTTTAAGGTTAATACATCTGAGGTACAGCAGACAGAGTTGCACAGACCTGCGCACCTGCCCCCACTCCCAGCAGCCCTCCCTCACCTCTGACCTGCCGGCTGAGCAACAACCACGCCCACCTGCACAACAGCCTCGCTCCCAGTGTTAAATAAAAAGAAAAACACTCCCAGGATCGCAAATTCTGTCCAGAACCAGGCAATCTCTCATATGATTTAAATGGTTGAGGAGAAAACAAAGAACATTCCTTGATGAGATGGTCGTATGGTGGATACGGTGAAATACATTGGTTATCAGGACTGATGCATGCAAACCGTTGCGACCACTGATTTACCATCCGGGGGTAAATGAAATCTTTCTGGCTGTGTTTTGGAATCTGGTGACAGTGCATCCATTTTTTGGGGGTGTTTACTTTTGTCGTTTCTATGTTAACCATGGCTTTAGTCCTCGGGGCTTGTGCCAACAGACTGAGTTAGAATGAAATTAATATTTTCCATCAAGCACCAGCACCAATATATCAGTAGACAGGTGACCTACAGGCCTAAAGGACCTTCAGATCCTCATCCATGCCTGCCTTGGATGAGGCCTGTCCAGAAAAAGGCCTGAGGGCCCATACTCTACCTCACAGTGATGTCTAATCTGGTTACCGTGGCAACAGCAGGGATTAGGAGCACGACAAAGGAGGGGCTCCTCTAACAAGACTGGTCATATGCATAATTTATTTAAATGAACCAGGCAAGTGTGTGTGTGTGTGTGTGTGTAGGATGGGGGTGTTTGAGTAGTTGATGGTTGATGAGTTATTCTCCAATGAAAGATAGACACACACATACTAGATTCACAAATACCACCAAAGCTTTCACATTTACCAATACACACACACACATTTCCAGTCAAAGATAAACAGTTTGAATAGTGTTTTGTCTTTAGAAAAAAAAACACATGCTTTATTGAATCCCTTATGGGATGGTTACCATTAAACTATGTGCAGCTGATGAGTTGAGAGGCAGCAGATCTTTAATATCATGCTGCATCTAGATGTCAGAGAACAATCACATCCAGTAACATGACAGAGGGTCATTTCAGTCGTCCTCGGCGGTTCACTCGTGGACAGATGTCTCCAAGAACAAGATCATGGCTGTGATTTTCCTGTGACTAAACATGCATATCATAAAAGTGGGAACGTGCTGTCTGTGTGTGTGTGTGTGTGTGTGTGTGTTCGTGTGAGTGGGCGCGCGTGTATGCGAATTTGAAAGCACTTGCTTATGTTGCTTCTCAGTGGACATGACAAATGTGTCGCCCCTACACAAGACGCTGCCTTCCAACGCCCTTACAAAACACACACACATACACACGCATCCTGCCACCTCTTCACCCTCACTCTCCTCTTTCTGCCCCCCCCACCCCTCCCAACAACAACAACACACACATACCTGCATAATAACCCCCCAACCCCCACCCTGTCTTCCCTGCCAGAGCGCCCATGTCCAAACCAAACACAACAGATCAACAACTCGGCATGCAGATCATGTCACGAGATAAATTATGCGCCGTGTGTCAGCCTCAAACGTGGGCTTTCGGCTGGCTGTCCGTGACATGTGTCAGGGCGCCCCTGCATCTCCGCCGCACAACGCTAATGACGTGATGCTGGGTTAGCCTTCCATGCATCCACCCCGTCTCTCCTCATGCCCTCAACCACCCAACCCTTCTACCCCTTCACCCACTCCTCTGCCACCCCCCCACCCATCACCAGGCAACATGACAGCGTGTCACCTCCAGAAGGGCGGAAGGAAACCAACTTGGTTTTACAGAGGATAAAGATGGACAACACTACCTGAGCCATTCAAGACTGCTGTGGACGAGGCCTTTTAGATACAAGAATTCATGGCCGGTAACATTATTTGACACTTTTGATATATTTGTCAAGTTTCATGCTCACCTGCCTTATTTATATATTTACAACAGTAAACAAAAACGACTTTGTTCATAAAAGCTCAGTCAGCTATGAGTAAACATACTCAACATGACCTTTTTAAAACAATTTAGCCGTACTCCACTCCCTCCATCACCATCACCTCAAATCTCGAAGTTCATTCCCCCCTCAAGATGGTGCATTTTTTATTTATGCTCCCTTTTTTTTGTTTTTAGTCTTTGTATGCAAATCCTGTCTGACTTGTCTGAATTATGTGTGTCTGTCCGGGAACCTCTATGATTCGGAGTGACTGAGGATTGCACACGCAGTGATTGCATCCACTGGGCCTACTCTGAGCCTTGCATAAGTAATTGAGATGTCAGTATGTGTTCTCATATTCCCGCAACAAAACTGTAGGAAAACATGCACTGTTGAAGGTCATTTGAATAATTCCTTAATGGAAGGCAGGCCTTGTTTTCAGGATGCATGAAAAAGCAAATGTCAATGATCAAAATCAAGCGGCATCATATCTCATGGAGGCAGCGCCGATTCCTGGAGCACTTCAGCCTCCATCTTCTTCTCTTTTGCTCTGAAAAGATAGATAAGGGATAAGTGTCTTTGTGCATATCAAACACAACACAAGCCACTATTTCTCAAGGGTCTTTTTGAAACACAAATTGGTTTTGAGACATTTTCTGCGTTGACCTCTTTGATTTACAATAGGAAATGACAGGAACAGGGTAGTTCTCATATCCAAAACACCCCTGAGAGGTCAAAGCATACATATACACAGTGGATAATGTGAAACATGTCATTAATCTTTGATAAATGAATTATTATTGTGGCTTTGGATGTATGCAGATGATCCAGGAAACACATATATACTGTATCATTTAATGTTGCATATTTTATCCCTGTGATTGACTGGCAGCCCGTCCTTAGTGCAGCCTGCCTTTCGGCCCAATGTCAGCTGGGATTGGCTCCAGCTCGACCCTCCAAAGGATACAAAAAATACAACAAATGGATGGATGGAGCGGTGAATTTAATGAAAAACATAGTGTGCCCTGCATGTAAATTAACCTTAAGTGTAAGCTCAGGAAATGATGGAGGATAAATAACAAAAAGGAAAAACAACAGTCAAAAACAAGAGAAATTACAGTTTATGATCAGATGGTACCACCCAGTGATCGGTAAACCCACATCCCTCATGCACCAAAGACGGAAGAAACATTTTATCTGTTATAAGCTTTGTGTGCTGCCCAGCCTCGTGATGGACGACGGGCTCGGCGACACACACCAGCAGTTGTCATCCACCGACTTCTCATAACTCAAAGTGTCGTAGACGGGCATAGTCTCCGACATCGGACTTCTGCTGTCAAACACCATCATTCTCCAGAAACATCTGTGTCACACACGCCAGTAAATATACTTGACTTACAGCATCTTGTCAAGTGGCGGCCCGTGACATGACGCGGAGTGACACATACCTACAACTTTTGCTTAAGTCACTGTAATTTGCGTTACTGTGAAGTCAAGTCCGGCAGCCTGGTGGAGGAGGGGTTTGCATACCCGTCTCATACCAGGATTCTCTGCATGTCCGTTCCTCGGGAGCTGTGTTTTGTCCCGTCACCAGAAATGACAGGGACACGGGAGCAGAGGTGTATTCTACCTGCACAAGCTGTGCTTCTGTTTCTCTATGAGGAGAGTGCCGGAACTAGGCTTATCAACCTTTAAAACACCAATGACACCTCAGTAAGCCTCGAAGCTTACTGAAGAGAACCTGGCAGTGTCGTCCAGAGACGATTTGTGCTTTGACATTTAGAGCCTCGTGCAAAATTCCATCAACCTAATGTCATGTGATTAATATTTTCTCAAACACCAACCAATGCGGAATCAAGTGGATAATGAACTCCTGAAGAACAGTACATTACATTCGATATCCCACACAAGGTTTTGTTTAGGTCTGAAAAAATGGACTGTAAGAAGTCCAGTTTCATTCATGTATTTTTAGAACGAATAACAGCAGGAAACTTTGAGTATTCTTTCAGAGAAGGGAAAGAAAGAGCCCTTTGCCTCGCAAATAGAACCGTTATTGAGAACTTCACCGAGTTCATGTACGTATGTAAGGTAGACCTGAGCGATGTAATTGAATCAAGTCAAATGCAAACCAACATAAAAATAGACGCCTGATAACTTCCTCCCGAGTGGGATTTCCACAATGAAGCATATCATGAGCGAAACAGATTTCTATGACTTTAGATCCAACACAAAGGCTTTCAGTCAGTGTTGTTGTTTGTTGATTCTCTGTCAGACATTGTTTGCTAGGTTTGAGTATTAAACCATACGTCGTGGGTTTGCGTACTAAGTTGGGGGTTTTACATACGACAGACTGAGGCTGAGATTCCTCAGCGGGAGCTTTTTCTTTGTTTTGTGGTTAACAATGAGCTTCATGCTGCTATCATGCACAAGTCAGGAACAACAAGCAGGCAGGCGTGCACACACGCACACGCACACACGAAGCCTAATAAAAGAAATGAGAAAACCATAAGGGTATTTCCACGGATTTCCGACACACTTTGAAACTTCAGAGGTGAACCAGTGAGAAGAGATCTAACACCACGAGCAGAGGTATTAAAATGCCCTCAGGTATTCACCGTCACATCTGTGTGACTTTAACAACCGAGTGACGTCTCTCAGGCATTAACACATGACACAGGTCTTTAGGTGCCACTGACTTGATGTACTGTTAGGGGGCAGAATTTAAGACTAAAGCAGAGGACGCATTCTGGCGCCAACAAACAATGCACTCGTCTTCTATCTAGGCAGAAGCAGACACGAGGTATGGGGGTTAATACTCCCTTCCCGTGTTCCCACCAGCCCAGGTAATTTTGTTTTTCAGTTTGTGCCCTCTGTCTACACCCACCCTCGCCTGCTGTACATAATGGTCCCAGCCCTGAGAGGAGGCAGGCATTTACTTATACAAAACCTCGAGGAAAGCCCTACCAATCCTCAGGGCTCACGTTCAGCGGCGCCCTAAACACAAAGGCTATGCAAATCTGCCCAGCCTGCGTTTATCTACTCTCGGTTTCCGTTTGCACCACGGGAACCAGCATTGTGCGGTACGTTGCGATTATCGCATGTAATTTACATAGAATACGCACAGGAAACAGTGTGCTGATCTCTAACAAAGCAGGAAAGAGTCTCTATCGGCTCAGCAGCTATCTGACTGCGCAGCAAAATTATAGGTTTAGCTGTGAGGTATTAAACCTACAAGGTGTTTTTTATTTCTGGTGCACAGGGAACACTATCTCCCCCAAATGTTGCTTGTTTATCTGCCTTATTTGTTTTATAACCCAACTCGAGCAGCTCCTCTCTGAGAAGGCTGCATCTTCAGCCAGGCTAATCTGCCCTCTGCTGTGTTTCCTTTGTCACCGAATCCATGTATCAACACAGCAGAGGTGCAGCCAGATCAAGAAGGTGTGTAATTGCACAAAGACACTCGTGCTAATATCGCTGGGAGCGCGTGTGCCCGACTCAGCCGATGGGACGCATGCTGCAAGTGCGAGAAACGGAAGTCACAACACTCCTGCACGGCTTCATTCGACTCAAAGGCATGTGCGCTAAGCGCTATATCAGAAACCTGAGACATGAGGGTGAGATGAGAGATCAAATTCCCACTGCAGATGCTTTACCTGCAGGGCTGCCCGAGGACAAAACGCTACGACTAACAGCACCTTTGGCTGGGGGTCATCTGGAGGTCATTGTGAACGAAAACCCTTTCCTCTCTCAGGAGAACTGACGTCACTGGTAGCGATGCTATTGAGGACAACACACGGACACAAAGCAAAAAAAAAGTAGTAGAAGTAGTATCATGCATGTTACTAAGGGGACGACGGTGTTATTTGTAAGAATCAATTTGTAATTGCTTGAATACTTTTGGTGTTGAGAAATAAACTAAACAATTAAATGAACGCTGTACTCAATGTCACACCGGTTGTGTAAGACTTTTTAGACTGCACCCGCAAGTTATGCCACTGAAAAGTCAGACGTGCACTCACGATATCACAATGTTTTTTTTAAATATAAGGCACAGATAGTGTCTAGTGTCAACAGTCAGGAGACGGCATCAAGTAGAACAGACACCCATCTGATTTTGTTCCAGGGAGACGGGTGAAAGCACACTGCCGTCATTTATAACACTGGTCTTTCAGAGCGGAGCCCTCCGAAGGCCAGTCACAAGCTTAGCATGGGTTTCTCAGAGGACAAAAGGCAGCCTCTCCTCCCGTCACTTCATCAGGGAAACGATCATCAGTGCTATGACGCGGCTCAGTCATCAGTTACAAGTGTGACAATAGTGACTTTGCAAACAAAACAGCAGGTCTGTTACACAATCCATGCTAAAACGGGAGTACATTTAGAAAAAACTAAATATCGGTGGATTGCTTTAATTTGCAGCAAATAAAATGCTACAGAGTATTATACATGTTGAATTTGGTGCACAGCCATGGCAAATGAATACACAACAACGGATGTAAGACTGTTAACAACTGCTTTGGGGTTTATTTTACAATTGAGAAAGAAAAGAAACAAACTAATCGGTGCTAAAAAGTTTTTTTTTTTCACTTTTTTTTACAATATCGTCCATAAAACATTGAAATGTATAGTCATTGTGCATCG
>JBBMJM010000022.1:4734220-4746486 GCA_037832705.1 Centriscus cristatus
GTGTGTGTGTGTGTGTGTGTGTGTGTGTGTGTGTGTGTGTGTGTGTGTGTGTGTGTGTGTGTGTGTGTGTTTGTGAGAGAAAACGGGGTCGAGGACACGCTCGGAGATGGGGATTGATTTGTTTCACCTTACTAGGAAGTGAATGTCCGGGAAGGGGAGGGACTCCGACGACAAGTCTGGGGCGCTGCTGCTGGGCTACTTCCTCCGCTGCTCCGGGGAGAAGCGTTTTCACCGCGAACGCCCGATTCCCTGCGTGGTCGTTTTTGGTCGCGTGGCTTCGAAGCCCCGTGGCTTTTATTCGCGTACACTCGCGCGCCTAGCCCGGTCCGGTTCTACCCGGCCCCGGCCCGGCCCGCGTGCTGTGCACCGACAAGCCGCCTTTAGCTCAGGCTAACGGCCGCCGGCCGGGCTGGTCCGACCCGGACACACGGGCCAAGTTGTCCGTGAACTTTGTCCCGTCATGTCCAGCCTGCTGCGTCTGGCCAGAGGCGGCGGCAGAGCGGCGGCTCTTCGGGGAGTCGAGGCGGCTGCGCGGCGCTCCATCATCGACACGTCCTACTCGGCTCACTTCATGGATTTCCACGGCTCCTCCATCCCGAGCAGCATGGACAAGCTGCTGGTGACGGAGCTCAGCGCCGATTTCAGACGAGCCGTTTCGCTGCAAAGCGTCGCGGTTCCGACACCCGGAAACACGGACCTGCTCGTCAGAAACCGGTAAGTTTTGTTGTTGTTTTCACAGAACCCCCCCCCCCCCCCATACCCAGTCAGTCAGATGGAGGAGCCGATTTGTCGAATTGTGTTCAAGTTGTAAAACGCTGATCTTACCTCGATTCATCCATGTCCAGTACCTGCGATCATCGTCATCATCACAAGATGGCAAAGTACGTGAGGAATAAGCGCTGTACTGTAATTCCAAGTTCCGCCCTCCCTGCATTTGTCTATCAATCCATCTCTCCCTCTCTCTTTCTCTCTCTCTCTCTCTGTCCTCCTGTCTCTCTGCGTCACCAACCTGCAAACAGAAAGTCATGGGGGGGCTCAGACTGGCACCAGGAGACGCAGATGATGGAGATCACAGATGCATATGCGGGAATTGCAGCATCATTTCTCTCCTTCACAGCAGCAGAACACAGCAGTTGTTAGGGGAGAGTGAAACCCACCTTTTGTTGCCTTTTATTGTCAAATATTGACACAAAGACTGGCGAAAAACAACCTGACACCTTAGATGATTTAATGCTCTTTTTTGTTGATTTGTAAACTGTGAGCTTGATTATTTGGAATGAGATGGGCACAAATCCAGCACATTGTCACATTTGCTGGCTGGAATGTGTCGCTCGCATCAGGCCTAGTGTAAAACGGATTATATTAGTGTCTTATGACAAACAGCCGCTTGTAAACTGGGACCTTTGACCGTCAGGTTGTCTGTTACTATTCATTGTGAAATCATGGTCAGCAGTTTAACCCCCAGAGAGAAGAATTGTAGTGATTCTTGTGCACAGTTTTCTGACCTGGAAAGACTTAAATAAATAATATCAGAGTGAAAAGGAGCAGTTCTTTGGAAATAATACAGGATTTGTGAGAGCTCAAGCAGAGGAGAAAAAAAAAGAATGAAACGCACGCGGTCACCTTTGAATTCAAGCGGTTGATGAAGTTATGACAAAATATACAGTATATATATTTTTTGTATCGCATTAACACATGTGCACATTATATTATTTGTAACATGAAAAACTATTATTTCATGAGCAGTTACTGTTTTGTTTTTCGGGTTAGGGTCACACCTTCAGAAATTCAATCCTGCGATCCAGTGACTGAATGTAATGTAACAGTCATGTCAGCTGATTAAAAGTGTTTTTTACATCTTCACGTCCAGATGATATCACATCTCAGCGTTTATGTTCTATCTCCATGTCCCGTCTGCAAACCGCAGGAACGTGCTCGACAGGCTCAAAGTACACGTGTGACGTGCACAGAAAGCGCGCCGCCCTCAGAACACGTTGTGATTTAAGGATGAGAACGTGTTCACGCTGAGGACAGAACCAACTCTTCAGCCCCTAAAGGTGCAGTTTGTCGCGGTCGCCTCATGACACAGTGGGTTGTTTCTAGTGTCTGTTGACCTTCACACGGCGTCTCGTCGACCCCCATGCTGACGTCCACAACCACACAAAAGAACTCTTAATGTATTTTCTTCTTCTTTTTTTCTAATTGTCTTTCAGCTTCGTGGGAATCAACGCCTCTGATATTAATTATTCAGCCGGCCGTTACGACCCGTCCGTCAGGCCTCCGTTCGACGCTGGTTTCGAGGGTATCGGGGAGGTTGTTGGCCTCGGCCTCGGCGCCGCCTCCAAATACACCGTTGGGGACACTGTAGCCTACTTTGGCAGCGGCGCGTTCGCTGAGTACACCGTCGTGCCGGCCAAGGAGAGCGTGCCCGTTCCGTCTGTGAAGCCAGAGTTCCTCACCCTTCTGGTTAGCGGTGCCACGGCCTACATCGCCCTGAAACGTCTGGGCAACTTGGCGAAAGGCGAGACGGTCCTGGTCACAGCGGCTGCCGGAGGGACGGGACAGTTTGCCGTGCAGTTTGCCAAACAGGCGGGCTGCCACGTGATCGGCACGTGCTCGTCCAATGAGAAAGCTGGATTCCTTAAGTCCATCGGTTGCGATAGGCCCATCAACTACAGCGCAGAAGACCTGGCGGAGACGCTGAAGCGAGAGTACCCAAAAGGCATCGACGTGATTTATGAGTCCGTCGGCGGCAGCGTCTTAGAACTTGCAGTCAATTGTTTGGCAACGAAAGGACGGCTCATCGTGATCGGCTTCATCTCCGGGTACCAAAGCGCGTCTGGCATCCCACGCTTCAGAGGAGACACGCTACCGGTCAAGCTTCTCCAGAAGTCAGCCAGCATTCACGGTTTCTTCCTGCCCCACTTTGTCAGTGACTACAGGGACGCTCTGGGTAACATGATGCACATGTTTGCTAAGGGGGGGCTGGTGTGCGAGGTAGATTGTGGGGATTTGTCTCGGGAAGGCCGGTTTGTTGGCCTGGAGTCAGTCTTCAGGGCCGTGGACCACATGTATGCAGGGAAAAACCTGGGCAAGGTGGTCGTGGAAGTGGCGCCGCCCCCTGTTGGCAGTAGTAAGCTGTGATTTTCGACGGCCGCCGTCTCTTACGTCACATGTCAGATATCAATCAGATATTAAATCAGATCTTTATTTTTATAAGATGACTGTGAATGATCTTTAAAAGTGCAACTGCTGTTTGTCAAATGTTTTTTTTTCTGCATCGGCAATCATTGGTGTGTGAATAAAACCCGCTGCTATGTCGAGTAATCTTTGATAAATCTGAAAATAAACATTGCTCCTTTGAAAAATCACAAAATATTTGCAGTGTTCTTGACGTGGGTCCACTTCCGATTCATCTTTAAAAAAAAGATGCTTTCAGCTGTTCTTCTGTTTTCCAACAGGAAACATTTCATTCAATGAGTCTTTCCACTCGCGTCCCGCAGCCGCACACATCATTTAAAATAAACCGTCCAGTTAACCAGGAAACGACGAGCAAATGCCATTATGTTTTCCCACTGTGACTTTAAAAAAAAGGGAAAACACGGCACGACCATGAGTCAGTGGTCGAACGGGTCATCAAGTCACTGGAAAATCCACGGTTAGAATCTGCAGGGTCTTTGAGAAAGACACTGAACCCGCTGAGGGTCGTTCAGGGTGGCGCTCAGGAAAGTTTGATGCAGATTTAAAAGCTCCTACAGCTGAAGGAGCACGTCATTCCCTCAGTCCTTCCAAAGCACGTCTGTGTTGTGTTGATGTGCTGTGTGTCGTCTTAAACACCTGCTCCGACCTGGCAGGGAGGGCTGTTGTCTTCATGCACTGTGAACACGTTATTTCCTCATCCAGGTGGCCACTGAAAATACAACCCAGTGTGAAATGCGTTACAGGTGTGACCCCAGCATGCAAAGCTGCTGCCTTCACCAGACGGCGCAGGAAATCAGAAACACACCAGGCCAAGGCTGACGTTGAACCACATAAAAAGTGTAAAGACACTGGTCTGTTCTCGGGCCTTTCACAACATCAGTGTGCTTCGTTTTTGTCCGCTAATAAACGAAGCTCATGTCTGTAGAAGATTACGATAATGGCTTAAATAGAAGCTCTGCTATGGCAGAAGTGCATGGACGTAATCTGACCAAAAGCAGCAACAGGTGAGTGTTAAATCGCCTCTGCACAAGCACGGCAGACACAAAGGGTGAAGGAGGTTATGTGCACATGCTTAGAGGAATTTAGCATGTTTCAGTCCTTGTGTGCGTCTGTGTTAAGGAGGAGGCCAGGTTTAGCATCTCTTCAATTAACAGGAGAAGCTTTGTCTCCGCGTCCTCCAGGGCCCACCTGTACCTCCGCTGATTAGTGAGCAGTCACAGCCCCAATTAGAGAACACAGGAACCGAGAGAGACAGCACTCTTTATTTAATTGGATTGTGTTTGCAGTTGAAAGCTTCGGACTGGAAATGTATGGAGGGAACCTGCAGCTGGCGAAGTAAACAAGACATTAAAGAAAGACGAGGTCACTCAGAGAAGCAGTTTCCGTTGATGAGATGATGCAACGATGGAGATATTTCCTCATTCTAGGAAATATATGTTTGGCTCGTTACACACACACACACACACACAGCCAATTAATACAGCAGATAAGACCAGACAATGTATACAGAGGTTTGAATTTATAACTGATGTAAATGTATATGATTTTAAATTAATGGTAATGTTTATTACTGAGCACAAACTGACTCAGTGCATTTGAATTTATACATTAATATGACATCATTACATTACAATTACAATACATTACATTGTGTTTCTTTACGCATCAATATTTTTTCTCTCCAAATTTGGTGTATTTCACACTCCTTTAAAATCCCTGGAAAGTATAACTCTTGCTCGGTAACTGTTTTATGAATATCTTCAGAGGTCTCTCTCTCTTTTCACCAAACCTCCTCCTTTCCACACTTCCTGCCTGCTGAAACATGTGGCACATAACAAAGACATCACCCTTGTAGTGTGGGATGCTGTGATAGTCTACCACCAGGCGCCTGAGGGACATTGGCTGGCTGCTTGGTGCTGCCAGGATCCAGACAGTCCAGTTTTCTCTCGCTGCAAGTCAGTCAGACCCCCTCCGCTCCCCAACTCCCAGAGCCCCCGTCAGTCCTACCTCTGTCTAATTACCAAACCTAAAACCCCACTCATCTAATTAGCCACAGCAGACCCAGGAACTGTGAGTAAAGGTAGAGATGGCTTCATCTGAGAGAACGTATGTGTGCTGAAAGGGAGGGAGCATGAAAGAAGGAGACGAGGGGAAAAGGAACATCCAAGCCTCCTTCAGCCAGCTCATCTCTACAGCCAATTAGAGTCAACTATTAAACCCTGACAAACCGGAGGTGTGCATGTGTTTATGTTTGTGACCGTGCTTCCCTTCCTGGATTCGTGGACATGCGTTTGCATGCGCGCGCGCACGCACACGCGCACGCACACACACACACACACACACACACACACGTGTGTCAGTATGGCTGGTGATCTGTCAGCTGTTCTGTCTATCAGCGCCGCACGAGCTCAGTGGGACATAAATTACAATATGCAGCCGCGGCAGCGGCACTTGTGTAAGACTCAGTGAAGAGAAAGAATAACTTTCTTAATCAAGTGCTCCTGATTAATTGTAATAAAAGTGTCATCCATACACGTCTCTTCCTGATTGAGTAATTCGGGGCCAGAGACAGTAAGCACATCCCCAGTGATTGGGAGGTTGGACAGCGCTGGCTGGGAGGGAGAAGTGAAGGTGTGCGGGAGGGGGGGGACACGCAGAGACACAAATAGCTCCTGGGCACACTGGCAGCTTTCGCACAACTGACAGTTATGAAATACAATTATCAGTGTGATCTGCTTAAGAATTCATCAGTGGCTTCAGCGGCCAGTAAAGACTCTCAGAGATGGACGGCGAGGGACGGCGAGGGACGGCTGGTGACACCAGACAAGAGAAGGCCCCACCGATTAAATGAGATTTTTCATTTTGTCCGGCAGGTTATTCACATTATGACACATGTTGTGTGACTATTATCTTTTGTTGTTTCCTCTGTGAGATTTGCCTCCTTTGTGTTACACACGTCAACAACACAGTACAGGTAATGAGAGTTGCATTTGTTGCTATGAGGAGAGAGAAGGATTTATTTTTAAATGTGCTGGCTTTGGTAGATGTTCTTGCATGTATAGGGGGTCGGGGAGGACCACTGAGCACCCGCTCAGGTTGTGGAACGATCAGGACGCAAGCTCAACCAGCGTTCAGGAAGTCTGAAGGATGATGGGCATCAGACACTGTCCTAAACATTTAGAATTAGTAAAAAATGGGATTTCTGTTTCATTTTCAGCAGATTTTTTTGAAGCAGCTATAATTTAAAAAAAGAGCAGGCCATCTAGTTGTTGGTGGGTTACTGGTTCAAGTACTCAAGTATGTACTTTTTCCCTATGAAACTGAACTTTTGAACTTTGTTATTCCACCTGCAAAGTTGGAAAAAAGTGTTTGGATGGAAAAGTGCAGCCCTGTGCATTTTTTTAAAAAATTGTCACGTTGTGATCAACCCCTCTGATTGTTTTTTGGTGAATGTGACACATAATGTAAACACGGTTGAAATGACGCTGATCAAATTTCACTGGATGTCGTTCTCTGGCTGAAGGCGATGTTTTTTCACCTCTACACTAGCGCACTGTGATAAACCCACAAACACATCGAACAGACAACATTTCTCTTTGACACATGAAATCACACTCACAGCATCAACCCATTGGGTCACCCTCTGTGACCCTCGGAGGGGCTTGGGCTTCCTCGCCGTGTCTGTGCAGATGTAGATATGGAGGTGAAAGTTAAGGACATTATTCACCATACCACCATAAATGACAACATCGTCGCCATTTCCATGCTGACCAGTCCTACGTTTCCATTAGCGAGATAAAGACGAAGGGAGAGACACAAGTGGGAGGGGGTAAATATGAGCATTCCGTCTGTGAGATGACAGACAGGTCCTCCGTCCAGTTCCCTCAGGTCCCCCTGTCCTCATTCTTTACTGGCCGTGTTGGCGAGCACGACAGCGTCTCTACGGCCAAGGACACAGGGGTGTCAGCAACGCGTCTGGGTAACATCGTTCATCAGGCCGCATCGGTAATGGGTAGCTCCCTGTGACAGTGGTCATCAGGACACAAAAGCAAAAGGGCCCATAAACATCACATGACAGATGGCTGGGAGGACAGCGCCGGACAGGAAGAGAGGGATGGAGAGCGAGAGATAAAGTGAGACGGAGAGAGGGAGAAGGACGGAGCTGGAAGAGAGATCTCAGCCGGGATTGTTAAATCTCATGAAAAGCGAATGGTTTATGAATTCCCACATTCAATGTCAGCTGTGAAAAGAAAAACTGGAAATCACACAGGGAAGAGTTTTCATCCTATGTCCAGTAAAAAAAAAACCCTCTAAACTGAGATCGATCAGCGCAGACGGCCTTGTAAAACAGTCCACAATGCAAAACATGTCCCTCTGCAACACGTCATATTGGTCATTTCTACTCAAATGAAAATGACTTTAAATATGGTTCAATATGAAGAACGTGGATTCTGACATGTCAAAGGGAACCACACACCCTCATGTCAGAATAGTTCAATACAGTTCTAATTGCCTTGTCCAACATCACAAATTACAATTGTCCAAAACCAGCAGCAGCAGCACTTACTACGGACAAAAACTGGAGGCCCAATATGAAAGGGGTGTTGGCTTAAACGCCACAAGGTGTGTCTGTGGGGTGGGACATGAGGAAAAAGAAACCGTTCAGGAGACATCTTTGAAGAAACATCAAAAAAGATCTCGATGCTGCCTGAGGAAGATGATACTCTGAGTAAAACTGGGGCCGGTGCAACTCAAAGCAGGGTGAACGTGAAATAATTATGAAGGTGGGAACAATGACTGAATGTGAGAAACAGGTTGTGTGAAAATGAGGTGAGGTGAGGGTGTCGAGAGCTGTCAAAGAAGTGACTGCAGAACCTGTTGTCGGTCCCCAAAGAGGGAACACAACTGCGTTAGCAACACCTTTGTCATCCACGGACGTGTACTTTGTCTCCAGTTGTTTACAGGGACATCAAGTCCCCAGTGCTAGGTATCGTCTTAAAAGCGGAAGCGTGCCCTTTCTAGTGATGCCGCAGGCTGCGCCCCCTTTGTTTTGTGTCGCTCGCCTTGCCTGTCCATTAATCGTCACCCATCCATCCCATGTGCGTGTATATAAAATGGAAATTACAAGATCCATCATTTGAGCACAACGTCAGTGTGATGGATGCCTCAGTTGCAGGATCCCCTCCTTTCCCTACCCAAGTCAGTGTTTCAGGAGTGAGAAGTGAGCATTATCTAGCGCCATGATCAGATTTAGTCTGCACATTTCCATCGAGAAGAGCTTTTGGAGTGGATGATACACAATCCCTACGAGGAGGCAACAGTCAGCAGAAGGTTTATGGAAATCTAATACCATACGGCCTCTTTTGGTGCGTTCAACTTGTTATTCATGGAGTGGGCCGGCGACACATTTGATATAACCGTATAAGACATTGTAAAGAGGCAGAATCTCATTTTGTTGAAGTGTTTCTGTCAAACTAGTCTGAAGGATGATGGGAAAATCTGTGCAAACAGGTTTTGAGTGGGGTGTGCTAAGACTAAAATACCAACTGTTCTCAGGGAAAATCCTTTGGTAAATAACAGCAAACGACCTCTGAGGAGGCGATATGAATGCCAGAAATCACGGTTCCAAGACTCTTTGAAATTAGAGAGAGTGTTGAGGCAAAACAGACGAGACGAGCGGAATTAAAAAGCCACTGTCTCTAATGATGATGATGGCGTCTGTTTGTCATGAAGAGTGGGGGAACTTTCATCTTTGTCAACGCAACATCGACTCATAACAATCGAGTCTGTTTTTCTGTGTGTGTGTGTGTGTGTGTGTGTGTGTGCGTGCGTGCGCGCTCACTTTGATGAGCGGGAGACAGGAGCCCTAACGCTGCAGGATGGAGAAAGGTGAACAGGAAACAGAAGGTGCCCATGGAGGAGGTATATGACATCTGTCAGGATCCAGGGTGGGCGGGGGAATTCAGTAGCCCCCCTCTGTCGGCCGAGGGTCACCCATCGCACCGCAGTCGCTGAAGTTGTCACAGTACAATGACACTTACTTGGCAATGGTGGCCGAGAACTGGACATCCAAGACAAGCACGTATTTTCGGAGTAAATTTGTCTGGGGTGGTGGGGGCGTTTTGTATGGGCTGTTTGTTCCTTGGCTCTACAGAAATGTCAGCGTCCCGCTTTACCCCCACCCCTCACCTCTCACCACCACCATCTTCTGTGTCCTGGATGGAGGAAGGTCAGCTGACACGGCAAGGTCGACAAACAAACAAACAAACAAACAGAAGGATTTTTTAAAAAAAAGGACGGAGCACAGTGGTGTGTTTTTATCAGTGTGAGTTTGATGGCATGTCGCAGCCATTGCTCTCTGTAGTGTCCTCTGCCCCCCATCGGCTGCTACAACACCGCCTGGCAGGGCTGACAGCGTCACGTCATCGCACCCGTCTGCTTAACCACACGGACAACGAAGGCCGCATGGCTCTTTTGTACGAGTCAGATACTTTTCTTCAAGACATGTTTCATCTTCAGATTGTTATTTCAGTAAAAATTTTTCTTAGGACAGACAAGAGGAAAAAGAGAAAGTCAATTTGTTTACCATTCCTCCAGTTGAATCTTTGTAAAGAGCAACGTCCAAGCGTCTAAGCCCAGAAGTTGTGTTACTCGGCCTCTGTGAGTGGAACATTTTCAGTCTAAGTTACTGATGAGCATGATTTATTTATTTTTTTTAATCACAACTAGTTTGTATCAGCTCCTAAACGAGTCTAAAACTTTACACGTCTTTGAAGTGGAAGCTCAAAATCTCAAGTTACGCTGAAAGTAAAAAGACTCGCTGGTCCGGCAGTTAAATCTGTCTGTGTCTGCACGCTGCTCTTATTGTAAATCTTTTATATCCTTCTTGCTCTGCATTGCTCATACAAAATGTGCACAAATAAAGTTGCCCTCATCACAATACAAAATGAGAAATGCTCATCAAAAAAAAAAATCTCCAATTGTGCTCATTATTGTGTACAGATATAATTGCCCCCCGAAGGTGACTGTGGATGTCGGCTGCAGGTGAAGCCCGATTCTCAGCCCTGCAGATCTGTATGCAGGGTGTGCCCTTAAAAAAAAAAAGAAAAAAAGCATGTTTCTTTTGTTTATTCTTTGCGTTGCCTTTCCCTTTCAGCGCAGAGTTTTGACATTGGAGATGACAGGTGTCTGTGGGGTGGAGGAGAGGAGAGGGTGGGGGGGGGGGAGGAGGAGGAGGCGGAGATGATGATGGTAAGAAAACAATCTCTGACTGCCTGTGGGTGAAGGCAGACTCCTCTAGGCGAGGCGGCCTTCAGCGTTTAGCTGGGGGCACACTATCAAAATCACAGCCACTGCTGTACCCCTAAGGCGCTAATCTCAACCAGTTACCGTCAAGTGCTGCTTCTTCTTTATATAATCCTTCACTCTCCCCATCTCCACCGCTTCTTTGCTGCTGCAGACCCCAATCCTCAGAGGTGAGAGGATAAATGACAGTTGGAGAAGGTGCAGAGGAAGCCTGGCATCTTGAATCCAGCTTCTTTGGCTCAAAGATGTTCAAAGTGTTGTTTTTATACAACAGGAATCGCAATATCGTAATTAGCAGAGCTTCTTGTGTTTATCTGTAGCAAACTAGGCAGCTCACCGGATGCTCAGCAGACCTCTGCCATCGTTCAGCCGGCTTGATGTTGCTTGATCAGTGGAAGAGTGCTAATTTATTAAGTGTTAAATGTGGAGCCGCTGAATGAGTGAAAGAGAGACATGAGGGGAAATGTAGGAATAATAATAATAAAAAAAATCATTCCGATTAACTGATGACATGTTTAACTGTGCACATAATATGAGGCTTAGTTAAGAACAGCGCATGCTGTTTGTCAGCTATTTAAAACCCCAGGAAACAAAGTCCAGGTAATCTCATGAGGTGTAAATAACATTATTTCCATGGTAACTCAATTAAAACCATTTCGTGCCGTAAAGAAATAACAGAGTGAGATTTGCTTTCAAATGCAAACAAGTATAATCAGGCGGTGTTGTCAAAGTCAGATGTTGATGGTTCACATTTCATTGAAAACTTGTTTTCAATCACGTGTTTGTCAGATATGGAAAGAACTCCTTCTGTGGTTTTGCAAAACTATTGTTTCTTTTCTCAGCATGAGAGCGACAATGGACGTCCAGTCACATTCCAATCTAAGCCATTCCGATCAAGCCTGGGCGGAGCTGAGGAACCTTCACATGAGTAGCGCTTCCCTTTTACAGGCTCAGAAACCTCAGGCAGATCCAAAGATACATGTGGATGGCTTTCTGCCTCGACCAGTTCAGGTGAAACAGACAGAGCTAGAAAGAGATATAAAAGAAAACATGAATTACCTCCAAAATAATACTGAGCATAAACACATAGATACAATGAGATATCTGCTGGTTGCGTCTAATATCCAGTGGTCTTTTATTGTTCATGGCAGGAGGAGGAACCAGCGGGACTCTGAGGGTCGTGGTCCTCACAAAAGAAGAACCTTCATCAGATAGGCTCATGATGTAGGGCAGTCAAAGATGGAACGTGGACTAGATTAAGTGGCTGCTTCATTTCTGACATACTGAGTGAGTGAATCATGAGTGATACGACTGAAAGAGTCGTGCCCAGGTGTGATCGGTCCGTGAATCCATCCAGGAGGCCTCGATGCTAAACATCAACAACTGGGACAAACATGAACTTCATTAACGGAGTTCCCTCAAATTTTCCATTTCTACAAATTCACTTACAAAAGTTTGAAATGAAAGTGTCCATTCTATTCACGACTCTGTTGTCCAACTGCTGCTATTAATCCATCACTGAAATACCTCGGACACAGTGAAGGAACTGACACAAAGACACTTGACAGTGGGTTGTAGAGACCAGGCAGAGCAAGCAGACCCAGAGACAGTGGCCTCGGGCATCAGGATTTGGCCTCACAGGGAGGTGTGGGGGGGGTCTTGGCGTGGCCTGATGCTATTTAGAAGTACACACACACACACACACACACACACACACACACACACACACACACACACACACACACACACACACACACACA
>JBBMJM010000022.1:4894858-4907219 GCA_037832705.1 Centriscus cristatus
GTTTATAAAGAGGCCACACATGACAACCTGAAGAAATTGGACAAGACTTTGGGACTAGAAAAAAAGAGAGAGAGAGACGTCCACGGGATCAGTTGCAGGCGCTGATGGTGTCCCATCATCCCTCTTGAATTGTATAGATGAAATTAAAACACTTTGTAACATTCAAGATACCACATGTATTGAATTCTCAACCAGCCAGAATTAATTATAAACTATAATTTCTTTTTTTTTCCTGTGTCATGTCACACTACCTCTATGACATCGCTATCTATAGCATCTCTGAAATTGTCCTAAAATGAAATGAAATACCAACAATTAAAACTCTGCCTTAAGAAACCTTCACTTATCTCTAACTTAGTCTTTGGTCTCTTCCCAAATATGACGCAATCTGGGAATTGCACTGCTGAAACGGAGCCAGAGGAGAACTAGACAAATGTCTAACCAGAGGATATTTTATCTGCAAAGATCAACTCAGAAGTAGACTCAAATCTAACAGTGTGTGCCCAGCCCTCGTTTAACTTCAGAATAAAAGTTTTTTTTTATTGATTCCAGGTCTTGCATTCCTCAAACTATTGTAACCGATTCATGAATCTCTAACGCAGGATCACTGTGCATACAGAATGTCGTACTGCGTGTGTTTCATGTCACAAATATTCAACGCTGGCAGAGATTCCTGTCTAGCTGAAGTACCAGGCACTGATCCGCCTGGTATGAATGGAAAATGGTTGGAGGTGAAGTTATTCCATCACGGCCCTTATTCTGTCTGTAATGTGTCATGCTGTATGTGTGCACATGGTTGGGCGTGTACATCGCAGTCATCTGTTTTCCCAGATAAATATAAAATTATCCACAAACTTCGGAGATGGTGATAGATTTTACCAGTGGCGCTGCCAAATACTCACTGTGTTGCCAGATTATTCTCCATGTTCTTTTTTGTTTGACTGATGAAAGAAAAGTTTCATGTCTGGGGTTAATTTCGCTGAAAGACTGTGTTCAATAATAATAATAAAAAGAAGGCAACAGTGAATAAGCTAATGCAATAACTTGATGCATTTAAACAGAGATTTACAAAGTTGATGTTTTCCATTAGTAGTGAACTGGTGATCGTTTAACATCCGATACTGTTACACGTAACTGTGCACATTCTGAAATGCTCAGTGTCATGTTCACTGCTGTGAACTGGTGCTTACATGAATCAAACCTGACTCGGTGTGGTAGAGCTTTGTATTGAACTGCGTTGTATTCAATATTGTGCAAATATTTCAGAGTGGGGTTACAATCTGGTTGTGAGCTAAAGGTGAAGATAGGCTGTGGAAAAACAAAATAGCAGCCAGCTAAGAGGGACAACAACCGCATAGATCCAGTCAGCTGCCGGGGACATTGTGCCAGTAGGGAGCCAGGGAGCCATTAACAGGGCTGAAATGTATTTGGCAGAGACAAAGCAGCAATGGCGTTGATGCTGACGCCCAGAGAGGAAAGTCTGGCTGCATCCACCGAACTACAAATCCACTCACACGTGCAGTCGACCATTGCGCATTTAGTGAGCATTGTTTCACAGAAAGAAACAGAAACTAAACTTCAGCAGTGTGAGGGTTGTGGGGGTTGTAGTTCACCGAAGGAAGAAACACACGACTACATTTCATTGGAAGGTTGACAAACATTTGGCTCAGGGATGCTGACAGCTTCTTCATAACAAACAGAAGCATCAATTTTGTTGTCAAGCAGCACATCAACATTTAATTCACATAAAATTAACACATATGTAAGCTCATTGCTTCGGATTTATAGTCAGCAGTCAGATGTTTTCAGCCAAAGACTCCGATAAACCCACAGCCAAACCCATCAGGAGGGAAAGTTTGCAAAAAGCTGGTGATGATTGTGGAATATTTGAGTGCCAGTTGGACAAAGACCAGAACAGAGCAAATGTTGAACTATGTTTGATCAAGTGAATGTTTTTTTTTCCTCTCTCTTCGTTCAATGTGACAACCGTTCCTCATATGCCATGAACGCGAGGAGGAAACAGTCCAAGAGAGTTTCACAGACAAACTTAAGAACACAAAGCACAATGAGTGGACAAGACACAGGTCAAAGGACATGAGGGAAAGCAGGAAGTCGATTAGCTAAAACCAGGCAGATGGACACAAAACAAGACGCAGGTGGGACGCATGAGGACATGGCAGGTAATTAATCACACGAGGGAAACTGAACATACAGAGACAAGAATAAGCTGAAGTAGGGAAACACAGGTAGCTTTGAAACCACACTAGAGGAGGAACACGTGAAGCCCTAATAACACTGGAGAGACAGAAAAATGTCTGAAATAACACAAACAACAACAAAAGGCGATTGCCCATAATTGTCCTTGACAGATGGAAAGGGATTTAACATTGAACTTAAAGAAAAAATTATATTCTATAATTGTTTAAGGTATCATTTCTGTATGTTTACATTTGATAGCAAACATTTCCTGACCATTACTGAAACACAAGCTTTGAGCTGCTGATTGTGAAAAGTTTAGGTTACTGATGCCAGCAGCGAGAGCCAGCAAACGTCTGGCAGAGATGATGTAGTCCAAACACACAAACTTCCATGGGGTTGGGGTATGAACATCATCAGTGATATGAACAGCTGGGACTGAACATCACATCAGTGAGCTGAGCTCACTTTTGGAGAACAACTCAGGAAATTGAAGCTCCACCTGCCCTGAATACAAATACTGTACCTAGGAGCCCACTCGATTGATTTTGCAGCAGCAAAAGTTAGTTTATTTTTTTGTTTTAATGAACCTGTCTTTCACTGCAGGTTCATTACAACCATGTTGTGATTGAATCATTTGTACTGGGGCCTGCTAGCTTCAATCTTTGTGGTAAATTAGAAATAGCTGACATAAATCGTGCTTAAGATTGTTTTGACTAATTGACCAATATAACTTAAAAAAAGAAAAAAAACTCCATCATCAGGAAATTAAAACAGGATGTTTTATTTGGCACGACACAAAAGTGCTTTGAGATAACACTGACAAAGACTAGTTTCAACAACAACAACCTAAAAGGGGTAGGAGTCATTCTTTCAAACACACAACCAAAATCAATATAAAACACACTGTACAATCGTATAAACATGTTACTCAATTTATTTCCATTCTGATATTGGTCATAAGAAACCTACACACACACCTAAGTTGCATCATTACATTTTTTGTGCAAATACTTTCCACCTGTTCTTTCGTTGGCAGTTTTCAATCGTTTGCTGTATTTAGCACTAACACAGGAAGCATAAGTAAATGACTCCATATAACTGACGGCATTTCTATGTTGATTGAAACGAGTTTGAGAAACCTAAAGAAAGTGTAGCTATTAAAATGTATGTTCGAAAATATATGGAACCTTTGAGGTTTAAAACATATACCAGATTACATTTAAGAATACTACACACCACATCATGCTCCTACATAAATATGCTGGTTTTCTATCCAAGTACAAAAGCACAGGTTCATAATAACTTATCCCAACTAATTGCATTTTATTGTTGTCATTACGGACAAATAAACCCCAGCTCACAATTTCACATTGTTTGGTCAGAAGAACAATTCAGAACAGTTAAAGCACAACAATACACCTTTTCCCCCAGTTCTCTTATATAAACAAGAATGAAAATAAAGAATCTTTGGTAGCTAAGCAAAAATAGAATAAAAATGTCTATATATATAAAAATTCATTGAAATACAAGTGACAAAAAGGTAAACGGCTACAGCAAAGGGCCGACATGGCAGAGAAATCCAGCTTTGAACCGCGTATAAAAGGACACCTGTGTATAACAGATCATAAATTAGATGACACCCTCAGAACGCCTCTTTGAATGGCATCCTGACACTTCATCACAAAGCACAGAGAACCGCTGAGGTATTTCATCGACATTGTGCCAACCATGACAAAGGACGATGTGAGAGACATAAAAGTGCACAAGAGATAAACTCATGTCGTCTCCCAGTTTGACAAACGCATGCTGGACATGTTTCCTCCAAGACTTGTGTTCCCTTCCTTGAAGTGCCCTTATTCACAGTCCTATTTTAAGGTAGTCATATCTCCCATTTGGTACACTACTGCTTGATCCTTACGTTTGCGCTCTCGCTTCAGATGTGAACT
The DNA here is from genome assembly GCA_037832705.1 of Centriscus cristatus. Classification (NCBI taxonomy): domain Eukaryota; kingdom Metazoa; phylum Chordata; class Actinopteri; order Syngnathiformes; family Centriscidae; genus Centriscus; species Centriscus cristatus. The sequence continues at coordinate 4,899,004 of JBBMJM010000022.1, forward strand.
CTTCGTTCAAGAGCAGAGGCACATAGTGGCATGTAGAATGGATAAATGGGGACAGTGAGGGCGTGTGCGATGCAGAAAAATCCCCAAATCTTTGAACTGGAATGTGTCCACCATGTTTCCTTGGTGATTATTATTCAATTTGGTAAAAGGAAATATCTTAAAAAAATACTAGTACTGAAGACATTTCGCAACATACAACCATCATATATATTAAAGAAAACATCATTGTTTCTGTAAAAATACAACAGTCACAGCAGCAATGATACAGTCTCTCCTCTGATCACATGTTCACCTGATGAATCTAGCAATGAGTGCTCAGATTAAGATTCTTCTTGTAAACGCTAAGAAAAAAAAATACTACATTCAAATCATATGGGAGTGAGCAGAGATCTCAGTTGTGCAACGGATTTGGAGAACCAGTATTAAATTGTCAAATCCAACAAATCTGTACTTTTATTTCCTTTCAGCAGTGCCAGCATGTTTATTAGACAGCTGCACTGAAACAGTTGTGTCAAGCTCATGTGGAACCTTGCAACAGGAGTCAGTGGACCAAAAGAACCAGTCCTAAAGAGGACTTCACTTCATGGAGAGAGATAATAACAGCAAAAGTTGGAGAACATTGAAACATGAAACGCCTATTTACACAAGTTAGGCTTTGATTCGAACAAACCATTATTTAAGTCTGATTGGTTTGTGCTGATATCACAAACCATCAGGACTTGTATAAAAGACTCCATTAGTGCATAAATATGTTACTCAAATGGTGCACATCTTGAACCTCATGAGTGAATGAAGCTTCAATCTCTTTTTCTCCCCATATGACTTGAATGCAACAAGAGAGCAGCCCTTTAAAGCTTTTTTCGTTGCCCCTATGTGAAGTTCTTCCTTAAACATTGAACAGGTACAGTAATGTGACAAACATGGCAACACGGAAATATGGAACAAAAATTAAATAGATGGATTTTTTTTGAGGATGCTTGTGTTTTTTTGAGTTTTGTTAGAATGACCAAGTAAACACATTTAACAACGTTCTCTCATTCCAGATTGAAGCACTGCGTAGTCATTAGACAGTGGAAAGACGCACATGTGGCTTCAAAAACATGGCAGGTGCTGCTGGTTGTTCCCATTGTTTTAAACGTCAGCAGCGGTCCTTTGGCTTCCCTTTTGTAGGGCAACACGTGGTTTTAAGTTCAGGTCAATAAACACTGTTTGGCACAGTTATACTCTGGAGGTTAAATATACATGCTGGTTGAGTAAAACCTATGTAAATAACATCAACAGTTTTGGCTAAGATGCTAACATTCGAAACCAGTCCAGTGGACGTATTAAAAAGCCTCTTGAACTACAGTATGTGTATGTTTGCCGTACTCTGGCACAGAGGCTAGCTAGTTACTGCTGATCAGACAAACATTTGATGTTACATAAATAAAGGTAAGCTAATTAGCTAGCATGATTTTGAATGCTATGGTCACGAATGAAAAGCAGCAACATTAAAAAAAAATGTAATTCAAGTTTGGAGGTATTGGTTTGTGATTTTGGTTTAACCCAACCAGGATTTCCTCCAGAGATGCTTTGCATCTGAAAATATTTGTATAGAACAGAACACAATGAGGAAAAATAACCCCAAAACAGATTTCAGTGGTAAACAATGACCATGATGTCAATGACCGTGAAGTCATACATCCAGCACCATGTCATAGTGCGTTTCTTTCTTTCTCTTACCACATTTGTTTATAAGTACTGCATACAAAGTCAAAAGTATCACCCAGTAACTGGCATAGACAATGGCCCCTACGATCAGAACAATCTTTTCTGACTCAGGAAAGGGCTTTTTAGTCTGCAAGGTTATTGTGTAGATAATCCCAATGAATAAGATTGAGAACCAAACTGATATTGGAATCAGACCGATGAAATTCACCACTATTGTTTTCCTCCCAGACGTGCCCCAGCCTGACTTGTTGATTGTTGCGATTGCAAACATTTTGGCTGGCAACAGGCTCGACATGTACAGTACAGAATAGAAAGACATGAACACCATGACAATGTTACCTCTTAGGCAGCTGGCAAATGTCGACTTGATCAGCGCCACTGCTTGTACAATGAGAAGAAACAACAGAATATTCCAGAGTCTTCCTTGGTAGAAGAGTTGAATTGCAGTGGCAATAAGAAAAAACGGGAAGAACCCTGTGATCACAGCCTCGTAAGTCATCCAAAGGTGGTGTTTATGGAACCACATGGAGTTGTAAAGCCATTCTCTGAAATATGACTTGCTCCATCTGGTCTGTTGATTGAGCCATCGCAAGTATGTGATCGGTGTCTCTGTTAGGCACTTTGATCGAGCAGTGTACTTGGTTGCATAACCAAGGCTGAGCACCCTGTTTGTAAGATGCCGGTCATCCCCAAAACTGCAGTGGGATCCCATGAAGGTCTGATTGTACCAATCCTCAATGAACTCGTGTAAGAGTGAGTTCCGGTACATCCCTAAAGGTCCACTGATGCACTGCACACAGCCAAAGTAGGACTGGCATGCCCGTTCAATGTTGAAGGCCATCCAGTACCGTACGCTGCTAAGGAAGGAGATCCACGACTCATACTTGTTTAGGATCTAGAAGGGGCAAGAAGAAAAAAAAATACGTTGGAGAAAGATGGTGTTGGATCTAGAATTGCAGTATCCTTTATGTGTACAACCGTGACAGTACCTGCACATCTCCCCCGACACCACCCACCATGGGGTCTTCTTCTAGAACCTTCACCATCTCCACTGATGATGCTGGGTCCAGCATCGTGTCAGAGTCACACACCTGAGGAAATATAGGAAATATAAACATGGTTTTAAGTCTGCTAGCCACGTGAGCGTCACACATCCCGAGGATATTGGAATGAACCCAGTACATGTTGGAATTTTCATGGTACTTCTATGGCTGCTCTCTGATGTGTAACAGGCACAGTGGATTATTGTATTTACCATTATTCCTGGTGGTCCTCTCCGTTTTCGCCTATAAATGGTCATTTTCCTCCACAGCACTTCTAAAGACCCCAATCCCATCAGCTAAACAACACCTTAAAAAAGGCTTGTCCCCCCTTTCTCTCAGTGCTGAAGAGTGTTGGCATTGAGAGCTAGGTTCTTTTAAAGGTCTATTAAAGAGGCTACTGGCAGCCTGTGACTATCTGCAGGTGGCAGACAGCATCACAGCAAAGACCTTTTGTCCTCAGTGTCTTTGCTTATTTTATAATGAAGTTGATTTGTTGTGTTCATCCGCTGAATATTAAAAAGCAAATCTGGTTGGTGTCAAACCAGCTATTCACTTCTATCGTAGAGCTGTATAAAAAAGCCTAGTTAAACTGCAGAAGACATATCTCATGCAGTTTAATGCAATGATTAGATTTCAGGAAAGTGTGCCGTCTTTCAGGACAAATATTATTTCAAACAGGACTATAAGACTGTTGTGTGACACAAAGATGTCGATGTTTGCGACACAATCAAACACCTATTACGTTGTTATTATTACTGAGTATAATGTGTTCCCTCTCCTTTTAAAAGTAATGGTGCTCTCTCTCCAGCACAGACCATGTTTATTAGACGTACTACTAATGGGAAGTAAATCTGTATTTTCATAATTACATAATTGAATTGCCACCATTGGGAACTGGCTTTTCCAAGACATTAAAATTAAATATAATAAACCGCACAACAACTTTTAACTCAGTGAATAATTGCACTGACTGAATAATGTTAATGCAGGTGATACAACCCTCAGGCCAATCTGTTAATACACACATGCGACACCCCACAACACAATACACACAGCCGACATCCATTTGAAAGCAACACAAAAGACTCTTTGTGGAACCCAGAGTTTGTCTTGTGAGAGTCTCTCACCCTCTCCAGCCCTCACTTCTCATCAGCAGATTGCATTCGTCCAGTTTGACTCTGGCTCTATGTAAATAAGATCTAAATTCTGTGTCCCCTTCAATATAAATCTTCCCTGTTTTACCTGAACACCTAAACATAACACGGCGGATTCAGCGCCTCAGTAGACTCACGCTGAATAATCCTCTTATTAACTTCAATGCATCTGAGTTGTACAACTAACATTGAGCTGTTCTGGTTATTTTTTCCTACTAATTACTTGTTTGTAAGAAATGTATTTCCCATGCGACACCAAAAAATGTTTATTGATGTCAATTCAATACACTATCAATTCAGGCCATAGTAAGTAATCATGCGATTATGTAGTCATACAATGAGTCGTTACGTATTTATATATATATATATATATTTGCTGTTATCTAAGAGCCTTACCTGCACATAGTCAACGCTCCTCCCCAGGGCCTTGAACGCTGTGTACATCACCTCCCTCTTTCCTCCCCACTTCTGCATGATACATACACACTTGTTGTTCAGCACCAGTTTGGAGATTTGCTGCAGGCTCTCAGCGTAGCTCTCATCTGTCTCCTCGGGCCCCCTGCTGTGAAAGTTACTTCGCCACACGTATGTGGCTACTTTATCCCAACCCATGATCTCTTTAAAAATCTCCATCATATACAAGTCATCGTCTGAGTTCCCGTCGATGACCAAAATCACTTTGATCCCCGGGTACGTCAGCCTTTTCACCGACACCAGACACTTCTTCAGATAGTTTGGGTCCTCTTGATATGCCGCAATGCACAGCGCCAGTGATTTATTTAATTTAATCGGTGTCTCTAAAGACCGCTTCATGTTTCGATGCTCTAGAAGCGCGAAGAGGCTCTGGATAATAAGGTGGACAACCAAGATGGCTCCGTACAGGCCGAAGGATAGGTGGTTGCGGGCAGTGGTGAAGAACTGGTAGCCCATGATGTAGGCTGTGGAAATTCCCACAAGGAGGGACACGCCAAACATGGTGGTCCCAAATATCCGCAGGTAGGTGAGGGCTTTTTGACAACCCATCTGAGGAAGAGAAATAGAAAATAATGAGCAGACATAGTTTTAGCACCTTTATTCAGATACACAGTGGATTTCATATATGTTGTGTAGATGCTGTGTGTTTCTTGAGTCAAATAAAACAGGAAATGTATGTGCATTCATTGAAAAGAATATGGTAAGAAAACAATGTTTATACGCGTGTGTAATTGCAAACACACTCAGTGACTTCTCAAGCGCCAGCAGAATTCATGACGCGTAACTATGAAGAAATGCTTATCCACGTTTTTTGTCTTTACCCCTCCATGGCTGTTTTACTATAACTCCACATAGAGAAAGCAATAAAGTCTCCTTCTTTTTCCCCCACTCCTTCCCCCTCCCCTTCATTCTGCTCCCTCCCCTCTAGATGTCGGACAGTTGTTCCAAGTCTGTCTTTGTGTGGCTGGCCACACATTACAAGTTTTTTTTTTACCTAATTAACCATCAATCTGGCCGTGCTCACCAAACTAACATCCAAGTACTCTCTAAATGCTGCTTTTTGTTTAGTTTTGAAAGGCTTCACAGCTGCTTTCAGGCAAGCTCTCCATATAAGGAACTACTTTACAGCTGCTTGTCCATGAAAACATATTCAGTTTTTATGCAGAAACCAATAAACCTCACAATTCTGTGTCCCAGTCAGAGACAGACTATATGAACAAGAGCACGGCTGAGGAAAATCTTCTGCTCACACTGTTTGAATTTGTTTCAAATTCTCTCTCTATGTTGCTGCCTCCATCTGTTTGGCAGACTAACGGAGACCCACTTAGAGTGGCTCAACGTAGAGCGGACCACCCTGTGATGTCATCTGTTTATATCTCCGTGGGAAGAAAAAGACAAGAGCTTTTAGATGTCCTGAAAGCTGCACGTGTGCTTGTTTCATTTCCCTGCTTTTAAAAAAGCATGTTTTTTTTAAGCCTAGATTTGCTATTAAAACAGGTTTAACCAATCACAATCACTGGCCAACCATTGGGGGAGGGGGAAGGGGGGGGTTCTGACGCACCTATGCAAAAAGTGACATGATGTAAGTAATGGGGGGAGAGAGACAGGCCTCGCTCAAACATAAGGCTAGTTCATCAGATTGTTGGATGAAGAACACATTTTTATAGCAGAGCTTTTCAGGCACGTGGAAGGGCTCAACACTCGTTTACAAGACCCCTGACACTCTTGTTACACACACAGACATGTTGTGCACACACACACAAATATATATAATATTTTATACTAGTGTTACTTGTGTATGATGCTATATAAATTTGGATTTTAAATACTTTGTGAACATATTTCCTTCACAGCTTGAGTGTGAGTTTCACAACTGAATGTAGGAAATGAAACCCTCTCTGTCTTTCTGGACCAACTTTCAGTGACCTCAGCTAACCTTAAACTTAACCTTAAATGTGTCATCAAAATACTTTCACCCAGTTTAGGCATAAAGAAATCTCCAGGGTTGTTTTTCCATGGATATCAGGTAAAGAATCCAATCATTTGATTGGAGCTGCACAAGAACTATAGCTGCACTTTGAGACTGTTGATCCTGAAATGAGGAAAACTGCAATTTGCACTTCTATTTTCACTGAAACTGAAAGAAATTAAACCAAATGTCTTAAAAGTTTCATATTAATCTCAGTTTAGTCAGTAACAGAAAGGAATTGTGTTGGTATTCAGGTACAAACAAACTCGGGCCCCTGGTGTTTTACACTCTCCACAGAACAAAACCACAACCTCTTCTCATCTCATGATCCCTTTTGGGTGTGTGAGCCAATGCAAAGGTCAACAATTAGCTCAGATCGTGGATCAACAGCAGGCTGAGAATCAGTCTTTAACGCTTGGCCCCAAACCCCAGAGATAAAACCTTGAATCAGAGTGTGTGGATCATGTAAAGTGTGTAAGTATACGGAGTACGCTTTGCGACAGTGTCAGTCACACATCTGGATGATGTCACCACAGCTCTCTGTGTTTGAATCACAGTTTATGAACCTCATCACACTTCAGAGAGATCCTCGAGGGGCCTTGAAGGGCTCCGGTGAGAGATAATATTAATGGTTTGATGGAACAACTCAATGTTTGTGTGTTGTACTGTTTGACTCAGCTTCCTCATCTGGGGTTTAACTTTCACTCTCAGGAGCAGGTTTGGGTTGGATGAAATGTTGCAAAGATTCGCTTTTGAGTCACGCATTGTCTGAAACATCAATATTCTTAAATCCGCATTGTAATATAATAGACAGACAGTCATATTTCCATTCTGAACATCTATTGTTTGCATGCTTTATGACAATAATGTCGACCTTTATTTCATTACATTTAGCTTACATTATTTGCAGTACTTCACCAGAATATTTTTTTCCCATTTACTTTTGTAAATGGCAACTATATGTCTATGTATTATGGTTTTGTGAAAAGTATTTAAGTCTCTAAAAATGTAGTACAATTAAAACTGCATTGTTTAGACTCGCTGCAGAGATAATTGAATGAGTTGAGGACTTAGAAACAGGGGGATGGTGGGAGTAACAACGACTGAAGCATCAGGGCTAAACGTCCAGTCTCATGGTATATCAGTGTTCCTGTGATTTAGTGTTGTCGGGAGAACTGCCCCATCCTGTAATAATTCTTATGCGTGTATGTCAGTGGTTCCCCTGCCCTTTTTACATGCCTTAGTGCTTCAGCATACATAGTGTAAATGAACTGGTCCTTATCGGGCTCTGCAGAGCCCTGATAACCACTCATTCACTGGACTGACGTGTGGTGGTGCGAGGAGATATGTGCGGTAAAACATGCATCTGACAGTGTGTGAATCTGGTTGCTGTATCTGAGCTGCAGCAAGGAAGAGATGCTTTGTCAAAACTCACAGGAGATCATGAAAGAATCCAGTTTCCTGAGATGGGAAGTGAAATATAACACTGCTTACCCGGCTGTGTGTGATATTCCCAACATACAGGCAGGTACACATCCACAGCCCAGCTTCCATCGGCATGTCAAAGTCATTCAATGGTAACACGCAAATGCACCCACCTGCATATCGCATTGTCATAGACTGGAATCTTGATAGATCATACATAAAACCTCCTGTTTGCTACATGTCATGTACTGTAGGACACATTGTACCAGTGCAGCAGCAGCAAATTAGGAATCCAGACCTGCTGAGGTCATATATTCCTTTGAAATCTCAAATGCATGATCTCCATGCCACAGAAGACCCTGAAACCTGTGTGTGTGTGTGTGTGTGTGTGTGTGTGTGTGTGTGTGTGTGTGTGTGTGTGTGTGTGTGTGTGTGTGTGTG
>JBBMJM010000022.1:4915488-4928121 GCA_037832705.1 Centriscus cristatus
TATCCACCAGACTATAGAAAGTGGATCAAAAATATGGCAGAAATTGCATCATATTCCGAAATGTTTGCAGGAGTCAGGGTCAGCGAGGATGACAGAGGGCTATGGGAAGGATTTTTCACCACAAGCGTATAGGAACAAATGGATACGAGATTGTATAGCTGTGACTGTATAATATAAAACTGTGTGAATTACTCTGGATTGCCATGTATAGGTAGGTACCATATACCAGGGAACGTGTATATACAGCTTATACAAAGCTGTATATACAGCTCATTTTCATTCGCTATTTTTCTCAAATTATTACATAATATAAGGAATTACGATTGTGCGAAACTAAATAAAAACTAAATATTATTATGACATGCCTTCACTGTTGCGTACATTCCATCAAACAGTCACTCGCTGAGACATTTTCGGAGCTTGCTACACTTCACCTGTCAGTGACAAGCTGTCAACGTACCTCGGCTAGTTAGCTTAGCAGGGTAGCAAACATGTCACAACTTGGCTGTGTTTGTCCACCAAAATAGTCACCTACTTATTTGAGTTGTTTGAGCTGTATTCATCTATGGTTTACACTTACATTCACAATATTTTCAAGGCAGCGGAAGCTATCATCCAGGCAGCGGGAAGAACGAGTCTGTCGGGCGGATTTTCTCTGCGAAGCGGGAAGTAGAGACAGAAACTCTGAGCTAGTATCCAACTCCATCGACCTCCTCTTCGGAGTTGTAGTCACCGGCTGAGCCCCTACTCCGCTGCTGCTGCTGCTGCGTAGCATCACCATCTTGTCTCGTAAATGGCCTTACAGAAGGACTAACTACGAGCTGTCGCCCGCTATTTCGCAGCAACAGCGTCTTTCCATGTATGCAACATAAACATTTCATAGACTGGGGTAATCCCACTCGACCATCTGACAGACCCAGCCTCCGCTCTCTTGATTTCTGGCGCCACAAACGTCATCGGGGGCTCCGTTCTGAACAGCAAGAAGCCGTCGCGTAGGAAAATAGATCTTTTGGTTTAATTGTGAAATATGTCAAGCAACGAGCTTGACGGTGTGTGTGAAATTTTTTTAGGCTATCATTTTTTAGATAGCTTCAGTTGTTTTGATGTCAGCATTTACGTGTTTTGTTACTCGTCCATTCAAACACTCGCGGAGGAATATCATTGAATGGAAATGTGTGGCGTTTGAGGCGCGCAGTTACGTCAACCAAAACGAAGTCCACACAGTTCTTCGCAACTCGCTCGGTTCCAGCTCGACTCGACCCACCTCACCTCTCACCGGCTTTTTAAGTTCCACTGGCGATAGTACCTGATACTATTTAGTACCTCCTCCGGCGAGGTTCCAAGCGAGATGAGTTGGTCACAGTGTTGCCAGGTGGTAAATGTAGGATTATCGCACCAGACACTCAAAATTATAATATTTTGAGGGAAATGATCCGACACCCGTCGTAACAGTAGCCTAATGGAGCACGTATCGGGGCTTGTATCATTGACCTGTGCTGCGAAGCTGTAAACAGTAAACGGCCGTTACACTATGGAGCAGCATTTCCTTTGAACCACTGCTTCAAAGCTTGCTCTGACGCCTAAAGGCAACCGATGACTATGAAGCAGTAACTGCTCGGTGACGGTCGTCTGAGTAACTGGTACAACCATACGTTATATCCGCTGAATGGTGAAGTTATCGTAGCATTTGACTTTTGAGGACTGCTGAACTCACAGCAACAAATGAGCGTACATTCCACGTTAATTCTAAGAGCTGGACAGGGTGACCAGGCACGCTGCAACTATATTGTGGGAAAACGCCAAGAAAAGATGACGTTTTCACATGTCAAACTGCACAGCGTTAATGCTGTTTTCCAGCATTCCACAAAAAAGTTCATTTCAAAAAGCATACAAACAACACGAACTCATCATGTTTTATTGGAAGAAGTGACAGATAACCAGAAAAGAAAATACAAACTCCATAATTATTTCTTGTCAGAAAAAAGTACATTGTGTAAAACTGCTTTACAGCCAACCAAACTATTAAGAGGAAAATCATAAGCTCTCCACTGAATCCTACAGCCAGTCTACAGATGTTTATTGCCCGTTCTGCTGAGTTAAGAAATAGACAAGACGTACTCGTGACCTGAGGGGAGTATGTCAGGATCACCTCAAGTTACATCAATCTCTAACTACTGTAGGATACAATGGAAGCCTTGAATTTTCACTCCTCAGATCCCACATTCCAAGATGTGCACAGTAGCCAACTGCCACCCTTCACAGTGCCAGGGTGTTTCACAACATTACATGGGACAGCCACACTGAAGTGTCAAACTGGCTGTCACGTTTAGTAAACATGTGCCAGCTTTGATCAAGTCACATGTGCACTAAGGTGTTTTTAGGTAAAATGCTCAAAGCACAACAGGGCCAAATTAAAGATGAAGAACGTAACTGAAGAAGTGCCATGTAACTGTTGGCTACTGCGCAGCGATGTGTCAGTCTTGAAAAGTGGCCAGGGAACCCCACCAGCAGAGGTGTGTTCACGCTATGGCTGCCAGGTAGTCTTTCACTTCCGCTGGGGTGAGTCTTTTGAAGCCGGCCTCATTGCAGATCCCCACCTCAATGTTCTCCTCCGTCATCTGACCCTCAAAGCTCTCCTGAAATATACACAGCAAAGTGTGAGTAAAACTGGGGACTGCATCAATGCTGCAGACAGAAAATGATGGAAGAAAATACCTTGAGTGTCAAGATGGCTGTGTGGATGGCATCTTCCAATTCGAGATCATTGTTATACCTGGAGAAGAAAATGGAAAATGGTCACTAATTGAAAATTAGTTGGTTTCATAAGCACTAAGTACAATATGTATCTGTACTTACATTACTAAGTACTTATACACTGATAGTTAGCTTTGCTATTTTATCTGCATCATTTAAATATTCTTACTGATTTTCAACAAAGCAAATACATCTCAAACCCAACGACTGTATTTTCACACAATTCCACACCCATTCATTTATTGCATACCCCATATACTTCATTAAGGACACAAATATTTATTGTACATCTATACCTTTTTTCAAGGAATGTTTTTCCATTGACATAGTTCTTCCCCATGGCTGTGGCTTTCCATGCAAAGTATGCACCCTGCGAGACAGATCCAGAGGAAAACAACTCAGTGTCAGGAGTGAGGTTTTACCTATCCTAGCATATAGACTATAAAAGCATAAAAAATTACATTGAATCCACCACATAACGATGAATGGCCAAGGCATACCAGCAATTATGTATTAGTTTAAAATGATTACACTTAAATTGATACATTATTCACCATGCTGTTAACTTGAAAATATTTGTCAGTACAAATATTGAAAAATGTTGGGATAGAGGTGGAAAGACTGACTGACTGACGGCAGATTTTGTCTATTAATGTGAGAAGGAGGATAACCTACAGAGGGATCTGACTGGAACAAGTAGGGGTGGTCTTCATCCCATCCAGCAATCAGCAAAGAAACCCCAAACGGACGCACTCCGCTGATGGAGGAAACATCACATATTAAAATCACAAACACTAAAAGAATAATTCTGACTGCAAGTGTATCAGATAAGCAATTTCACTATTTCAGGTTGGACATGAACGTTACACACCCTGACTGTGTGTACTCCTGCATTACAGAGGCCACTCGCTGGACAAGCTGGCCTGTTGGGATTGGCTCCTGGTACACCAGAAAGTACTGTTGTGCCAGCTTCCTGGCTCTTCGGACCAGGACCCTGAAAGGAACAAACGAACACATTTTCATGTATGTTATGATCTAGGACACAATCACGTGACTGATTTCAGCAATAGTGGGGGGTTCCCTACCATGGACATTGGACTTGTTTGCAGTTATTGAGCCACATAAAACTACCATCACATCAGTGTAACGAAAACAGTATAATAGAGTGAAAATAAACACTGCGGACGCCCACCTGTAGTCAGGCCCCATGCCACTGTAGACCATGCCTATGTGTTTAGTGATAGGCTCCACTTTATGGACACTCTGCTCATCATAGAGTATGGACTTTTGCTTCTTCTCTGTTGCCAGGACAACTCCATTGGATGCTGAAAAAATGGAAGTGAACATCATTTGAACACATACATGTTTTTTTAGTAACATTTTAACACAGCATGTAAAGATGATGGTTGGATGTGCTATCTAGTTGGATGAAACCTGAGCACTGCATGTTGTTGCACCAAAAAAAGATCTAGCTGCTTGTCCAAAATCACAATTATCGTTCACACCACGTTCCCAATATTGTGGTGACTTCATACCTTTGATACCAACTGATGGGGCTCCAGCTGCCACAGCTGCCAGCGCATACTCAATCTGCACCAGTTTACCTGAAGGGCTGTGCAAGGATGTAAAAACATATGTAAATAATGTTGCTGGGCGGAAAAACACATTTGTATTTGCTGGTAGAATCACGGTGACTGAATGTTAATGTTTTTTTGTGAAACAAAGTTTAACTTCAGGAATAAGAAACTGAAAGTAAAAGCTAACACAACTGACTTATGCTAGCTAGCTAGCCAGGTTCAACTGTTTAAACTAATCGTTAATACATTTACAAAAAGCAGAGTTGTTTTGATGTCTTGAGCAACTGACTTTCAAATACAACGATGAGCATACATTGAATTACAGTAATGAGTAGGTGAAAAACGGTGAAATCATTGTTTGATTTGAAACATGTCGACCGGGATGCTAACAATTTTTAGCCGATTCATTGCACCGCCCGGGAATGACAGTGCATGCGAGAACAGAAGCTCTAATAACATTATTCCTATATCAAATGAAAAAAAAACGTTGACTATTTTGACTGACACAGTTCACAACATCTACAAGTATAACACCCCGCTTTCAATGGACGATTAAATCACTGAGATAAAACCAAACTTTACCTAAATGTGGTAAGGGAAAAACTGTAGCCTCGTTCCGCCATCTTGTTAATGTCTTCTTCTACTACTACACTTTGTTGCTGAGCGACATTAAAGACGAATAGCGCCCCCGAGAGGGACTGTATGCACGCTGAAGCTGTTGAACACTGACGCATAAGACTCGGGGTATAGCTGTGGTCTTGAGAACTACTTATAGACGTGAGGATTAACCATTATTGTCAGTGTTATTGTTTCTTGCTTGATTTATCCACAGGAAATTTGACTTGTAGTTTGCTTGACCACTAACCACTACAAACCAACCCAGCAAGATATAATGATCTTGAATGACTGAGAACCATTAAGCGATTTACTATTTATTTATATTTACCTCCATGACAGAATCATAGTTCTTAATATGTTAATGCTCAATATGCTCCCATTTTTATTTGCAAAGTAAATGCAATGCGCTTACGTACAAACAGATGTACCTTTAGTGGTAACAGGCATTAAATAAAAGAAAACTAGTGGTCTAATAGTTTTTCCATGACTGCACATTTATGATGTTGAATTTATTTTCATTGTATATCTTGTGCATCCTGGTTCATACTCCAATCCGGCTGGTGGCGCTAAACACTTATTTCGTTAGATTTACAGACACTATCTGAACGTCGAAAAGAAGAACCGACGTAGAAGAAGAGTGGCTCATTGACCGTGAACCGACTGGCATGTTTGAAGGAAAGGAAACGTTACCACATGAGAAAACATGAATTTGTCCGTATTAGTACACAGTCTCAGACACTCCTTGCTCCGTATTGAAAACAGACTTCTGCAGGTGGCGGGACTCGACAGACAACTGGGTGAGTTTATCGACATTAAGCTATGGCTAATGCTAAGGCACACTGTACCCTGTGACTTGAGAGTACACCTCGGCTCCTAAACAAAAGTAGATTTTGCGGTCATTCTCTTCTGCCTGCTACTGTTGTTGTGTTTGTTCGACTACCTGCAATGTGTTATGGTGGAGAAGTCAGCCAGCAACACATCAACCTGCTGACAACTGCCACTGCTTCTGGGAACATACACAGTATAAATATAAGATACACCTTTATTTGTCTCACGTTGGAGAAATGTGCATATACATTGGCGAGTGCAGTTACTGGAACTGACCCTGTTTTTGTGCCTTATGTAGCTCCAGCACTGGCAGTCAATGGGCCCAGCCTCCTGCCTCACATTGAACAGGACCATCAGCAGGAGGGGGAGAGCCTGGAAAACCCCACTGGAATCCTGGATGGCTTCCTGTGGATGGCAGCGCCCAAGAAGAGACGCACCATAGAGATCAACCGAACCAGGAGAAGAGCTGTGGAAAAACTCATTAAAGTCAAGGTACACAAAATGTGTCTCTGACCATGTTAATATGCTTCATCACACACGAAAAGGGCTGAGTAACAGAGAGTGCAGACCTCAGAGAATGCATATTGAATTCACCTGACAATCTCCTCAACAAATAAGAAATGGCAATTCAGGGAAGCCCAAATATGTTGACGTTAGTTATTGTTGAAAGTATTCATTGTGCTCACACTAACAATCCCTGCATGTCTTTCTTTCAGACCAATATTGAACCATGTCCAGAGTGTGGCCACTTGAAGCAGAAACATATCATGTGTGGCTTCTGTTATGCTAAAGTCTGCAAGGAGACGGGTCTGATTCGTCAGCAGATAAAAGAGATGGAAGGGGGCCCGCTGAGGGCCCCGGCAGTGGAGACTGTCATCCTGTATGATGGTGAGATGCCAGGCCAGGTGGATAAAGACAAAAGGATTGTGGAGAGGCCAAGGAAGCGCCCTGCCTGGTTCAGTCGATGATACTGAGTTAGTCCTGCTGTGTATTACACCAGAGGTGAACGGTCTGCTCAGTGTTCCTGTCTCTATATTAAACCATGTGTGTTTTCAAACAAAGGGATGTTTGTCAGTGTAAATATGAAAATATACACAGTCATTGATGAGAATAATGTAATTAAATATAAAAAAAAATCTTAATTTTGTGCATGAAACTTTCTACAAGCCATCAAATCACAGCTCCATTCAGGAAGCAAACATTTCAAGCCTTGTTAGGTGGGCGTGCTGACAGACGTAAAAAAAGATGAGAAATAAATATTTAAATCAGCATGGTGATTATTGTTCTTCCTCCACAGCGAGGCAGCAAGACACAAAAACACTTAGGTTGTGGGGAGTTTAAGATCAAGTGGGTGACTCTTGGTTCCCCTCTGATACACAGGCTGATTCTGATCATAAGGCTTTTAGTCAAAATGATTCAAAAGCATCAGATGCATTAGATTCACACATTTAATCAAGTGTTTAACACATGTCTTGTATGAATAATATAGATATATTTTTAGATAGATATTTTTTTAAATAGATATATTTTTGATGTTGTAAAGAGAACGTGAAAATCATTTTTGAGCCATAAAATTTATTGGGACTGTACAATGCTGTGTCCTTACATTTCAACATCCCATACAGCAGCACTTCTCACCAGGCTACTATCAGAATAAATTATAACAGCAGAGAGGAAATAGAACCTTGATTGTGCTCAGGTTTTAGCATTGATTTGGATGAAAGAATGCCTTTGAGCACAAATGTGGTACAAATTTGTGCAGTCCCTTCTGGAAGATTCCTGTTTCCCTGATTATTATTATTATTAAAGCAGCAAATATTAAAAATTACCATGCACTATAGCCTGCAATGACATTGTTCATAGTATTTCTGAAAAGGGTCTTGGTAGGTCGGTGAGTCCAAAATCAGACTTTTCTGGAAACGTGATAATAATGCTATATTGTGGTCATTTTTCTGTAGCTCTTACATGAATCACATAGTTCTTAAAAAGAACATATTAAGATTCCGATCATATCACGACGACCCAAACATTCCATGACTCCATGAACTCACAACAGAGTATGTGGGTTAATAGTTCTCATAAAAACCTACAAAGGATTTCAAAGGGGAAAACTACATATTATTGAATGTAAATGCATGAACAACTGGCGGATTCATGTGTATTCCATACTTGGCCTTCAAAGTGCACTCAAAGTCCTGGGATTGCTGAAGGAACAGGGTTACACAGCATTAAAACCGGACAAAATCTCCCAAATTGTCTGTCTGAGATGAAGAACGAAGCAATCAGGTGCTGAAAAGAGTCTTGATTATAGTGTAGATATTTCAGGCTGTACATTTCATGCGTATTTTGTTCCTGGTGTACATAGTTTCAAAATCCCTTAAAGTCAAAAGAATCTTGTGTCATTCTGTGTGCGACGGAATTTTTCCACCTAGAACGGCTTCCTCAGCTCTCTTGTGTTTCTGAAGTGTGACCTGTAGCTGCCAGTACTTGAGATAGACCCACATGAGACTTCCATTCTTCCTCTTGTCCATGTTTAGCGGGTCAGCACAATGCTTATCTCTCTTAAATATATCTTTTAGGTCAGTCTCTAGATCGAGTTCACCACCAATGGGTTGTTTGATGACCTTCAGCAGCATGTTCTTCTCCATCTCCAGCCGTTGATCTCGAGGTCGGATGAGGGAGCAGTAGGCACTTTGGCGCTCCACAAGTTGACCCTCAAGATCCCTCAGGGTGTCAGTAGCTCGCTGCAACCAGCCGTTCTCTCGCTCCAGAGCATGATGCAGCACAGCTCCCGCAGCCCCAGATTTCACCTGCCTTTGCTTCTCTTCCTCCAAACTGTCACGCTCCTTGTTAGGAAGAAGACAGTTTTGCATGAACCGGCCTGAAAGTAAGCCCAAACTCTGACAGAAATGACACAGTTTACCTTCTGTAACCTTTTCCGTTCCTCCACTATCTGCTGGCTGTGTGAGACTAGTGCCTGCTTGTAGCCTTGGACCCTCTGTTTCTCCTTCTCCAGCTCCAGCTCCAGTATAGCCACGGCCCTGCACCTCTCTGTCAGAGTCTCCCGATACCTTGTCTCCATTTCGCTTTTTATTACAGACACATCCTTGTCATACTGGGATTTGACTGTCTCAATCTCTCGCTGGGACTCCCTGGTCCAGATCCAACCTTAAACAGGAAATGAGACAATTTTTTTTTGTTATTTCACGATTCTCATGCATTTCCTCACACAGTAACTACATTCACATTAACATTAGAATGGCAGCCGAGAGGAGAATATTTGTATTTTACCCATTTACCATTGCAGATTGCTTCTGATCTTTGGTATTTAAGATTAAATGTTGGCTTGGATGTTTGATCACTTTCACTCATCTCTTTTAGAATTATTACCATTAGATACACTGGGTGTTTATGCAAGTCTTCAGATTCCCCAGAGAGGCATCAACTAATCAATGCTTATCATTGATTTATGTCTATAACAAAAATGCGATATTACTCTCTTTCCTAGTCCTCAAAAAACATTTCTCAGCACACCTCCTTGTATAACTCACGAAATGCAGCCAATCCCAGCATGGGGACCAGCAGGGCGTAGTTCCAAGGACTCCCACCATCCCCGGCTCCCGGCCCCCTCCCTCTGGGCTCCGGCTCTATGTTCCAGCCGGGTGGATCATTCAAGTTGTTCATGGAGTCTTCTGTACACAACACACATTTAAAACCTTTACATGTAAATATAATGGTAAACATTGCGCTGCTGAGTCACTTCATTCACCTTTCGCTAAAGTTATTTATTTCTAGAACTCAACTAGTGCGACACATCTTACAGAGGTACATCGTTCAGTCTCACAAATTTGATCAAGCTAGCTGAACAGAAAATAATCGACTTTAAGAATACATATTTTAAACCTCTTTATATTTTGGGCTTTTGGTAAATGTTTCAAAGCACAGTACAAGTTCACTAACGACCTTATGTGGACACCCAACAACAGGAGTTCGCCTGACCAGTTTGACAGCCCGGCTAACCACAGCTAGCATTCTGGCTGTTATTAGCCGTTAGCTAGCACACTATGTATCACTTTAGCTTGGTGGCTCATGCTCGCCGGCGCATGTAATACAACAAAACACAGAACAAACTAGATCTGTGAAACGGTCGAGTCAGTATGTGTCTGTTGCAGTATCTCACCTTGAATAAACAGTCTAGGTCACTTATACATTCGTCCCTGCAGTCTTATACAATTTTCGCGCAGAGACGATCTGTATCCACCAGCAAGGGTTTAGATGTGAATTTACAAAAAAAAAGGTCCCACTAAGTCTTAAAAACGTTACCTTTTTGTGTTTAATTACAGTTATACTGCGCCAATAACGGTTTGGGTGCGTAGAAAGCACTTTGTATTAAGTTATCTTAAGATCACAATGACATATAATATGTGTAATCCCCCCATTCTTACAAAGTGGTTTTGTCCGGTGCGCCACAATATGAGAACCCCCCTCCCCTCACCAGCAGAGGTCCTTCAATTGACAACATGGCGAACGTTCAGGCTGCCTCCCGACTGCTCTCTAAGAGAATTCTTTCAACAGCTAAAACAGTGAGTTGTGTTTAGTTGTTTTTTAAACTTTTCTATGTCTATCCATACATGGACCACGCGTGCATTTGTACTATTTGTGTGATCCACGTAGAGTAAAACGTGTCTTCTGCACATTCAGCTTTCGTAACCTATCGCTTGAGCCTTGCGTAACCTGTGTTATGTAGCTTAGGGTGTTTCAATGTGACACCTTGAAGAAAATGTCTCTTTAAAGTTCTCACAATCGCCACCGCCTATTTCATATGATACACCGACACCACCGTAGCTATGTTAATGAAATGTGTTTACCGACTTATCTATTGTTTGTGTTGCCTTTGTAGAATACATGCATCTACTTAGCTAGCAGCCAGTATTTCATTGCTAATGTCTTTAACTTCAAGTCAAATCTGTTTGATACTGTTAAAACGCTACAACAAACAGTATAATTATCCGTCGAATGTATATTTGTATCTTGACGTTCAAACCTTATTTGCTTTTCATGTGTGAAATGTTCAGATTCAGATTAAGAAATGGAAAAAAACACAATAAAAAACACAGAGATGTGTTATGTATAATATGATGACGTCTTTCTGCCAGGTCCCAGCAGCTGCAGCTCATGGTTCCAGGAATTTTCACTTCTCCATCTATGGCAAGAAGACCAATGCCAAAGTATCAGACAATGTGAGTTTTTAATTATCATGAATTCAAATGCAGGTACATGTATGAAAGCATAATGGAATTGTATTGTATGTACTCACAGAACAATATTCATATTGATGCTATTGATATTGAGTGATTGTTGTAACGCAATCACAAAAAAATCATTGCTGCTAATAACAATATTTCCCCCCCACACACATTTTCCAGATTTCTACTCAATATCCTGTAGTAGATCATGAGTTCGATGCTGTTGTCGTTGGAGCTGGAGGAGCGGGGCTTAGGGCAGCTTTTGGCCTGTCGGAAGCTGGCTTCAACACCGCCTGTGTCACCAAGCTGTTCCCCACCAGGTCTCACACTGTCGCTGCACAGGTACAAACAAATGATCATAGCATCCTTTTGTCCCACCCAAACTGTAACTTGTTTAATTAGAATGAAAACTAAATCGAATTAAACTTAATTAGAAAGAAAATCAGTTTCCAACAATCACAGTCATGTTGTTTGTTTGGCATTGATTTGTTGAACGTGTACCTGGTTTTACAGGGTGGAATTAATGCAGCTCTAGGGAACATGGAGAATGATGACTGGAGGTGGCACTTCTACGACACAGTAAAGGGATCTGATTGGCTGGGAGACCAAGATGCCATCCACTACATGACAGAGCAGGCTCCAGCAGCTGTGGTGGAGGTAGGTTGTTGGTTCCTCGTTTAAAAAAGAATATAAAAAATGTAACGGTCCCTGATGTGTTGGTGGTTTTTGAAAGATGTTTGTCTAAATTTTAATAAATATGGAGAAGTGAATAGACCTGAGCAGTCCCATGGTTTAATGTGTGTTTATAGGATGTGTTTATCCTTTACTGATTGAGAGAAATGGCCGCTGTAGATGGCTGTGAATATTGTCAAAACACAACAAAGAACCTTTTTTGTGTTTTGTAAAAATAACATCTCAACAACTTTCACTTTCACTCAGATAGATCTACTTTCAGTCAGTGTTCTAGGTAGGAAATGGGTATGAAAATGATCGTATTTCGGAGGAAATGATCTTATCACAACAGTGAAGTGTTGTGTTGTTCCATGTCGAGGCTTCCACACGTGTGTTGAGTATTTCAGGAAGATGTATGTGACGTGTGTTGTTATGATTCGCGATGGCCGTCTGACAATCTTCTAAGTCTTTTAAGTTGGAGCAGCGTGTACCGTGAACCACTGCTTATCAGTTTGCTTTGATGCACAAAAAGCCACGTGCACGATGGTGCAGGTGGCTGTGTCAGATTATCACGCATTTGGCTTTGGAGGGTTCTCGATCATTCATATTATGCCAAATTAGCATACAGCAAAATTCCTATCCTCCACCTGGCACTGCTGATGTGGAGGATGACGACAGTCTTGGATTCATGTGTTCATGGTGCTCCAAGTACTGCAGCTAGTTTACTAAGGTGGAAGGGAAAAAAATCTCTGCTGTTTCCTCCACCACACACTTTGTATTGTAAACCTTGTTGTAGACACACTTCAATGATTCCATTTTCTTTGAGTCAGACTGCTAGAGGCTCGTCCTGAACGAACAGGTCACAAAGTGTCATTGTCTTTTGTAGCTGGAGAACTTTGGTATGCCCTTCAGCCGCACAGAGGATGGCAAGATCTACC
>JBBMJM010000022.1:4967275-4979844 GCA_037832705.1 Centriscus cristatus
TCACCCCATGAGCGTCATACCTCGTTCCAGGCCATCGGTTCTGTCCTGAAGAGTGAACTAGTAAGTTCTACAGAGAGGCGTTTCTTGTAGTCTTGAGGTTTGTCCTCTGACATGCGGAACAAAACAGCTGCAGCATATGTGGCTGAGGAAAGATGGACACGTTACACACTGAAGCAGAAGGAACGCATGTTGATAAGTCACAAAAGTTGCCACCACAATTATCCTAAAGGAAAAAATCCTGATTACCCTGATTTACACAATTGTTAGAATCCTTGATCTATCACCAGCATCCTTCCAACCCTTTGACAGACAGTGAAGTACTTTAATAACAGTGTCTACTTATTCTAGTATTACTACAAGCAGACAAAGGCAGGTGACTGGTGAAGTACTGCAGGTTGAACAGTTGATGTTTTATTTTATAACTGTCTTCATAAATATTGTTCAGGTGAATCGGAGCTCGACCCCCACCTCTGCCGCTCTCTCTCTCTTGCCCTGAAGAAGTGTGTGTGTCTGTGAACATACAGCGATGTTCATGGTGTCAGATATTAATTTACCTTCTACATTTTGGTACAAAGGGATGAATGCTCCCCCCATAGGAATGGGCGATATGGACCAAAAGTCTTATCTCCATATATTTAATGGTGATACACAACACACATTTTTTGAGAGCAAATGTAGAGTCCTTCCTTTATTAATGTTGGGATCCTGTCAACCTGCAGCGCTGTGGGCTTGGTGTAAATGAACCAGCCATGAACATACCAACTCCTTCGTTGCGGCTGTGCAATAGCTCTGTTAGCGGGGCAGTGGCTCCCTCAGCCTCGATGGCCTCAGCTGCTTCTTTATCTTGGGCGAGCTCACACAGGACCCCTGCTGCTACACGCTGGATGTTCTCGATGGGAGAATACAGCAGCTGCACGTACAGAGGGACAAAGCTTTCTACTGGACACCAACATACAAGCCATGACAGGGGTTCATTTATGACATGCACAGTCAGTATATTTAGTGACATTTTTTTCCATAGAGACTTTTCCTGGCGTTGTAGGAGACTTATAAGGAGACTCCTCCCCCGTTCCAAAGCACACACACAGTCATCAGTCCCAGCTGCTGCATCCAGAGCAAACTGACCCCCACACCACACCCTGACACATACACACCTAAAGACAATTTAGAGTGACCAATTCATCTCAGCATTTGGAGCTTTTGGAGGAAGCCAAACCCACACAGACATGGGGGGAAGCATGCAGGACCCAAGTTAACCACCACAGCACCTTCCTTACTGAGGAGTTGGGACCTGGAACTGTGCACAGAGGAAGTGGACAGGTACCAACAACTGTACCTGTACAAAGAGAGGGATTGTGTTGAGTCCTCTGATGACTATTCTGTTGTGCACATCTCTGGCCAGGATGTGAAGCGCTCCTGTGCATCCCTCCACTATCTCCTCCATCCGAACTCCCTCCTGATGACAAAAACAGTCCACGTTCAAACCGGGCAGGGGTCTGGATGCGTGATGCTGTCAACGATGTTTGTGTGCTCTCTCACCACAAACTGCTGCTGTGTGCCTCCCATGCTGGTGCGTCTCTGTGTGTCTTGATGTGCTCTGACCAGCAGCTGAACCAGTCTGGGAATGGCACCTTGCTCCCTCAGAGGGGCGTGGTTGGCGGGGCACAGAGCCAGGTTACGAATCAGACCAACAGTAGCCTGAAGGAGGGGCAGTTGCATGTATGAGACCCTTTCTAAAGGTCAACTTCACAAACCGCATCAGGAATCAGAGACCAGACAGTGTGTGGGTTTTAAAACACATACTCGTGCTGCCAAAATGGAAGTCAACATTTTCCTGGAGTGTTTTCAGAGTTAGCGCACACACCTTGATGAGTGGCCAGTGGGATGGGGGGTGTAGCAGTTTGACCACCACTGGCAGACCGTAGTGCAGCCTGACAGCGTTCTGCGCCATCTCAGCATCTTGGTGTCGAGATGTGAGGTGTCGCAGGGCACAGATAGCAGGTTCTGTGATGTCTTCCCTGTCTCCGGCCCTCAGCACTGTGCGAACTAATGCCTCAATGCCTCCAACCTGGACATATGGAAAGATAAGATACTTTACTCTCACTGTACAGTGAATTCACTTTATAATTCATAGTGTGATAAATAAATGCTGTGACCAAACTCTTTCCATGTATCAATCATTTTCATACAACATTCATTATGCTTACATACCTGGCAGACCATCATCTTGTTCTTGTAATTGTTACAGGTCAGGTTCGACAGGATACCAGCAGCACAGGTCACCACATTTATGTCATCACTGCCGAGCAGTTGGACCAGCGTTCCTAGAAGACCCTCCATTCCCTCCTGGAGAGACAAACGGATTTTATCACGAGGACAGAGCATTGCAAATGTAATCACTTATCGTAGAACACAACCTCTCTGATCACCTGCTTGGTGGCAGCATCTGATAAGTTCCTGAGTGTCCAGAGACAGTTCTGTACCAGTCTCTGGCTTGGGTCTGTCAGGTGGAGACCCAGAGCCTGCATCCCTCCTGAACAGAGGGACAAACATCAAACAATTCATAAGCACATTCACTGAGAGACCCTGCAATCACATGTTTTGTTGAGATTAAAGGACGTACCAGCCTCTACAATAGCGGGTTTGTTACTGGAGCACACTGAAAGAACTTTGAGCACTCGGCTTGTGGTCCACAACAACTTCTCGTAGGTGTAAGTCCTCATGATGTTGACCAGTGCCTGTGGGCCTCCACTGGCCAGTATTATCAACTGCAACATACGTTTTCTCAGTTAAAAATGTGATATTCATCAACGCTGAACCTGTCTCAAACACAGAACACTCACTTTGCTTTCCTGGTTTCCATAGGCCAGGATTTGGAGACAGTCTGTGGTGATGGCCAGGAACTTGACATTAGTTTTGTTGAGCAGAGCTACCATCTTCTGAAGACCACCTGCCAAACGAACTGCCATCTTGGCTCCTTCCTGGTGCAAAAGGAGGTTGTGGAGGGTGGTGATGGCGTAGAACAGGACTGAATCCACTGGTGAACTGTGAGGGAGACAACGGATTATTAGATTACCACACACCAGACATGTTTGTGAGGAGTAAAATGACCACCAGTGTCAACAACGTCCATTAGAATTGGACATGGGGCCAATTCCCTGAGGCTAATTTCCCATGATTTCAATGAATTCTGACACTAATGTGACATACCCAAGATCCAAAAAGAAATACATCATACAAAGGCCAAGTGAATCTGCTACAAGATCAAGCTAAAAAAATGAATTACTGACTGTCACAAATATCTGAACTAGGGCCAGAAGGAGTTGTGGGGTCAGACGATGTGGTGGTGAGTAGTTTATCCACACATGGGACAACAACGCTTAACTTTCAACTTTCGACATCACTTTCAACTGGTGTTTTGATTAAAGTTACTAAGATGTACGCTGGTAGAAATTCCCTCTTCCTACTGTCCCACATTGAGAAAACATTGTCACTGCCAAGCCATTTTTTTTAACTTATACTAATTATTTACCATGTCAATACCAGGTACAGGTCTAATACTGATCCACCACAGGGTTTATTAGTGGCCCAGAAAATTCACATTTGCACTTACCCAAGCATTTTAACTAGCGCTGGAATGCCTCCAGACTTAAAGATTGCGAGCAGCCCCTCTCTGTGATGGGACAGGTTGTGGAGGGTTCCTGCAGTGCAGCGAGCAGTCTCAACATCACTTGTGTTCTGCATGGTCCTGACAATGGCAGACACCATCTGAGGGGAGCGCATGATGGCGTGGCGCGAAGCTTCTTTCTTTGAAAGCTGGTGGACCATCACTGCTGCTTTGTTAACGACAACCTGGATGAGAAACAGACACGTTACAGAACCAGATAAAAGGCACAAACACAGAACCCATTCAGCCGACACCTACCTGGTCTTCGTCATTGAGCAGTTTGGTGAGTTCTGGTATGGCTCTGGTTGCCAGCTCAGCGTCATCTTGATAGTTAATCAGATTGACCACAGCATGTTTGAGCATTTGTGAAGGCTCAGCCAGCCTCTGGACATTGGTGGGGTTTGCTGTGTCGTATTGTGTAGAAGGGATCTGCATGCCCTCCTCAAGAGTCTCTGGGAACATTGCTGCACGCACCCGCTGGGCGCGCGTCATAGCATACTGTCCATCCAGATCTGGGAGAGAAAAAAACGAGGGGACACTTTATCCACATTGATCCCATGTAAGGTAGTTACAACTGAAGGTATTAGGACTCACCTTGTACTTGTTCCTGGGAGAAATTCTGGTTGAAACCCTGCTCCCACTCATACATGACCTGGTTGTTGTCGAGATCATCTTCCTCTGGGTTTCCTTTCCCGCTGAGGGAGGGAGCTGTAGTGGTCGCCCCTGAATGGATGCCTGAATCCAGGTAGGACTGTTGCTGCCAATGACTGACTGCCGCTTTACGGTCTGGCTCCATAGCCATGTCCAGCTCCATCAGATCAGCTAAAAGACACAAAAGATATATGACCATCAGCTACAAAAAATACGTGCTGGAAGGTAACCTCATAGTTCTAGGCTATACCAGCATAAATTAGTTAGATTTAACACATGCTTATGCTTAGAGACAGATTTGTATTGTTTTTTTAACCCAATAATAGTTACGTGCTTGTGAAAACTAAAACATAAATAAGTGTTAAATGTGTATACATAACATAAATCCTCACCCTGGGAAGCCATATTCCTTTGTCAAACTGCGGCTGGCACAGCTTTCTGATCTGAAATAGAGAGAGCAAAGTCTGACAAACTGCCTCTGCAGCCGCTTTCTTTTTCTTTCTTGTCTCCTTTTCCATTTGGAACCAAACATACAAACAGCCATGACACACACACACAGAGCATCCATCAAGTAATGCAGCTAGCAACTACTTATCGTGAGGACAGGGAAGTGCAGTACTGGGTGGACAGATAGGCATGAAGAGGGAGGACATACACATTTCTGCTCTGGGTTTGAAGCTGAAACCACAATCTGCAGTAAACATTGGCATTGGTGGTAGAACCAAGGAGAGGGGATTAATTGAGGGGGATATGATACCTAATCCATATGCAAGGATTATTGTCCTACAGTAACAAATGCAGGAAATGGGGAAAAATAAACTCTGCTTACCACAAAACCTAAGGAGAGACCATTTGTGTTCACTCTGACATGAATCCCTTTAAAAGATACACATTTGTGTATCTATGTTGTTATGTTGTTATCTTTGTGTCCTATGCATACAAATCTGGGTGAATCGTTGACTGAAACATTTTGTTTTGACTTATTTGCACATTTCCCCAATTTTTTGGATTGTTCTGAAACACTCAATACCAGCCTAAAGCAAACTGGGCAAGAAAACCTCATTTGGATAACACAGCCTGACCAATGCACCATGAACCCCCTGACTTACACACAGGCGCAACATTAACAGAGTAGTTTATGTCATTGATGGGTTGGTTTTTTAAATTTGTTTTAAAAACAGTGACGGAATAATCTGAAGGCCATCTGTCCTGACAGATTGCAGTTCACACCCCGGATTGTCTCTCTTGATGTATAAACTCACTGGCTTCTCTTCGGCCAAATCCACACATACCAAAAAGAAGTATCAAGAAAATTTGGTTCAAAGGCACAGAGAGGCTGTAGTTCAATCTTCAGGTCAACAGGTGGCACCGAAATTCACCATAAACAGAGGAAGAGACGCTATTTGGTCGACACTTCCTTGTCTACCGAGCAAATAGAACTGTCCAAAATGTTATTTTTGACGAAAAAAATTCAGTGGAAAATTAGATTATTTTTATACACTCGCTTTGAGTCGCTGACACCTGAAGTAAACACAGAAAACAATGAATAACCAATCTCAGAGGAGCAATTCTCTTCTTGGCTTAGTAAATTCAGCCGTCCAATATGTGATTTCTGACCGCAGAAGTAAGTGTAAAATAATGTTGATCTTGGCGAAGTTACTGCAAAACAAAAACATGAAATGAAAAACAGTAAGAACTGGGAAAAATAAACAGTAATAATAACATACAACAATACCCTCACGGCTTTAAACTGAACAGCATCAGAATGTTCTGATGTATGAACGCAGGATTGTACCATTGCTGCTGTTTTTGTTGCTGTTATGGGTGGGACAATACAGAATGTATGCGGATTCACCTTCCAGGCGCAAAACAGAGGGCTACATTTACAAATTCCTTCACCCTGAGACAGTTTCAACAGAGAGGACTGATTCGTTAAAATTAATGACAATTAAACACTAGTGAATATAATCATTATCATCATTTTTTAAAAAGACAGATAAAAAAAAGCAATGACAAATAAAAATTTAGCACAACCTCTACTTTCAATAGTTGGCTGTGCCATGATGTTTGGTTTCTCCACTGCATGCAGACGGTAAAGCAACAGAAACATTAGTGATCAATTCCAATATATACATGTTATTACAGGCAGAATTTCTTGTACGCCAGACAACAAAACCTTACATATACAAATTGTTTTAAAGGCTATCGAACCACACTTCTTCAAGGAGTGAACCGTACATGAAGTGGCAACTGCAGGCTGGCCTCCAATATACAAGCACCACAGCGAGCACACCCACACCACCACAGCTGGATCAGATTGGCTGCTCACACGCCATCCTCTCAAGCCCTTGCAAGCCACAACTCATAATCGTACCCTGCTCAGATGGGAGCCATATGTCCCATACAAGACTTCAGACAAATCAAACATACAATCAAAGCCCACACTGGAACCATTTATCACACGGGTGGAAAAAAGCATCTCTTTACATCTGGCTTTGGAAAGAGAGACACAGCTCATTCTTGATGGGCAAGAAAAGAAAAAAATCCAGTTGGAAATTGAGACAGTTGGCAGACTTAACCAGAAGTCAGACTCTGAATGTTTTCTGAAGGTAGATGAGATCACATAGCAGTAGGACAGGTATTTTTAACTTCTTGGTGTGCACACTTGCTCACTGTTGGTGGAAAGTTAGTAAAGTAAAAAGTGACACCCATTACAGTGAACCTGCAGACTTGCTTTTACAGCAATGATCGAGCATCTGAGAATGGTAAAATCACATTTTGGACGGTTCTATTTGCTCTGCAGACATGAAAATGCTGCTCCACAGTTTCGTCTGTTTTCGGTGAGGTTTAAGCAGCATCTATAGGCCTGAAGTAGGGCATGGAAATCTCTAGAGACTGCTGTCATACAAAAGCAGCAAATCATTAACTACTTTACCAACAAGTGTGCTTTTTACAATTCCTATAGAACCGCTTTAAGCATTAGGCTACCGCTACCTTAGCTTGACAAGAAAGCAGGTTTAAACCATGTTAAACGAACACGAAAAGCTTAAAAGCTCAGCTCAAACAGCAGCACGGAGGATGCAAGCAGCGAACCACTGCTACGGCTTTATTTGCAAGCTAACAAGGGCGACTCTCGCCGGAGATTCCGCTCCAGTTAAATCTGATCAATCCGACGTTTTGGAAAACGCTTCTGCTGAAATATATGACCTAAATAGCAGGTGACGTGCACAGCGTTGTCCTGTGTTCTAGTGTGCATCACCTTAAAAAGTCTGGTGTGACACTGCAGTGCAAGTCACAGAGGAGTTCTAGTCTTAAAAATATATAATTATTACTATTATTTTTTTTTTATTGCGAATCAATTCATAACTGACATTATAATCAAGATTAATATAGGATAAATAGATTTTTTTCCCCACCCCTAGCCTGAAGTATGAAGTACAGCATGTTGAGTCGTTCACAACTGACCCATTTGGATGCAAATATTCAGGATGCAATGTCAAGGAAGACCGGGTAGGGTAAGACTGGGAGAGGGTAAAAAGATAACATGAGTGGTCACACACAGCTCAATTGGGAAGTGTCAAAATAAGTTCAGCATTTCATCTGTGTGACAGACGGTCACATGATCATGATGCCGGGAGAATATTAAGCCGGTTTAAATCAGGTCATGATGATAATTTTAAAAAAATAGACTCCACTTAAAATTCTTCGCAACATACAGAAAACTGAAAGACATAATCCAAATATGATATTTGTTTCCATTTGGATTAGAATGACTGATTCAAGATCACCTTTCCAGATGTATACATTTCTATGTGTACAGATTGCACAGCCTGCTGACATTTCACACTTACATCCTTACAACTCATACAGACGAGATAAAGTCAATTACAGGTCTGTTTTCACAGCTCCACAATCAAATATGGCCATGTCCACACATACTAAAACGTTTGATTCATTTTTCCTGGCTCGCAACTCACCAAAAACGGCTAAGAGACGGTACTTGGTCAGCAATTCCTTGTCTGCTGAGCAAATAGAACCGTCCAGTGTGATTTCTGAAGAGAAATCAGCTCTAGTGTAGTTATTGCGGCACTAACAAGATCGGCTCACTTTCAGTCGCTGCCACTAGAAGTAAATGACGAAAAATAATGCTAACCAGGAAAAAAACTAAATAAATAGAGCAGCGAGATTCAACACAAAGTTTCGCAAACACACAGATTCAGAAATAAAACACTCACGCCTTTAAACCAAAAAGACTAAACATGTTCTGCTGTACGAACGCAGGATTGACTTCGTCGTTGTGAGATGTTGAGGCAAAGAGGTCGAAGGCTTGAGCGATATGAAAATGTATGTGGATTCACTGTGCAGACGCAAATTGGAAGGCTGCGTTTCTTCACCTGGTTTCAAATGTGTATGGTTTCAGGCAATCGGCCCAAACGATGCAAAACATGTACATTTGCACACCAAACCGTCGCCGCATGAACATGAGTCAGTATTTCCTTTCCATTAAGACCATCAGGCTTATGTGCCTAAAATCTTCAGGCAGGAAACTCATCGCAAAACTAGACAAAAACAATCTGAGCAAGAGAAGACATGATCATCATAGAATCAATTTGTGGAAATATTAAGTGAACTAATGATAGAAAGGTTGATGTGTTTGCAGCTGTATTTCAAAGCCATTCGCCACATCTAATCTGTCCAATCTAATTTTACCCTGTCAGCAGAACTAAGCCTTCATGCGACAACGTGAGTTCAGGTGAGCATGGTGGTTTCTATTCCTTGACTTTCCCAGACCACAGTGTTACACTACCAGTTTACAACCAAACCAAGAACTGAACATGATCGACTATTACATCGCTCGGCAAGCAGACAGTTGTAGCTTCTGTGGCAGAACACGATATGGCAGTAACAATTGCGGGGGTAGGGAGGAGTGCATTTCAATGAGGAAATTTATGGTGGCTGACAAATGCCTTTGAGAATGGAAATTCATAAGTTAACCAAAGTCTATTGGCTGTGGGACACAATGGCCAATACATATGCATGAGTGATTGATCCAAACAGTCTGTATTTACAGGCGGGGAGCTGCGACAGTGATAGGCAGGCAATGTGCTGGGTCAGCAGCCCCACTGTTCACTGCAGGCAACTGTACAATGATCTCAATGACTACAGTCTCCACAGGGTTCAGCCTGGGTCTGCAATGCAAGATCAGCCAGCAAGCATCCACAAATCCGTATTGTCAGTATTATCTCACAAACGTGAAAGTTCACAAATGTGCATTGCTAATCTACAAGAAGAGTTAAAAAAGGATAAAAAAAAAATGCAAATGCAAAGTAAAAAATCTAGACACACACACCAATTGTAGAGTGCTGCTGGGAAAACAAAGCGCAGAGGAAGACAGCATCGTCAAATCCGCATTACAAACCAAACCAATGACGTACTACAGGGAAGAAGGAAAAAATACTTTTATTTGGTTTCCTGCTGTATCGCAAAGTCGTCTAACAGAATCGTATCAGGGCAGACGCACCGTGTTGTATCCAACACAAACACGCACAGATGTGAGTGTGACCCGAAGCACATGAGCATATTTAACATACTTGAACGGTAAGAACCAGCCCCCCTCGGCCCAACAGCAATGACTCAAATTTCACACCGAGGCTCCTCCTCGACTTCCTCCCACAGCACCGCGGCCGAAAGGAATTTGTCGGTCTTTGTTTAAAACGACGACTTGAAAACATTCAATTGTTCCAAGTATCTTAAAATCGGACTTATAGTCCAAGTCCTCCATCTATTAATCACGAAAAAATGTATCTCACGTGGAGGGGGGGACTCAATGTTTAGTGACCAACTTTCAACTTAACTTTCGACAAGATGTTAGCGTTGTTTCACCGTTTAGCTTCATTGTGTTTGTATACAGGACCATGTGCTAACTTGGTCCCAAGGTAACTACGTTTACAGACGCATGTGTTTTCAGTCGTTTGACGCATCTTCATACGAACTCTAGACGCTTTAAACCAGCTGCGGCAGCGACCGAACAAAAGCCAAAACTCTGGTCGTTCAAACATGAGTCAGAATAGTGGAATGTGGCCGGCGACACAAGTGGGCTAACTCACCTTGGCTAACACTGGCACCAAAAACGACTATAGAAACAGAACGAAAGAGCACTAAGGACGATTTCACCCGCGTTTACACCCCAATCCCGAGTCGGGTGCCAAGATAAATTACAAAGGTGAAGAAATCGGTCGGATACCACTAAATACAGTCGTATGCGGGACTAAACCAAATAGTGTTAGTATAAAGTCGCTGATTCTCGTCAATAAAGCCGGCATTTCTTGTTCCTGGGTAGTGCCTGCGATATTCCAAATCTCGTGCAAGTAGCTGGCTCGCTAGCTGCGGCAGCAGCAGCATCCCCGGCCGACCCGCACACGACAACCGGTTCCATTCCTGCTGGCATTCACTGGCGAGGCGGACGTGGAAAAGGGGAGAAACAGAAGAGCCCATAATTTGTATGTTGAATCCTACCCTTGTCAACACAGCAAGTCCGTCCGTCCCGTGGCGTAAAAACACCTTGAAAAGGAAAAACTTCAGTACCAGCGGGAGCCCACGTCCGCTCCCTCCGTCGTATACTAACGATGGTACCCAAACAGCAGAGACTGGGAAATATAAGATGGCGGCGTGTTTATATAGACCGGAGGACACCTGAGAGATGGCACATATCCTGCCGCGCAGGAGAATAAAATAGAAACGAATATTTGATAAATCATTAAATTACATCACACATGATGTAAGTTACACATGAACACATGAATACTGAGATAAAAATCAAATTAAATACATTTAATTATATTTTTAGTTGGTTGAAATAACAGTTAAGCAGATGATAATCATTGCCTTCAATATGTGTATGAATACACAATTGAATCGAGTTCCGGCAGATTTGAAAAGAGAAACGTCTTGGTCAAGCAAAAGAAACTGAATTTTTGTCTACTTTACAAGGCATTACCCCCATTTGTTAAACAAAATGAAATACAGCAAATGAACAACAATGCACAATTAATATAATAAATTGTATTTAGATTACATAGTATCACATTATTTAAAATCAGCTGGAAAAAAGACAAAAACACAGACTGTCCATTGAGTCTGGTGACAAATTACAACAATAAACACTAAGAAACAAACACAAGAACTCTTTGGGGTGTGTTTTATATATTTATCTATTTATTTATTCTGGAAATACATGGCATGGCGTCGCTTCTGCTCAAACCAATTTCCACATTTGGTTGTGGAGATTGAGTGTCTGTACATTATCTAAACATAAAACAAATGTGTACTCCCTAGAGTGGTGACTTTGGTGTTTGGTTTAAAACGTGAAGAGAAGGTTGTGTTCAGCAGCAGTTGCAAACTCAGTAGACTTGAAATGCCATTGACCAAATATCTTTGTAGTGGTTCATCACCAAATGTCAGCTTTAGGACACACAACATTAAACATTCATTTATTGGGATTCGGGAGACATGTCAACGATGCCTGGGAAAGGGCTCATCATTAAACAAGCTGTGATGAAATAGCGCAGATTGTTGTGTGCCCAAACCCTCGCTGTCCACCCAAATGACACAGTGCTGCATCACCTCACCGCACCATTTGTGTTCTTCCCACTGCAGATGGAGCTTCTGTTGTGGCAGGACAAACATTTCACTGGAAAGAATTATTACACCTGTTAAAGAAATGCAGATGTGCACAGACACTAAGTTTACTTTTATTAAAAACAACAGTTCATTTCGATCTCAATGAATGTGGATAATTCATGACAATCCGATATGTCTCTGTTTAAAACACAGTAAACATCTGCTGAAACAGTGTAAAGTCAAGTTTGAGTTATACTTCTCGATGTATTTTCTTCATCCAATGGCATATGAATAGACTAAGGTCATTCGCTTGGATCCTACTAGAAATATGTATTCATGAATAGATTAGGACAACATTTGTCTCCATAAGATGACTGATATCAAACTAACACTGTGTTTTTCTGTCACTTACACTTTTAAAAAAGGGGTCAAAGAAAATTCAGGTTAATCATAACTACAAGTATAGACAACCATAGCTTTTATAAATTCCTGCTCACACCAAAAACATTCCCTCTCTTTCTCTTGTTCTCATACACTCAGATAGAACCAAATATTATTTGTACTTCTGCAGCCTAACGCACTTTTGTAACTGAGTACAGGATGAACTCATAGTAATACAGAACCCCAGATA
>JBBMJM010000022.1:5024352-5037305 GCA_037832705.1 Centriscus cristatus
TCCAGGTCATCTGGAGTCCAGGAGATGGCAGACATACAGTATCTGCTCCCTCTCTCCCAGCAGCAGATACTGGGTGGTGTTTGATGCACTGGGGAAATACAAAGATCATTCTAACAGCGCACCCAGCTCTGTCCATGAGGAAGCCTCATGTGTGATGTAGAAGATGGCGTCATACAGTCCAATGTGAGGTTGTGTTACAGTTTTTTAATTTCCCTTTCCTCTCCATTAACTTCACCCCAAAAGATGTGAGGGCGACGTGTTTATTACCAGTGAGGCCTAATCTCGATTCATTCAAAAGAACAAGTCTATTGAGTGAACGGACAGTACAACATCGCTTATTGATTCATTTCACACGTCAGGTGATTTCTGGCGAAGTGCTGCAGGTGAATCAGTTTGTCATTCGTTCCCTGGGTCGGGTAGACGGACACAAATCATTTACTGAAACTTTCACTGAAAGCAGTGTCACCAATTTAGTGACTTGTTCCCATATTCAGCGAGTATTCAGAGCATTCTCGATAACAGCCATAAGCCTTTTCTGGTGTTATTGGACACTGAAGGTTCTGGTGAACAAATCTCTTTACCCAGCAGATTCTACTGATTCAGTACACCTGAAAGAACTCTTCTAAACTTCCTGTGAAAAGTGACAGATATTGAGACATTCAAGTGAGTTGAGAAACATCGTGGAG
Source organism: Centriscus cristatus (assembly GCA_037832705.1). NCBI lineage: Eukaryota > Metazoa > Chordata > Actinopteri > Syngnathiformes > Centriscidae > Centriscus > Centriscus cristatus. The sequence continues at coordinate 5,025,039 of JBBMJM010000022.1, forward strand.
TACATCCACCATACTTATATTCACGATTACACGGGTCAGTCTCCTGTCATTTGCTGATGTACTGATCCTGATTTAATGATCTACTGTATAAAATAGAAACCGCAGACACAATCATTTCAGATTAACTCACTTGATGTCATGTTAACAATCATATCACGGTCCTTCACGAGGATAACAAAGCCTATATTTACCATAAACAATGACATGCACGGTTGGATGAGTTGGACCCCCGTCAAAGCTTCTTATGCTTGGTTCTAAGGCTGCGTGATTGGACTGATGAACGTGTGTGTGTGTGTGTGTGTGTGTGTGTGTGTGTGTGTATGCATCAGATATCTGAGCAGCCATGGGAGACTGGAATAATGAAGTAAGTGCAGCATCAATTAACAACAACCACGAGGCAGCCGCAGATAATGCTTAGCAATGCATTCTGAGAAGTCAGACAAACTAATGGCACTGGGTTGTGCGTGTGCGTGTGTGTATGAGCGAGACACGGAGAGGGGTGGAGATGATCAAATGAGTGATGAATAGATGTTACATCTGACTGAATCTTGGCTCCGTATTAAATCACCAAACAAATGTGAAAGTACTATTTTCTCTTTGGGAAAAGTGGCCTGTTACTCGACAAATCTCTCTCTGCTTTTCAGAGACGCCTTGAGGAACGGCAGAAACTAATGACAACGGGGATTGTCACATGCAAAGTAAGAAGATTGGAATGAAATTCATGGAGCATCTGCAAGGTGGTGTTGACGAGGATGTGAGGACTGACAGATTAAACGCAGCCCACCGCTGACCCTCCACGGGTCTACAATGTCAGCTCAATGACACATCCTCTGTGGACGTCACGCTTGCTCATTTTCTAAATGTGCTGAACTGCTCCTGCTTCAGAATGTCATAAGGGAAATGAATCAATAAGTCTCCACCTGTCATTACAAAAACAATATCTTTTCTTGCATGTGCATTGCAGCATTTTCTCCGGCACATTTTCCTTGGATCAAGTCAGCAAAGTTGTAAAAGTTTGTGTTTTAGTAGACGTGCACTTCAAAGTGTTCTAATACGCCGAAATCTGATTAGGAAGAAAACCACGGTAGTAATTCAGCCCATGGAAAGACCGCGCGAGACGCAACGAGCCCACTCTTTGATGGGAGAATCACATCCATTTTGTCTCCCGTGTTGCCGCAATAACACCTTCATGAACAAAAAGTTTCTTTCTCTCTCTGTCGGCCCTGAACTACTTCTGTTCAATATAATATCCAATTAACTAACTCTTGCGCTGCTCAGCGTGATCTCTGATCCCACTGCAGAGAATCCGGCTGCAGGCGAGCTGCATTGTTAGCTCTCTGGCTCCAGAGTTAAATATTATTCATCAGCGGAATTATTTCGCTATCACGCAGAAATTCTTTTTTGCAAACTGGAGCATGTGAAAGGAGTCTGCTTCATGCCGACTGGAGGTGGACAGCGTCCTGGTATTTCTCCCTATGGGCCGGGGGGCTGGAACCTGACAACAAAGTGTAGCGTTGGTGGGCGACGGCTGAGCCTGACTCTGTTATCGGGCAGCAGCACTGAGCCGCCGTCCACACACCGCTACAGGACTAATAACCAGGCTGTCTCGCAGCAAAAGAATAGGCTGAGCTGGATTCACTGAGCCAATCACATGATAGCCTGGTGGAGAAAAGGGCCTCTGATCACTATCAATCGATAAACATTCAGTTTTCACTTTCTACCACGCTGTCGACTTTGTTCTACACAGAAGGAGACTTTTAAGCTGCTTGGCGCAAACGGATTAAATCACCAGCTTTTGGCCGACGATGACAAGATTCACTCTCATAACAAACCCTTTTCCAGGAAACTGTGTAAAGGATGAAAACCTTGAATATGAGTTGAGAATTGTTGGTCACCTTTACATGCCCCATCTCAGTGTTAATGACAGGGACAAATCATTTGTACCGATGACTGAGATCTTCTCCGCAGACCTCCTCGGCTCACACTTAAGCCCTCTGCTGACTTTATGAGAATCAGCGTGGTGGTTTTTGGGAGACAGACGGATCCTGCCTGCTGTTTCAGAGGTGAAGGGGATGATTGTTCGGGGCCGTCTTATCGTCGGTGTGACGGCTGTGACAGTCCAGACAATCTGTTTTACAACTGCTGACCTCCTTCTGAGCCGTGAGTCAATCTTGATTTTCCAAGGACATCGGCCTTAATGTCAGGACTAACACCGGTGAAAATCTAACCAACCCAACCCGCCGTGCCTCCAATCTTCAGTCCTTCACTTCAACCCCACACGTCTCTCTCCATGGGATCCTTCGGTGCAAATTTCCCTCCGTCCTTTCAAATAATAGCAGACAAAGGTTCGCCTGAAGGAATTACTGACCTCATTTAGTCTTTCTAAAATATCCTTCAATATTTTCTCAAGCTACTGCTGCTGTCACTCAGTACCTGACTGATATTTGTATTCAATTACTCTTCATTCACTTCCACAAATTTGAACAGAATGTGCTTCATCCGTCGAGGTGCAAACTATCCCAGTGTAGGTTTCTAATCCAGTGGTAAATGCCATGTGAATAATGTGCAGGTTTGCTGAACTGTTGCACAGAATGTCGTGTGTGTGTGTGTGTGTGACACTGATGCTGCGTTACCTTGTTTATAGACCTCGGCTATGTGTCCAGGTGCACTGGACCTGAGCACATCAGCCATGCTCCCGTTTTGTGCACGGACCATGTCAAATAAGCTCTCTGCAGCATAGCCAATTTCTTCTCAATTGGGTGAGAGATTTAGAAATTTCTCTTCAGTGAGAAAATGGATCAGCTGTCAGCCCAAATGCAGTGAGACAAGTCAACAAATGGCTCACTCAAACATTTTCTTGATGTCCAGGAGTGAAAGACGCACGAGGGAACGACCAATTTCAACTCTGAAAATTGTTCAAGAATATTTCCAAGCGGAGCCTAAGGGAAGGAATGTGGGGGGAAAAAAGCTGACGTTTTGAAAGAAATTTACAACTGCTCGGCCTGGGCTGGCGCTTCAATGGCAGGAGGTTTGGAGTGCATCAACCCGATTTCCTCTAAATCGCTTACCTGCAGGCCATCATGCCTTACAAAAGCCGGTTATGGCTGCTATAAGCTTACTCTCCATCAAGCTCCCACACTAACAGGCCTGTAGTTGCATCCAAGTGGTGCAAAATCACCCCGCAGGTGGCTCAAGAGAAATTGAATTAAAATATTGAAGAAGGGAGTAAAACCAGCCAGGAATCTTCTCTACAGCCTGTTTTGTTTACAGATGCGTGTGCAATGGTCTGTGTTTTCTGGGCAGGGTCAAACAGGCATCTGTGCATGTGTCCTGGTTTGGTTTACACAACAATCGTCATGCACAGTGTTATGTGTGGTTCAGGTCACAGGTGGAGGCAGCAAATCATTGTGCCAAAATAATGTGACTGAATGTCAGTGGGCTTGCTGTTTCCATCAAAGAAAATAAATGAACACTAGATGACAAGGTTCAGGGCCCCGGCATCAACATTTGTTACAGTCAAAATGTGTTTGAAAGGAAGAAAATAAAGCCAACACCACAGAAGGTTGTGTAGCATTCTCCAAGAGACGCTGCTTCACTGCCACTTTAACAGTTCCTCACTGCAAGTTCCTGGTTGGAGTGTTTTCCCCTTTATTCTTCTCAAGACCACCGGGTGCATTAGGTGAATTACAACAGAAAGAGCTGTGGGTCGACACCATCCTCATTAAAAGACAACGGTATGGATGACTCTGCAAACCAGACAGGGTTTAACGTCGGCAGCCTCAGGAAAGCAAAATTATGCACATCAACAATGCCATGGAGGTATGTCTCCGAATTAAGGGTGAGACTCCGGAAGGATGCTGAGATACCTTGGCAGCCTTATCAGTAAACTGGAGAGAAACACATTAAGGCAAGTCTGGAAAACCTTGAAGGGCATTTGCAAGGCATCACCCCAGGTGTAGAGCTGTCTGCTGACCACCGCGCAGACGGGATGTAACCAGGTCACGCAAGTAAACACCGGAAAACAAGGTCACGTCCCGGTGGAGCAGATGAGACAAACCGTCGACATGTGTGTTGGTCAGATTTCAGTCAGTGACGACATGTAAAGTTAGATTCTGAAAGTGACTAGTTAAGTAAATGAAGGCACACGTAGAATAAGGAACCTCAGAGGTTTATGTGACATTTAAGACCTGAACAGATGTAAGCTGCTGAGTGTGAGAGCCAAAGACAATTTTTGGGACGGAACCAAATACAAAAAGAAGGAAAATATGGGAGAAGTGACAAGTGACAGGAGCTCATCTTTGCTCATTTCCCATATGCTTCACGACCAGAACCCCGAGTCAGAATAAACACACTTCATTAGGTGTTGATCTTTCAGCAGAACGTGGAACAAATACATTGAACGTGAGGAGGAATGACGTGAATGCTAATGTTTACCTGTGAGGAAGAAATATTCAAATACACGTCAGTTACTCTCAGGACAACAAGCTGAGACCGAGGCAGGCAGCCCATGATTGAACATCCGAAGGGAGGGTGCGATCACCATTTATCTTGGAGATGCGCAGCTGGGAGATAAGGCCCATTTTAATTGTGGGTCTGTCTGTTGCAGGTCACCAGCAGCCCCATCAATCACTGTACCCAGGGCAATCCAGCATCGCTAGAAGACTTGAGGGAAGACAGAGCGAAGCTGAGTTTGACTTTTCCTTCATTTGGGAGGAAATGTGAAAAGCCAGAAAGGAAACAAAAAGTAGAACCACTTCTTAATAAAACAGCATTTCTATGAAAACAGCGTTATGTAAAGATTGGACGTCACCGACAACTCTTCATCATATATGAACCTACAGCATCTTCCAGGGATGCTGTAGGTTAAAGCAATAGACAGGGGAGAACGTGTCAGGGATCGGGGGGGGGGGGGGGTCAAACAGCTGGTACAGTCTACTGTGCTCTACTGTGGCGTGGCTCAGCCCGGGGAACTAAGAACTTTTAGAACGTTCTATAGAGTTCAAGTGAAAAACTGCAAAGGCTCAGAGTTCTTCAACATGTGATGTGGTTGTTTGACCAACCTCAATTTAATTCCATTAGCACCTTCTTCAGGATTGGAGCGCGTAGGAGAACAGCATAACGCTAATTTGATGAAGTAAGTGAAATAGATACAAAATAATAATACTTGAGGTGAGTACAGAACCTCAAAAAGTGTACTTAAGCACAGTACTCATGAAGTACTTCATTACCGTCGACCTCTGCCGATAAACGATGAGCAGGAACTTCCTGATGCCTCGGAGCAAGAACAACGGTCAGACTAAACAACAGGAAACAACATACTAATTAGTCTGTGTTAGACGTGAGCGAGGGGGTGTTTTTAAACACGCTTTGCTGTTTCTTCCTGCTTCTTGCTGAGCTAAACTGACCACTCCCATTTCCTCTGTTCATCCATACTGAGCTTCAGGGCGCGAGAGGGGAATCGACCCTTTTGTCTTCCCTCTGGCACAAAGAACACAGGTGTATCGGTTTTGTAACAGGACACTAAAGAATGCCACAGTAAATCTGCAAATCTATAGAACAACATGAGCAGCATTGATGAGCCCTTGTCATCCTGGTTACATAAGCAGTGATGCATCGGTGCTACAGAGTAAAAAAAAACAACAAAAAAGAAAACACATCAAGCAAAACAAATGAACCGAAAGGCAGTTCATTTGTTTTGACCTTCTAAAACCAGACATAAATAAAACCACCATTTACCACACGTAACAAATTAAGGCCAAGCTCGAGTGTGAGATAACGCCCAGGTGACGATTACATGTGATTGATGAGCAGGAGGAGGACGCTCGGTGCGTTTGTCTTGGTGGTGTGGGAATAACACAGGACATTAGCGAGAGAGTGGGATCACAACAATACACTGTAGCCCAAAGCCCACAGAAGCATGTGACAGACAGGGTGTCATGCTTCGAAACCCTTCTTGAAAAGCCTCTGCTGCTGCTGTTGTGGGGATTAAACCAGCCTCATAATGGCCTGTGGGATTTGTGCCACTGCAATGTGACAGCCATCAAACTGGGTGGCAGGCACAGATGAATTGAAACTAGAACACACTGCTCAATCTATACAGTCGCCGATCACAGTGCAGATCTATTGACCAGCAAGCAAAATGGGGGAAATAAAGCAAATACGGGCCTGCTTCAATAGCCCGTGGTGCGCTGGTGGGAGAAGGAATGTGTTGCTATACTGCTCATGTTGCACTTGTGTTCATAATCCCATAAATGCTTAAATCCCCGAGCATACACACACCTCTGCCTACAACTGCATCTGCCTTCCTTCCTGTTCTTGTTTTGGGGGATTTGCAAGATTTTTTTTTTTTTCCACGAGAAACTACTTTACATCCTCAACAGCCATTCCATACAGGATCCACAGTTGCCATGGCGATATTTGTGGCAAAAAAAAAAAAAAAAGGGAGCAAGAAAGGGAAAGAGTATTCAGAGTTGACAGGGAAATAACTGGTTTCATTATATTCAGCCAGCTGATTCTCTCTATCACCAGTGACAGGGCAATGGCAGGCAAGGAGCTCGTGTTTGTGTTGGAGCCCTAATAAATTACTGCTGGGGTCAGAGCGGTGCAGCCCGCACTCACTGATTAAATGAGAGCGAACTTATATCCCTCTGACATCTCCCAGGCTTCTCAAGAATCTGAAGGTGCACAGACAAATCCCATGATCCTAATTAAGTATTTCCTCGTATCGCAGCACGGGGAACGTCTGGCTGTTTACACTGCTAAAGGCCCCGTTCGGCTCCCATGCACAGCTCAAGCATGTAGTTTGAGATAATCTCTGCAAATGCTGAAGTTAAAAGTGACATCACGGAGAGTCGTAAAAAATAATTGGAAGAGCGAATGAGAGCGTTTTTCGGGTCGAGGTGGAGACTTTAATGGTAAGTGTTGCATCAGTGGACCACAGCCCTGACATCTGCAACGGTTGCGGCTGATTTTCGTCTCGGATTTGAGGATGTTATTCTCATTTTCAACTGACTCGCCGTCGTCTCATGCACCGTTGAGCAGGATAGTGTGGGAGAGAAAATCACACCTGCAGCAGCTGCTGAGCTTCTTTCCTCCAAAGCTCTTAACATTTAAACAAAACAAGTAGAGCACCACAGACCAGAGGCTCTGCACCTCGTCTGCATCACTAACCAGGCTGGGAACAAAAGACGAAGAGTCCTGATGTCCAGACTACATCTGTGCAGAAGGATGATTGTCTCATTGGATCATTTTCTGACTCTTGATTCTTCCTTTGTTCCAGTAATCAGATCTAAAGGGTCTCTTACACTGGATGCTACAGTCGAGATGAGTGTGGGATTTCTCATTGTAAAACCCTCGAGGATGTTTGCACCATTCCAGCACATCTTCAGTGCATTAACAGAGGAGTTCTGTTTCTGTTTTTTCACAACAACAGTACCTGAGCTCCGTAGCTGGAGGACTATTGTTGTAAGTGTTAAAGGCAGGTTGAAGTTGGCTTTTGGGAGGGTTCGGTTGTCTGACAGCTCCGGGGGGGTCGAGGCAGGTTGTATCCAGGGGACCCGAAGAAGAACAAGAAGAAGAAGTTTATTTTCTCAGAACATATACAAAATAAAAGCAAATATGTACAAGACAGGTTCAGTTTGGGTTTTCTTTTCTGACCCCATCACATTCCAGGATTGGTGGGTTTTGAGTCTTCAGGTATGTTTCAGAGTCAGCTGGTTTTGGTGAACTTTCTGTTAACTTCCAGGCTTGATAACTGAACCAACGATGGGTGAGAGAGAGGAGCCCACTGGAGCTGGAGTATGGGAGGGGATCTGGCTGTAGGTTGGTGAATGGTAGAACATGAATGTGACTGTTTAATCGATATGAACATACATTTCCTGTCTGTCCTGCTCCGTGGAGGAGAGATATGGACCAGAGGTCAGGGCCCAGTTTCTCTTCTTCCATGTCATTATGGCGCTGGCGCCTTTATGTTCAGCTACCAGACGCTTCGGCCCCGGTTCCATTGGTGGTATGTCTGCGTTGCAATATGTTGGACTCACAAACCTACTGCTGAGAGATGTGCTTGAGGGTTTGCTGGAACTGAACACGGGGGACAGGGTGAATCGTCCCCCACACAAGATTGAGGAGTGCGGCAGGACATCATACACATCCAGGGCATCATGTTGTGTGTCACAGATGACAGAGCTCACTCTTACTCCATTCCATCTTCCTCCCAACAGCCTTTCACACCCTTCGGCAGCCTTGATTGGTTTGGGATGTTGTCTGGTCACAGTTCCTGGTCCTTCTTGGCGGGACCTCCTTTCCCAGCAGGCTCCTGGGTGCGTTACGGGTTGCATGACTGCAGAAGTCTCATGATGTCATTGTTTTGTTTTGGGATTTTTTTCAGTCAATAAAATCACAGGAGGGAATTCTTTGCATCTGTATTCGGTGACAACAGCCAGCTCCTAAACTGAACGTACGCAGCTCAGCAGGTGTATAAACTCGCCATCATACATGAGTGGATAAAGGTTCACCCGCCGTCGCACAATGGTATTTCCAGCCAGACAAAAATAATCCTCTCACTGGTGGCCGGGACATTTACTCAGACAGGTGACACTGCACGTTGTTCTCCTGAGTCACAGGTCAGATATCCCAGGTAAGGAGGGTCTTTCCTGTGCAACTTCCTTTCCGCAGTTCAAACCTCATCGAGACCTCAAACAGAAAGAGAAACACACTTTTATATAGCTGCTATATGACCTGCTGCGGTCAGATCAGTGACTAGTTGGCATCATGCTGAAAGCGTAGGAGTGGAGCACCAAATGTGTGTGTGTGTGTGTGTGTGTGTGTGTGTGTGTGTGCGCGGTGCTGCGGTTCTTCTTTCCTCCTCTCTGTGTGTAGGGCTGAGGTCTGCAAGTGCCACTGTCTGAATGCAAGGTCGACTTGCCAGGGCCGCAGTGTGAGTGTCAGCCTGGTCTTTAAGAGGGGGCTCCGACAAAGAACGCCATCGGGCGACACATGGGACCATGATGTACAACCTGCGGCACAGTTGACCTCAAGCCCTGAACCCCCACCCCCACCAGGCTGCACACTCTTCTTTTAAAACATTCTGCCGGCTCCGTCTTCCCTGTTCGGACAATATGACTGTACTTTGAGTCTTGTCTCTTCAGCGGTTGCTGTCAATTGGACCGGTCTGTTTCGAGCCTTTGACCATTGTGTCCTGTGATCCAGAGCATCATCTGTTGTCTCCATTAATTAATTCCTCCACCAGGGGAAGGCCTGCGTTTCTTTAAAGCCCTAAACTGCTGAGGCATCTCAGCCCCTTCCTCACATGTCACTCCTCCATTCTCTCCAGCCAGTTTTGCATGAGACAGAGTGACCTTGTCGATGGTAATTCACTTTGCGCCGGGCCAAACACTCAGTGCCAACACTTCAGTTTCCTTGAAAGAACTTACCTACTTTATTTTGCCCGGTAACTGTTCTGAAACCTGACATTTAACTAATAATCACATAAAGCCTCTTTGAGTTGTTGTGACCGAGCAAACCTCAGTCATTTGATGAAAGACATTCAGTCAGCAGACCTTCTGTTCGTTTCCCATTTAAAGAGTTCAAAGGTCAAGCACTCGTTTTCAGATATAAAACGTCAGTTTGTCTTGATTTTTTTTTTTGCTTGTGTGTTCCACATTTGGAATAAACAAATAATAATAAAAAACATCTTATTTATGTGGTTTATGAAGGTAGTGTTAGGTCGGTATTAATGAGTGGTGACGTGCGAAGCAAAGCACCACTTCTGCTCGCACCTACACTCCATTGCCCTTGAGCCCTGCTGTGACAACACGACTCCGTCCAAACAGCTTTTCACTCCTATCAAAACACTGTCACTTTAAATACAGCCTGAACCTCTGTCACCATGTTTGCACTCTGCAGGGACGAGCAGTGCCCCCGAGGCTTCACTCAACGTGTGTACTTCTGTTCAGGGTGATCTAGATTTTGCAATTCTTCACACATCCCTGTATTAGGGACAAGGGAGGCTGTGCCCCCTCCAGCCCTCAAGGGCAACATCCCTGGGCAGCACTGCTGCAGAATGACAAACAACACAGGTTCTGTTGAAAGCACAGGCCTCTCTACAGAGACAATCGATGGGTGTGGGGGGGAAAAAAGATGCTTCTCATCATACGACCCATCAATCAAAAGCCCAGGTGTGCTTGTCCAATTAGCAGAGACTGTAATTAATACATATCAGCTGAGACCTCATGGCGATTTAATATTTCCCATCCGACCAGGGAAACATGTTTGAAGAGAGGAATCATGTCCTGCTTGCAAGTTGCTCTTACAATAAGCATTTATCATGTTGGTGGACTTGTAATTATGGTTAATGCGTGTTGATGACAAGCAGGAGTTATTACAAGACTAGGTGACGCTGGAGACAAGTTATGTAACGTGTGTGGATGCTGTTTAACCACAGGTCGCGGAAGAACATCAGAGGAGAATCGAGCTGCAGTGTAATTATTATACACTGAACCACACGCTGGCAGGTCCGTGATTAAACGGAGCCCGAAGAGCCATCACTCAGCTTCCTGTTGTTGGGTGGAGTGGACACACGGGCTGCACAAATGAGCCGGCCCCTCTTAACACAAGGGGGGATGCAAAGATATTAACAGCAAAATGTGTCTGTAATTACATCCAAGGTTTTTAGTTGATGTTCTTTGCGGAGCCAGTCGGCTTAAAGCCGAAGGACGCTTGAGAGGCCTAATGAACACGTGCTGGCAAATCATCCTTTGATGAATGATAAGTAGACACTCTCTCACTTTTTCCTGTCTGAAGGTTAGAGGATGAAAAAGATTTGCTTTTAGTTTTTGATTTTTTTTATTTCACGTGACCGCGTCTGTTAGATGACGTGCAGTGGTACTACGCTGCTACCACCACTACTACTACTCCTCCTCCTCCTCCTCCTCGGACTACGAGCGTGAGCTGAAGCAGAAGATCTTTGTTCTTGGTAATTTATGTACTCATGGCTGACTGGAGGGACTAACTCAATTATACCCATGAGATACATACTAAATGGAATTTTATAAAAGCGTACTTTTAAAGTCCATACAGGCAGGTAGAATAGTAATGTTCTGTGAAAATAAGCCTCGTAAGTATCGTCTATATGCCCCGATTCACTGCCGTGAAGACCTGATTCTGCTGTTTGACGTACAAAACACAAAAAGTCTGACTAACTCAGACACAGTGATTTCACTGAAATCACGTTATCATGACTCATGTCACATACCAACAACAGACACACATCAGTCACAGTCATTCAGCAGCATGTTTCTCGTCTCGTTTCTCGTCTTTTCAGTGTGCAGGTTTTTCTCAAAATTAAATCAAACTGCAATAGAAGGACAAAACGATGGTGAACTACTGTGAATGAAATATGAAAAGTTCTGAAACAAAATGGATGTGATTACATGAACATTACAGGGGCAAGAGGAGGGATACGAGTGTTGGGAGTTCGACCAGGTCCTGTTAGCGGGATTTACAAAGCCCTGTTACCAGGACATTAGGTCCTATCAGCTCTCATTATTTAGACTCGTCTATTCTCATCTTGTAACCAGTGTAAAATAGACACGATCGGGTGCTGACATCTCCTTTCTAATCATTTCCACTCCAACAGAAACTTTAACTTTCAGTCAAACTATCTCCGTGAGAACTGATACCTCAGCAAACTCACTCGTACCAGGGAGCACGTGTCACATGGTTGAACTGGGGGGGTCCATTGTGTATAATTGTGTTAACATGAGCAAGTCGTGCTATAAAAGCATTATAATACTAGGAATCGATCAACTAATAGCAACCAGTACGATAGTTACATTCATGTGAAGGTCTGAAGTAGAACCACGAACACCCACACACCCACCTGTAAACAAAGAGGCTGCAGAGACGTAGAGACACAAGACCTTTTATTTATCAGGATCATAAGAACAGCATTTAGTATCCAATATGGGATAAGGCATAAAATAATGAATGAATCCATGATGCTCCCCCAGTTGTTGTCTTCAGTTCTCTTTACTCCTCCTCCTCCTCTCACGGACCTGCTTGTATCTCATCTAGTTGTGGCCTTGGAGAGCCTCCGCCATGAACAGCTTCCCAAGGTTCTGCGAGGTGAATTCCTTCACGTTTTGGCAGTAGTTGTTAATTTGCCCTGTTGGAGAGCGCACACGCACACACGCACACACGCACACACACACACACACACACACACACACACACACACACAAACACACACACACACACACACACACACAC